>CM060901.1:1053417133-1054017133 GCA_030737815.1 Allium fistulosum | reverse complement strand
TTATCATAAAAATCTTTATTTATAATCTTTGAAATAAATTCATCATTAACTTACAACCTTTAAGTTAAATTAATAATTAAAAGACCTTTTAACCAAATTCAAAACTTGGGTTAACATTTACAAAAGAATCTGGTTTTAACAAAAATTGTTTTCAATAAAACTTGATTTTTCTTATTAAAGTTTAAAACCTGCTTTGTCTTAAATCCACTGACCCGAGCCAAATGCTTGAATACCCGAGCCTTACTTTGAGTTTTCCCTCGCCTCACTCGTCTTCGAGTTCCCTCACGAATTACTTCGAGTTCGACCCCGCAAGATTCTCGAGCAACACACGCAACTTCGTCTTCCCCAAACTTTCACGCAAACCAGATACATGCATGTTAACGTGCACGTGCACCACCGCTTGGATCACCTCCGATCATCACCACGTCAACGAGCAAGTCGACGATCAACTCTGAATCACATCCCGATCATCAAACAAATTGCAGAACCCCAAAATCAAAAACGAGCTTTCTAGCTCAAAACTGGAAAAATGTCGATTACTGGAAATCGCTTCAAACACCAAAATCCGACCACCAGAGAAGCTTCACCTCCGGCCACTATTTCTTCCACACTCCATCAATCTCCTACTCGAATCTGGGAAAGCTCGATCCTTCATAGGGGCCGCGACAATAAATTTTTCGAGCAACAGAAAACTAGGGTTATAAATTTCAATCCTAAATCACCATCACCACAATGCTTAAATCCTCTTCCCCATAATTTTCCCTATACCCTCGGTCACTAAACTTACCTTGTACAGAATTTCAACATTTAAAATTTTCGCGATCGCTAGTAATTGATCTAAAAGCAATTTCAGTTCAATAAGGCACTGCTCTGAACATACTTGATGAAAAATCAAAATATTTGTTTTAAAAATCATATTATAGGATGCGAATTAAAGTTACAAACCTGAACTTGTAAATTAAGAAATTCGAATTTTGACAAGTTTATGTTTTACTCAGTATCTTGGTTTTCCAGAACATTAATTAGTTGTTTTAACTTAAATAAAATTTTAAATTAAAGCTTAAGGTAAAACAATCAAGTTTTGTTTAAATTATGAATCCAGTTTTTTCTTGGATCAAGAGGAAAAAAGTTTTGGATGATAACCTGAGTTTGAAATATATATTTATATATATAAATATATATATATATATATATTGAACAGAGGTCTTCTACAGGCTATACAAACATGCATTCATCATACTTCAGCAGTTCAACAATATAAATATTCAAATATACTTCACACTACAAGATGGAACACAGCAATGATATGAACCAAAATTATACTTAAAGATTTAAAGGTGAAGTTACTCACAGAAACAAAGGATTAAGGTGGGAAATTTTGCTCACCTGGGTATTCGCAACAGAGAAGAACAGAGTGGAAGCAAAGAGTGTATTTTTTTCTATAATTTCTTTTGAAGCTTAGATAGTTTTGAATCCTTTCATATATAACAAAGAAACTTTTCTGCATTTGGAAATAGAAATTTATTTGCCTTGGACTTTATTCCATTCCTGCAGCTTCATTCCCTTTTTTTTCCAGAGAACTTGTTTCTTCCAGGTTTCCAGATTTTTTTTTTTTACTTTGGGCTTGAACTTTGAAACTTTTAAATCTGAAGCTTTGTTTTACTTTTGAATCTGTTGCTTGTTTTAATGGAAGTTTTGTTTAATTTTGAAATGGTGTTTACTCAGTTATATGGTAAACGAAATGGAGACAATATGCATATACATAAAAATATGCAGGCTTTGTTTAAGGTGATAAAACATGGTTTTGCTAGTACAATGCTAAGCATGCTGAAGTGATCTTTTATTATGTTTGAGGTGTATTAGAGGTATGGCTGCAGTGATGTCTTGTACAAAAGCATGGGTGAAGTGATCTTGTATTTGTTAATTTCGGCTGAGATGATTTGTTTGTGCAAAGAGAAGATGGGTATTAACTATTAAATGCATGTGTCTTGCTTTGCTATATTTTATTTTTATTTTGTAGGTGTACATACTTTTGTTTTGCTTGGTAATGGTGGCCGAAGATATACTTTGCATTGATTGCCTTTGTCCTACTTCCCATTTTTGTTTACAGCCTACATACTTGTATCTTTATTTTATATGTACTTCTTTGGTTTGTTTTGTTTGTATTTTTATTTTACTTATATATATGTTTGTTTCTTCACTTGGCAAATGTACATGGATATATATTTTGTTTTTCTTTAGCCTTATTACTTAGGAATATAAATGAAATTCTATTGTTAATATGTTGTTAAAATTTTATCTAATATGTTTACTTTCTATTTATAACTCAATTATTTATTTTACTTTAATACTTATCGTCTTTTATTTATTTCATAAATTCAAATCATTATTAATCATTTACTTGAAATTTAAATCTAAATCACATAAATACAATATTTTAGATTTTAATTGATTTAACATAGAATTTATTTGAGTGCGGGGAAACTCGTTTCAATTTATCGATTTATTTACAATTTTTATTCAAAAATTCAATAAATTATTAATTTAAATTAAATTAAAATCTAGGGTCGTTACAAATAACGTTCCATATATATGGCAGAAAGCAATTATGCTAAAAGATAAATAATATTAGGGTTAACCCGTGCTAAGCGTACAGAGTCTGTCCTACTTGTCGTCTAGATCGATGCACTGAACCGATTCGTATAGTAACACCAGAAATTCATATTTCTTTATAAAGTATCATAGACATTTAGGAAGAAAATAATAGTGAAAATAAAACTCCTGCTAAATTTCAGACTTGCAAAATATTGATTTGTAAATTATTGTAGAAAAGTATGAAAATATTACTGGAAATAAAACTTTTGCTGATTGTCAAATTCTAAGTTACTGAATATAAAAAATAATTTCATCATCCATCTAATTAAAGGTGCATGGAAATGCAACAAAGAAGTATATATTATTGTAGTTCACACGTAGTACATTTAACCATTACACAAAATTTATTTTTCTTATTCGAAAGTTAGAGGCAAAAATTTATAACAGTCTAAGCAGTACAACTATAAAAGTAAACGGAAAAAACAGTTTGATAAGTAGTGCTTAAACTCAGGAATAAATTAGGTTAGGTCATGGAGCAATATTTCTACTGAAAAAAACTATGCTATATTTAGTGAAGTCATCGACTCACTACAAACGATTGGAATACATTGAGCGGACGTCCAAAATCTATGGTGCAACAGTTTGCTTGGACATTCAGCATATACAAATTTGATTAGGCCATCCAGGAAATGGAAGTGTTCTGAAATGAAGCTAAAAAACAGTATCATTATGACACAGCTGTAGTGTTAACAATTCTTTTGTGCTATCATTTCTTCCTCAGTTAGCTACCGCTATCGCATTGTTGTGATGTTGCACTTGACAGCCATAACTGCAAATTTTCAATAAAGAAACAAGTAAAGATATATTTAGTACTACTAAAAAAAATAGAATTGAAGAGAGGAAAATAAGAGTAATAGAAGCGAGTGGGCCGCGTTAAGAATTTGTTAACAGTCAATATAAAATAGGGAGAGAAGAATACACCTGTCAATATGAATCATGTTTGAACCAAAAATGGCACAAACATCCAGAAGTCAATGTAGAGAATAGAATATGAAGAAATGTAAATGAAAATGAGAAATAAATAAGACATAATCGTTTATAGTGGTATGAAAAAGCTTGGCCTACGTCCTCCTTAAGATTTTCTTGTTTATATTTGACTTGGTGGCAGAAGTTCTTAAGGGTCGGCACAACTCCGACACTTAGATTTTCAGAATTACAAGAATATAGAGTAGGGAAAAACTAGAGCCAAAAAATCCTGAAAAATGAGACATACCCTCCTATTTATAGAAGTAGGGAGCCTAATATCTCACACAAAAGATCTCCAAGCCGTTATTCAAGATTTAGACCAATTCTGCAACGACCCTAATTTTGAGTAACATTATTTAGGACATCTAATTAGCTAAATAAAATAAAATAGTGTAATGATTAGGGATTGAGATTTGTGTAAACTAAGGGGTAGCCGTGCCTTGTTAACAAGTAAACTAAAATGAATTAGAATGAAATAGATAAGGGAAGTTAGGTAAATGGAAAAATAGGAAAAGACACATTCTGATACCTAAACCCTTAAGCCGTGTTCATTCTACACATTCATTATAAAAATTAAAAATAGAGGCCGACCACCATTAGAAGACACAAGAGGAAGATAAGCAAAAGGAAGAAGCTAAATCAACTTAATCCATTCTCAAATCTCAAACTCCTTAATCACAAAGCGAAGGTGAATAATGACTACATCTCATGTTTTCTAATTATTTTCGGTTTTAGGTTAAATCCAAATTATTTTGCAAGGTTTTGCCATGTTTTGATTATTAGAAATAAATATACACGCTTGTTGATGATTTACTATATTTTATATGGATTTTATGATATGTTTTAATGTGAAAACCCTATTAAATGACATCCAAATGCCTTGCGATTTTAGATTTAGATCAGAAATGATATTCTAGAGATGAGTTTCAATTTTCATAATTTTATAAATTAATGAGGATTTTATATTAATTTTCTAGTGAGGAAAGTGGATATTTGGGTTTAAATAATTTACAGCCAGATTATATATGCTTTGGGTCTGAAATTTATATTTGTTAGAAAACATATTAAAAATGATTTATAGGAATTTTTGTAGAATTTCCATAAGTGTTTTAATGAATATATAAAATTATGTAAGGTATGAGACCTAAATGTTTTATATGTTTATAAAAGGAGAAAAGGTATTTTGTAAATAATTTAATTAGTTATTTCTGAAATTTTGGCAATACTTTTAGAAAAGAAAATTAGCAACCAATAATATTTTGACAAACAAGGCAGGTTAGTTGAAAAGATTACTTTAAAAAAGTTAAAAATCATATTTTACATGCTTTTTACATGTTTTACCACTTTCGGCACCTAGGTTCCGACTGGGTACTTCCGCCTCCATCACCATCGAAACCAATGCATATAGTATCAATGATTTGGTACATAGTGAATTGGATATAGGCAGAAGGTATTGGGTCGAAACAAGGGGTTCCGATGGAGTCGAAGCGCTATTTTGCTTTCAAATGGAAATGCGCCTGCTTTGCTTTCGAAAGAAAGGAATGCTTTCGACTTGGTTGGCTTCTGACTAGGTCAAATTGATTTAAGGAATGGTTTCGAATGAGGTTGCGCCTTTTGTTTTAAATGAATGCTTTCAAAGGGGCCAAAACCCCTTGCTGCCGCTTTCTACCTTTCGAAGCAAATGGTTTCGAAAGGATACTTTTTTTTAAAACCTAGCCACTTATCCAATGCTTTCGAAGGGTTGGTTTCGACATCATCACTTCTTTACTTTGGAATTGCTTTCGAAAGAGTACTTTCAACTTAGTTATTTTATGACCCTTTTGTTCTGTTGAAGGTAAAACCCAAAGGTTTCGAAAGGAAAGGTTTTTAAATGGTTTCAAAAGGTTTCCACATGTTTTACTTGGACCCAAATGCTTTCAAAAGGTTTGATGGTTTCAAAGGATTTTAATGCTTTCGAAAGGTCTAAATGAAGGTTTCGAAGGGGTGGTTCCCCAATAGTTTCGAAAGGTTTAAAAGGAAGGTTTCTAATATTTTCGAAAGGCAATGTTAAGTGTTTTAAAGATAGGATGTCTAAGGTTTTAAAGCTTTCGAAAGTGATGTTTTTCAATGGTTTCGAAAGGTTTATTATGAAGGGTTTCGAAAGGATATGTTTTGGCCTTCGGACTAAGGTTTTAAATCAAATTGGTTTACTTGGTTTCGAAAGGGATACTTTCAATGGATTCGAAAGTGGTACTTTCAAAGGTTAAAATGTTTTCATCAACAAAGATTTGTGTAAAGTATATATAACATGGCAAGGTGATTTGAGTAAAGCATAGAATATATTTTTGTTGTTTAAAGTATGATTTAAAGGATTAAATCATTTTGAAAGAAAAGGTTTTCAAAGAAAATTTATGGGTAGTTAACCCTAAGTAAAATGACTCAGATATTAGAATACCAGATGAGACTGGTAAAGGGTCGCGCCCTATACATTAGGTATTAGCCCCTAGCTAATTTAGTCCAAAATTCCAGTGTGTTGGGCTTCGTCATAGGTAAGACTAAAATGATGTTACACATAGAAAGGAATATACAGAGTGAGGATAGGTTATTGGTGAGCCCGAAAAACCATTAGGATATGTTGACCTTGGAGAAGTAAGTTAGGGACAGACCGTTCAGAAGAGGAGTATATAACAGAAGTTAGATTATTTATTTTGTCTGGTAGGCCCGAGTCAGCCAAAGGTTAGTAGTCAGCCAAACAAAACTATATTGTTCGGACAGATAGTCCATTTGTTACCCGATGTATATGCTTTCATGATATTGATATTATTGTTTTAACCAGTTTTGATTGCAGGATTAAGATTTGCAAAAGATATGTTTTAAAATGATATTAGTGAGGGGAAACCAGTTCTGCTAAGCGGCATGGTCTCACTTAATATCAAATAACCAAGATGTATAGTATTATTCACACTAGGCTTTATGTCTGACTCAAAGTTTATGTTTTCCCCTAAAACTCTCGGGTGCTCAAAAATTGATTTGAGTAGACTGGGGGTTGAGGATTTTCAAGTTTTAGTAGGTGGACGAATAAAGCTTCTAGAGACGAGCAGGAGGCTGATGCTAGCTATATATTGAGGAGTTGTTTTTTTATTCCGATGTGTTGTATTAAGTCAGTTATGACTATTTAGTACTCTGGTCAACCAAGGGGGCATCTTCATATGTCGCTCTTGTCATATTTATGTAATAATTATATTTGATCTAAACTTGGGAAACGTTTGGGATTATGTAACTTGGATATGAAAAGTTGTTTTGAAATGTAATCAGAAAAAATGTTTTAATCTATGATGATTTTATTTCATATTCAAGTGCTTCTGATATTATGGATACCTTTTAACATTACCGTATTTGGTCACCAGAAATTAATACTATGGATGACTGTAGCATCTATAGTGCTTAGCTTTGGGCCCCCAGTTAGGGGATGTTACAACTTGGTATCAGAGCACATGTTTATGAATAACTTTATACTAAAATGATTCTTGAATACGTAATCCTAAGGAATTAGAGATAAGATTGGGGTATGGGATAACGCTATAGTAACGTACTTGTATTTGATATATATAAGTATACGCTATATCTCTATTCTCCTATCTCTCTTAGGCAATTCTTCTGTATCTCACGAGGCTTGAATACAGATATGGATGCTAGAAGTGAAGAGTTAACCTTAGAGGGGGAAGCACCACAACAAATGGAAATGCCAGACCAAATACCAGGAGAAACCCAGATCAGGCACAAGCTGGAAATGTGGGTGCTGGAGTCCCACAAGTTGACATGGGATCTATGTATCACTTTTTTGTCAACATGATGCAGGCTGGTGTTGCTGCTGGAGTGGTTGGAGGAAATGCTGGAATAAGGAATCAGGAAGCTCCGGTGGTCAACAATTATGCTATTTTAAGTAGAGACTATGCTAGGCTGGGAGGAAAGCCATTCATTGGAACTGAAGACGCTATTGAAGTAGAAAACTGGTTGCTGCATTGTGAGAGGATCTTTGCTAGATTTGGGGTTCAATGACGAGCAGAAGAGAAGGCTTGCTTTGAGGCAACTTCAAGGAGCAGCTTTATACTAGTGCAATAGTGTGACAGTTGGAGTGGATGAAGGGAGGATGACATGGGCATAGTTTAAGAGGAGGTTCGAAGAGAGGTTTATGTCTGTGATGGTGAAGTCTACCTTGCTCAGAAAGTTTGCTGAGTTGGAGCAGTGAGAGATGACCGTATTGGAGTATGCTACAAGGTTTGAGGAATTGGCAAGAATGGTTATGCGACGATGGAAACCGTGATTAAGAGGAACGAGAAGTTCATTAGGGTGTTGAAACCTGAGTTGGCAAAGGCTACATTACCGCATATCAGAGACCCTTGTGATGTTGTGATTGAGATGGCTTTAAGACATGTAGAGTTGCTTGCTTTTTTGGAGAGGAATAAGGCAAAGGAAGTCCAGGTGGGGCAGAGTCAGAAAAGGAAGTTCTTCAATAATAAAGGAGCTTAGAAGGGTGGAGCTGCCAAGAAAGGAAGGTCGGAGGTTGTCTGCTTTAAGTGTGACAAGAAGGGACACTATGCCCATGAGTGCCGAACAGGCAAAGGAAAGAAAGCTGCGGAGAAGAAGGAGGTGAGGTGTTTCAACTGCGATCAAATTGGTCATTTTAAGAACCAGTGCAAAGAGACAGCTAAGGATGGCAAAGGAAAGGTGTTTGCATTGGAGCCAGCTACCTCGAGGCCAACGGCAGAGGAAAAAGGAAAAGCTGTGTTGGGAGGTACGCTTCTGATTCATGGTATGTCAATTAGTGTTCTATTCGATACTGGTGCATCGCATTCTTTTATATCTCGTTGTTTGGTAGATAAGCTTAACCTAGAACCCTCATATTTAGTTACTTCCTTAAGGTTTGCAAATCCGATAGGAGGGTATGCGACACTTGGGATGAAGTGTGACCACCTAGAGTTTGATTTGTTAGATCATACATTTGTTTGCATTTTTCATGTGTTTGATTTCGTAGGGTTTAGAATTATTTTGGGTATGGATTGGTTAAGTAAGTACGATGCTAGGATATTTTTGCATGACAGGAAAATATCGCTTAGACACCCTGACTGTAGTGATCAGATTGTATATACCGTAGAAAATCCTAGTTGTGAGGTGAATGCTTTGTTGGGTGTTGTGGAGGTAGAAGATGAGTTAAATCGAGTTTTCATGGTTAGAGAATTCGCAGATGTTTTTGAACCCATAATAGGATTGCCACCGAAACAAGCCATTGAGTTTTGGATAGGTTTGGTGCCTGGAGTAGAACCAGTGAGTAGATCGCCAAGCAGGATGACACCTATAGAGATGAGGGAGTTGAAGGTGCAGCTGGTGCATTTGGAGGGAAAGAATTTTATTAGACCTAGTAGTTCACCTTGGGGAGCAGCGCATTATTTGCAAAGAAGCAGGACGGATTGTTAAGATTATGTATCGATTATCATAAGTTGAATGAGAAGACGATAAAGAATCGATATCCGTTGCCTAGAATTGACGATTTGTTCGATCAGTTGAGTGGAGCCAAGGTATTTTCCCAGTTGGATTTAGCAATAGGTTTCCATCAGCTTAGAGTAGCAGAGGATAGTATTCCTTTAACGGCGTTTCGAACTAGATATGGATCGTACGAATGGTTAGTAATGCCGTTCGGACTAACTAATGCGCCGGTATTATTTGTGGATTTGATGAACCGAATTTTCCGAGAGCACTTGAATAGGTTTGTATTGGTATTTATAGATGATATTTTGATATACTCTAAGGATGAAAGAGAGCATGAATTTCATCTTAGAGTAGTACTAGAGACGCTGAGGCAGCATTAGCTGAAGGTGAAGTTTTTGAAGTGACATTTCTGGAAGAAGGAATTGAAGTTTCTTGGTCATGTTGTCTCAGAGAAAGGGTTGTCTGTAGATCCGACTAAGATTGAAGCAGTGAATAATTGGAAGAGACCCAAGACAGTGACTGAGATAAAGAGTTTTCTTGGATTGGCTGGATATTATCGAAGATTCAAAAAGGATTTTTTGCGCATTTCAACACCGATGACTAAGCTAACGCGAAAAGATGTGAAGTTTGTATGGACCGATAAGTGTGAGGAAGCATTCCATAGCTTGAAACACTTATTGACTCATGCACCTGCACTAGTTGTCCCAGTAGGGAATCAGGATTTGGTAGTTTATACATATGCATGTGGAACTGGATTAGGAGCTGTGTTAATGTAGAGAGGTAAAGTGACTGTCTATGATTCTCGACAGCTTAACCCGCATGAGGTTAGATATCCAACGCATGATTTGAATTAGTTGCGGTGATATTTGCATTGAAGGTGTGGAGACATTACCTTTTGGGAGAGATGTTTGAGCTAGATACGGATCATAAGTCGTTGAAGTATTTATTCTCTCAGAAGGAGCTGAATATGAGATAGCAAAGATGGTTGGAATTTATAGCTGCTTATGACTTTGGTATTGAGTACACACCGGGAAAGGGAAATAAGTTTGCAGACGCACTTAGAAGAAGACATCATAATGCAGTGTTGGTGATAATAGCCGAGTGGAAAGATTGGGAAGCGTTGACGACATGTAGAGTGCAGTGGAGATCCGAAGCTAGACCTAGCAAGGAAACTGTTATGTTGTCATGTTTAGAAGTTCGACCAGTGGTAATTGAAAGGGTTGCTTCTAAGTAAGGAGAGGATCCACTATTAGTTGAACGGGTCAAGAAGTTAAGGGATGGAACATAGATCGATGACTTGAAGGATTTCAGTCTTGACCAGAATGCGTGGTTAAGAAAGAAAGATATGAGTTCCAAATGTGGGAGACATAAGAAAGGAAGTTTTGGAGGAATGCCATCATTCAAAGTTCACTATTCATCCACGAGGAACTAAGATGTATCAAGACATGAAGAGGAGTTTCTTCTGGGAAGGTATGAAGAGGGATGTAGGCTTATGGGTGAAGCAGTGTCTGAACTGCCAACAGGTAAAAGCCAAACACCAGAAGCCAAGTGGGTTGCTTTAGCCATTTGATATTCCGGTATGGAAGTGGGATTTTATTTCTATGAATTTTATAGACGGGTTGCCAAGGTCTAATAGAGGAAATGAAAGTATATGGGTCGTAGTGGACAGGTTTACCAAGAGTGCTCATTTCATTCTAGTTAAGTCAACTAGGACGACACCTGTTTTGGCTAAGTTATTTTTGAAGAATGTAGTTAGACTGCATGGAATTCCAAGTAGTATCGTAAGCGATAGAGATTCCTTGTTCACTAGCGAGTTCTGGAGAAGTCTATAAGAGATTTTAGGAACCAAGCTCAAGATGAGTACCGCTTACCATCCACAGACCGATGGGCAAACGAAAAGAGTTAACAAAGTCTTAGAAGATTTGTTAAGAGCTTGTGTGCTAGATTTGGGAGGATCATGGGAAGACCATTTACACTTGGTCGAGTTTTCATATAACAACAGTTATCAAGCAAGTATAGGGATGGCACCGTTTGAAGCTTTGTATGGAAGGCCATGCAAATCTCCAGTTTGTTGGTTAGAGACCGGGGATAGGTTGGTTCTTGGTTCAGATTTAGTTTGAGAAGCTGCAAAGAAGATTGAGTTAATTCGGGATAGTATGAAGGAAGCTCAGTCAAGGCAGAAGAGTTATGGTGCTAGAAGACGGAAAGACTTAGAGTTCTCTATTGGAGATCATGTTTTCATTAAGGTATCACCGATGAAAGGTGTAATCAGATTTGGGAAATTAGGGAAGTTGGTACCGTGATTAGTAGGACTATTTCCTATTATAGAGAGGATCATGAAACTCGCATATAGAGTAGAGTTACCGAACAGTTTGCCCGGGGTCCACGATTTTTTTAATATTTCTCATCTAAGGAAGTGTATTAGAGACCCAGAGACTACTATATCACCGACTGTGTTAGAGGACTTAGTAGTAGAGCCGAACCTGACTATAGTTAGAAAGCTAGTTCGTATAGTCGCGAGAGATGAGAAGAGGCTAAGGAACAAGACAGTTAGATTAGTTAAAGTCCAATGGAGCGACGATGAGAGAGATTGTACTTGGGTGATTGAGAGCAGGATTAGAGACGCTTATCCTGATTTGTTTGATGGTATGTTTTACCTTTTGATTGTGTTGTGCACCTTAACCTAATTTCGAGAACGAAATTCTTTCAGGAGGGAAGTATGTAACGACCTAAATTTTGAGTAACATTATTTAGTGTTGATACACGAAGATTTTGATCAATGACAATGAGCTTCAACAAAAAGGAAGAAATACATTTAAAATCAGAGGAAGATCGATGAAGACCAAAGTGAAAACTTGAGTATGATTTTTATGGGTCCAAGTCTAGATTATTTGTTAAAATCTATCCTTAAGAGATTTGCACGAACACTAAAACACTTCCTTTAAACTTCATTTTTATAAATACTTTTACTGTGCAAATTTTCACAGTTCAGTCGACTGAACAGGCATGGCTAGTCGACTGAAACTGGCACAGAAATAAAAACATGCACAGTTTCAGTCGACTGAACTCCCTGAACAGTCGACTGAACACAGACCTGAAAATTTTCCTTTATATTTTCAGTCGACTGGATCTCCTGCTCAGTCGACTGAATTGATAACTGCGAATTTTTTGTGAATAGACAATATTTTCAGTCGACTGGATCTCCTGCTCAGTCGACTGAATTGATAACTGCGAATTTTTTGTGAATAGACACTTTCTTTCTTCCAAGAGATGCAACCCTTCTTCAATGGAAATGGAAGCATCTCTTGCATGCACCTCTAGCAAACAAATGCACCTCTTCTACAAGTATAAATACATGGTTTTAACAATTGCAAATTACCAATTCTACTTGCTTTAATCTCTCTACTTACTTGAACATACTTTCAGATTCTTTTAAGTTTTCAAAAGCAAACCAATTGCTTGAATCTCTGTTTTAACTATAACATCTCTTGATTCATAGCAATTCACATTTCCTAAATCTTCACAAACACTTTGTATACTCTCGAGGATAAGATTATAGGAAAGTTGTACTAAATTGACTCATTAGTGTTATCAAGAACACAACAAGTCAGAAATACTTTTTGTATCCAAGTTGAAGTCCTCTTCGGTAGTTGAGGCAAGAAATCCCGTTCGGTTGTTCGGGTAAGTTGTAAACCTATTCCTCCGGGTTAAGTGAGGGTTGTTGGTTAGTTGAATTCCTAAGAGGAGCTTAGGGACTGGACGTAGGACAAGAGGTCCGAACCAGTATAAAGTCTTGGTGTCTACTTTACTTACTACTTATTACTATCTACCTAGAGCATTTTACTATTCCATATTATACGATCCTACCGCATAGACTCTTTCAATTGGTATCAGAGCAAGGCCGTCCTATAACCATAACACCGTTATTTGACATATTGATAATATGGAAAACAACACAAGCACAACATCTACCTATAACTCTACATTTGCGGAAGGACAATATACTCAAAGACCTCCTCTATTCAATGGACTAAACTATAATTATTGGGCTACAAGGATGAGGATTTATATGCAAGCAACAAGTTTTGAAGCCTGGAATGCAACTCAAGCAGAACTCGTTGTACCCACAACTGATTATTCTACATGGACACATACTCAGAAGAATGAAGCTAGTGCAAATGCCAAAGCTATGAATATGTTATTTTGCGCTTTGGATAGAAATGAGTTCAATCGTGTTAGCATTTGTACTACTGCACATCAGATATGGAGTACACTTAGAACCATACATGAAGGCACAAACAAGGTCAAACAAACAAAGATTTCCATGCTAAAGAACCAGTTCCAAAACTTTAGAATGCGACAGAATGAATCCATCAATGACATGTACTCGAGATTTCAAGACATTCATCATGCCTTAATAGGATTAGGAGAAAAATACATGGATTTTGATATTGTATCTAAAGTTCTAAATTCACTCACTGATGAATGGGAGAGAAAAGTCTTAGCAATCGAAGAAGCAAACGATCTATCTACAATGAAACCAGAAGAATTAATTGGAAACCTTATGTCTTATGAAGTTAACATGCAAGGTAAGAAAAATCAAACACAGGAAAGAAAAAATGTGGCTTTTCACGCAGAAAAGGAAGAATCAGAGTCTGAAAATGAGGATCTAGAATTTATTGCCAAAAATTTCAAGAAATTCTTAAAATATAGAAAAGGAAATGAAAACGGTTTCAAAAAGAATTTCTTGAACAAACCTTCATCCTCAAATATGGAATGTTTTAATTGTCACAAGAAAGGTCATATGATAAAAGACTGTCCGGAGCTAAAGAAGGAGAATCAGAAAAACTTCAACAACAAGAATAAGAAAGACAAATGTAAAAAGAAGGCATTCTCTGTAACATGGGACGATTCAGATTCATCTTCATCTGAAAGTGATAATAATAGCGACAATGAACAAGCGAATGTATGCTTTATGGCTCAAGAATATGAGGTTAGTAATTTAACTTTCGACGATTTAATTGATGTAAACACAGAACTTTTGAGCACAATAAAAACTCTTAAAAAGAAACTCAAGGAAACTCGTGAAAATCAAAACAAAGCTGAATTTGAAAGAGATATGTTAAAAGATGAAAAGAAAATTCTAGAAGAAGAACTTGAAAAAGTTCAAGAGTCCCTTTCAAATTCGGAAACTCAATTATCACTTTTAAGTCAAGAAATTGAAACTCAAAAGACAAAAAATGATATAATTATTTCTGAAAATCATGAATTAAAAACTCAGATTAAACAAGTTAAGTTAGATAGTAATAGTCTTCAAGTTAGATTAGATAACATCACTAAAAATGTTTCTAACTTTAACAAAGGAAGAGAAAATTTATCTAAAATTTTAGAAAATTCTCAATCTTCCTCAAATAAACATGGATTAGGATATAAAAAGGAGCCAAAAGTTCCTAAAAATATAAAAACAAATTTTAAGAGGAATATTGACTCTAAACAACAAGTATTATTAAGAGAACCTATTAGAACAAAAGAAGAAACTAAGTTTGTTAAAATTTGGGTTCCAAAGACTAATAACATTTTAATTAGAAATAAATATATTAAAACATTTATGGATAGTGTTCATAATAATAAAAACTATATTTATAAAAAGGATACTGAACCAAATTGGGTTTGGTTTCCTAAGTTCTAACTTTTAGGACCCTATTGAAAGGTGGGTACCAATATTGTATTTATTTTTTGCAGGTCCCACTCAAGAAAAGAAAATGGATTTTGGATAGTGGTTGCTTTGTTTGACAATTATATACTTCTACAAATTATTACTTCCTTTTTGTCGATGACAAAGGGGGAGAAATCTATGTTACTAACTTTGTTTTGTAGGTAAGATAGGTGCATTCATTCAGGGGGAGAAAAATAGCAAATACATCTTTGTAACACATTAATGTTGTCATCAATCAAAAAGGGGGAGAATGTTGATACACGAAGATTTTGATCAATGACAATGAGCTTCAACAAAAAGGAAGAAATACATTTAAAATCAGAGGAAGATCGATGAAGACCAAAGTGAAAACTTGAGTATGATTTTTATGGGTCCAAGTCTAGATTATTTGTTAAAATCTATCCTCAAGAGATTTGCACGAACACTAAAACACTTCCTTTAAACTTCATTTTTATAAATACTTTTACTGTGCAAATTTTCACAGTTCAGTCGACTGAACAGGCATGGCCAGTTGACTGAAACTAGCACAGAAATAAAAACATGCACAGTTTCAGTCGACTGAACTCCCTGAATAGTCGACTGAACACAGACCTGAAAATTTTCCTTTATATTTTCAGTCGACTGGATCTCCTGCTCAGTCGACTAAATTGATAACTGCGAATTTTTTGTGAATAGACACTTTCTTTCTTCCAAGAGATGCAACCCTTCTTCAATGGAAATGGAAGCATCTCTTGCATGCACCTCTAGCAAACAAATGCACCTCTTCTACAAGTATAAATACATGGTTTTAACAATTGCAAATTACCAATTCTACTTGCTTTAATCTCTCTACTTACTTGAACATACTTTCAGATTCTTTTAAGTTTTCAAAAGCAAACCAATTGCTTGAATCTCTGTTTTAACTATAACATCTCTTGATTCATAGCAATTCACATTTCCTAAATCTTCACAAACACTTTGTATACTCTCGAGGATAAGATTATAGGAAAGTTGTACTAAATTGACTCATTAGTGTTATCAAGAACACAACAAGTCAGAAATACTTTTTGTATCCAAGTTGAAGTCCTCTTCGGTAGTTGAGGCAAGAAATCCCATTCGGTTGTTCGGGTAAGTTGTAAACCTATTCCTCCGGGTTAAGTGAGGGTTGTTGGTTAGTTGAATTCCTAAGAGGAGCTTAGGGACTGGACGTAGGACAAGAGGTCCGAACCAGTATAAAGTCTTGGTGTCTACTTTACTTACTACTTATTACTATCTACCTAGAGCATTTTACTATTCCATATTATACGATCCTACCGCATAGACTCTTTCATTTAGGACATCTAATTAGCTAAATTAAATAAAATAATGTAATGATTAGGGATTAAGATTTGTGTAAACTAAGGGATAGTCGTGCCTTGTTAACAAGTAAACTAAAATGAATTAGAATGAAATAGATAAAGGAAGTTAGATAAGGGGCAGAATAGGAAAAGACACATTCTAATACCCTAAACCCTTAAGTCGTGTTCATTCTGCACATTCATTATCAAAATTAAAAAGTAGAGGTCGGTCACCACTAGAAGATACAAGAGGAAGATAAGTAAAAGGAAGAAGTTAAATCAACTTAATCCATTCTCAAATCTCAAACTCCTTAATCACAAAGATAAGGTGAATAATGACTACATCTCATGTTTTCTAATTGTTTTCGGTTTTAGGTTAAATCTGAATTATTTTGCAAGGTTTTGCCATGTTTTGATTGTTAGAAATAATTACACATGCTTGTTGATGATTTATGATATTTCATATGAATTTTATGATATGTTTTAATGTGAAAACCCTATTAAATGACATTCAAATGCCTTGCAAATTTAGATATAGATCAGTAATGATATTTTAAAGATGAGTTTCAATTTTCATAGTTTTCTAAATTAATGTGTTTTTATATTAATTTTCTAGTGAGGAAAGTGGATATTTGGGTTCAAAATAATTTACAACTAAAGTATATATGTTTTGGGTTTGGAATTTATATATGTTAGAAAACATATTAAAAATGATTTATAGGAATTTTTGTATAATTTTCCTAAGTGTTTTAATGAATATATAAAATTATTTAAGGTATGGGACTTAAATGTTTTATATATTTATAAACGGATAAGGGATTTTTGTAAATAATTTAATTAGTTATTTTTGAAATTTTGGCAGTACTTTTAGAAAAGAAAATTAGCAACTAATAATATTTTGAAAAATAAGGCAGGTTAGTTGAAAAGATTACTTTAAAAAGCTAAAAATCATATTTTACATGTTTCGCCACTTTCGGCACCTAGGTTCCGACTGGGTACTTTCTCCTCCATCGCCATTGAAACCAATGCACATAGTATCAATGATTTCGTACATAGTGAATTGGATATAGGTAGAAGGTATTGGGTTGAAACAAGGGGTTCCGATGGGTTCGAAGCGCTATTTCTCTTTCAAATGAAAGCACACCTGCTTTGCTTTCGAAAGGAATGCTTTCGACTTGGTTGGCTTCCGACTGGGTCAAATTTATTTATGGAATGGTTTCAAATGAGGTTACGCCTTTTGTTTTAAATGAACGCTTTCGAAGGGGCTGAAACCCTTACTGCTGCTTTCTACCTTTCGAAGAAAATGGTTTCGAAAGGATACTTCGTTTTTAAAACCTGGCCACTTCTCCAATGCTTTCGAAGGTTTGGTTTCGACACCATCACTTATGTACTTAGGAATTGCTTTCGAAAGAGTGCTTTCGACTTAGTTGTTTTATGACACTTTTGTTATGTTGAAGGTAAAATCCAAGAGTTTTGAAAGGAAAGGTTTTTAAATGGTTTCGAAAGGTTTCCACATGTTTTACTTGAACCCAAATGCTTTCGAAAGGTTTGATGGTTGCAAAGGATTTTAATGCCTTTGAAAGGTCTAAATGAAGATTTTGAAGTGGTGGTTCCCCAATGGTTACGAAAGGTTTAAAAGGAAGATTTCTAATGTTTTCGAAAGGCAACGTTAAGTGTTTTAAAGATAGGATGTCTAAGGTTTTAAAGCTTTCGAAGGTGATGTTTTTCAATGGTTTCGAAAGGTTTATTATGAAGGGTTTCGAAAGGGTATGTTTTGGCCTTCGGACTAAGGTTATAAATCAAAGTGGTTTACTTGGTTTCGAAAGTGATACTTTCAATGGATTCGAAAGGGGTACTTTTAAAGGTTAAATTGTTTTCATAAACAAAGGTTTATGTAAAGTGTATATAACATGGCAGGGTGATTTGAGTAAAGCATAGAATATATTTTCCTTGTTTAAAGTATTATTTAAAGGATTAAATCATTTTGAAAGAAAAGGTTTTCTGGGAAAATTTAGGCGTAGTTAACCTAAGTAAAATGACTCAGATATTAAAATATCAGATGGGACTGGTATAGGGTCATGCCTTATACATTAGCTATTAGCCCCTAGCTAATTTACTCCAAAATTCTAGTGTGTAGGACTTCGTCACAGGTAAGACTAAAATGATGTTACACACAAAAGGAATATAAAGAATGTGGATAGGTTATTGGTGAGCCTGCAAAACTAGTAGGATTAGTTGACCCTGGAGAAGTAAGTTAGGGACAGACCATCCAGAAGAGGAGTATCTAACATAAGTTAGATTATTTATTTTGTCTGGTAAGCCCGAGTCAGCCAAAGGTTAGTAGTTAGTCAAACAAAACTATATTGTTCAGACAGATAGTCCATTTGTTACCCGATGTATATGCTTTCATGATATTGATATTATTGTTTTAACCAGTTTTGGTTGCAAGATTAAGATTTGTAAAAGATATGTTTTAAAAGGATATTAGTGAGGGAAAACCCATTCCGCTAAGTGGCGTGGTTTCACTTAATACCAAATAACCGAGATGTATAGTATTATTCACACTAGGCTTTATGTCCGACTCGAAGTTTATGTTTTCCCCTTAAACTCTCGGGAGCTCAAAAATTGATTTGAGTAGACTGAGGGTTGAGGATTTTCAGGTTTTAGTAGGTGGACGAATAAATCTTCCGAAGAAGAGCAGGAGGCCGATGCTAGCTATATATTTAGGAGTTGTTTTGTTTTATTCCATTGTGTTTATTAAGTCAGTTATGACTATTTAGTACTCTGGTCAACCAAGGGGGCATCTTCATATGTCGGTCTTAGCGTATTTATGTAATAATTATATTTGATCTAAACCTGGAAAACGTTTGGGATTATTTAACTTGGATTTGAAAAGTTGTTTTGAAATGTAATCAGAAAAAATGTTTTAATATGTGATGATTTTATTTCATATTCAAATTCTTCTGGTATTATGGATACCTTTAACATTACCGTATTTGGTCACCGGAAGTTAATACTGTGGATGGCTACAACATCTGTAGCGCTTAGCTTCGGGGCTCCAAATAAGGGATGTTACAAATTCTCCTAAGAAAGTAGGTGTCAACTCATCAGTTTGTATGGATCGGTACAACTCCAAGGTTAGGGTTCGGTACCGACCCATCGGATGGCCAACATGGCCATCTTTAACTCTTCATCTTGGCTCGTCTTGTAGTTAGCTTCGTGATTCCATAGTTGTTTGCACCAATATTAGCTTGCTTCTATTTCCAAATGATGGAGTTGTGGAAGAACAAAGTTGTAGCTTCAAATGTTCGTCGAGATCGATAGAGAATGACATTGAATCGACAAAACGACATCGAAAATAGGCCATTGTCATCAAGTAGGACTAGTAGGAAGAAAATGGACTTCATAAGGCAAGAAAATAGGGGCCGGTACCGACCCATCACTTGGGTGATTCTATGTTTTTTTTTTGCTTTGAGTTGATTTTGTATTGGCCTTGTGACTTTGTTTGCGTTTGGTTCCTGGACTTATTGGCTATCTCTTTGGCCTACCTACCTCGATAACTCCGAGTTCGATTCGTCCGATATTGCCTGTTCAAAAGGCTGGATAACACTTGCCCCCCAATGTACATCTCATTTCAAACGTGATGTGCTTTAAATGGATACAAGTTAGAGTTGCTACGAAGGACTCCACTTTGTGTTTCGAATGGTCATTATCAATCTTGCGAATCGTTGCTGTGAAAATTTATGTTCATTGTCATCCGTCACGATGCTCTACCAGCATCCAAGATTATATATCAAAAACATATTCTCGTAATCCGTCATTCCAAGTTTGACGATTTTAAACTGATTCCCTCCATGGATCTCTCGGGTTGGAATTTGATTTCTCTTTGATTCCAGTCATCATGTATTGGATATATGTATATTCATACACATATTCACATCATGCTCTTGAGTGGCTGAGTATAGGAGTTCTTATACATGGTCAATCACATGTACTTGCATAAGCATATATCCATATACATACATACATACATACATACATCTTATACTATAAAGCAAAACCTTGGATCAACCGGTCAAAGTGAAGCCTTTTTTGTTCTACCGAAATAGCCCATTAGCGTACTGCAAATTAAATTTTTATACGAAGGACAGTTTTGTAATTCCTTTTGCCCATAGTACAACCACCCACGTCTCCCAATAACCTAAAAATTTTTCGTTATGTTCATTTTCCTGTCGATCCACCACTTCTCCTACCCTTCTCAATGGCGATAAAAATCTCTAACTACTTCAACATAACATTTGATGTCTTCATTCTCCACTCCTCATGATTGGCTTTTAACCTCACTCTTTTCTTCGCCCTCCCTCCTTATTTCAACCAGGCCCTTTCTTCAAACAATGAAACCGCTTACTTTAGTTTAATTTTCCCAAAGTCCAAGGTATGATTTTCATATAGATGAAATTATTTGGTTTATGCAATGCTCTATTTATGCTTAATTAACTTAAAAATAACCGAGTTTCAACGTGATAGGCAACTCAACGATTTATTTCCTGTTGCTCTAATGGTGTACGTTTTTCTTCTTACTTTGTTTGGTTTTCTAAAAGGAAGAGCAAATCAATTCAGATTGAGATCCATGACTTGTTCGCTGTAAGTACTATTCGGTTTTTCTCTCTTTTATGTTATATGTTATAAGGGCATATTAATTTAATTAAATCAACATCGTTAATATATTTTAGCCATTAATATTGTGAAATTTTTGTCTATATTTAGTTGTAGATTTGAATTAAAGTCAAAAAAATTTCATAACATAGGAAGCTTAATAGTATATAGTTTTGACTGATTGCTATCATGGTTTAACCTACTTTTAGGCTCCTTTGTCCTACCGATATTATACAAGAACAACAAAATCATTTTGATTACGATATCACCATTTTTTGTACTGCTACATATAAACGTAGCATATTGTTTCTCTGTACTAGCTTAGGTTGTATAAACTAATTTTTTTGTGATCAATTTTGCAGTTGGTTGTGGTTCATACAAAGTAACTGTCGATTATTAGTCTTCATGATATTTTGCATGAGATATATATATAAAGCAAATACTTGGTTAACCAAGTCAAAGTGAAGTCTTTTTGACACTCCCTAAAATGTCCAAATATTAAATGTTATTTGTTACTAAACGAGACGTTTATTTCGGGTTAGTTTGGTGATTCAACGGAAGGGAGCAGTTACCCCCATTATCAAAATACTGCTACCACTCACATTTCCTACCCACTATTTCTTTTTCTTCCCTTTTACCGGCTTCGAAAAGGGCCTCATTAGCTACTTCTCTTTCTTCTTCAAATTCTTTTGTTTCTACCGCAATTACATTTAGCTTTGTCGGTAGTAAAATAATTGGCAGCAGATAGGACTATAGTGTTTCTTCATGTTGGATATACAACCACTTCCAGATTTTCATGTTGGATCTTTAGTCGGTGAGGCAATTCATTTTGAATTGGCTTGGTCGATGATCCAAAGTGCTAGAGGCCACTCCTCTCAACTTCCTTTATGTAAGCAAAATTTTGATATATTGGTTAGGGATTTAGTTGTTGAATTTGTGAACGAGTTGTAGAACATACCATGATTTGGCTAAACTTCATATTGCTCTTCAAAAATTTAATTTTACTTCCAATTCAAAAAAATTTAGTTTAAAATTGAACTAACAATACAGTAAAATCATTCAACATTTTTGTTAACTATAAACCTACACTTGCCATTCTTTTAGAGGAACCTGAAAGCTATATGTTTGTACTAACAAGAGTGGAGATGATAGATTTTATTTCGGTGGCTGTGTGTTTATCAGTTGTAGGATCACAGATGTGGCATCTGAAAACTTCATCTGGAAAAAGGTACTTTCATTTGACCACATCTTTTATATTTTTTATATAATATTATGTAAGTACTCCTCGCCTTGGCTAAACTAATAGCCTTTTGCGTACTAAAAGTATACGCTATGTCATATAAACATTCTAGGATAGAAAAGTCTTTATTTTAATGAGTCATTTGACTGAAAAACATGATGGTGAAGGAATAATACTGAGTTCATCATGCTCAAACAAAGCAGTTAGTCCTACGGTATATGTTATATTCTAATATGTACTGATTAAAATTTATATTATCCAATTACTTTAACCAAGAGGAATAATTACTGTTCTTATACCTTTTTGTTATCTACATACCGATTTGAATCGGTAGAATGGTTTGATAAAATGCTTAGCTAATATTTTATTTTCCACTAATATTCATTCCACTAACCTTCTTCAAATAATTTAAACATAACCAAAGCCCTAATTTATTTACTTATAAACATCCCTACTTCAATTAAAAAAACATATATTTGTAGAGGCTCAATATTTATGCGTTAATATGCAGACATTCTTTTGCCTACACTGTGGTGGGATATAGTGCCAAAGTCACGATTGAATTACTTCATGTAAAAATGAAGACATAAGAGCAAAATTTTAACTTGAAATAAACTTAAAGAGTAAAATTTTTAACTTGAGACTACGATGAAATGCATAAAATATATTAACTTATTTATCATGATTTTTAGTTCAAATGGAGCAATATAAACTAGAATTTTATTTATACCGTGCTATATACGCTAGAGCCACATGTCTGTAATGTTTTTTTAGATGAAAGAGTGGTCCTCTTAAGAGGAGAGCACTTATATTTCATTAATCAGAAATCAAAGTCCATACATAAGTTCGCTGGGAATTAGCTATTACAATTGTAGATGATCATCACTATGATGATCAACAAGGAGTAAAAAAGGAAAAGTGAACAAAAGAACATGATTGCATTTTTGTTGACAATACACGCCAACTATTAAAGCTATAGTAGAGCGGCATTGGAAAGCCATTCAAAGTATCGGGAATGGGAGATACTGCTATTGAGAGGTTGAGTGCAAAGTGGCACTGAAGCTATGATTCGTGAGACGCAGTATAATGGAAAGGGACTACATGCGTGAATCAAGGCAGCATGTGTAACTGAGCAGCCATTCGGTGGTGTTACGTCGATGCATATGCATGCATATAGTGAATTACTACTATTGAGAGGAAAAAGGTATTGCAATATGGTCAATGTTGTATGCTTCAGGTCACTTTGTTGCAGGCAGTGATGTTGTGAAGTTTTATTTGGAGAGTGCACTGTGCTGAAGGAGGGTTATATAAGATTTGTGCTATTGAGCGAACTGCAATAAGAATTTTGCTGAAGGAGAACTAGGTTGTGATAAAGGAGAATTATACTGCTGTTTGAACGACCTATAGGTGGACTTATATTAGGTTTGTGCTTAAGCAGTAGAACTAAGCTAAGGGCGTGAGCTGGAGCTAGCAGCAGTAGAACTAAAATAAGCAAAGGTCTGTGTGGCAGTGAACTGCTGAGGTGAAATAGGCGAGCAGTGCAATGGTGGGCGGACAAGAAATTTGTGATGGCATTTTGGTAAACTTTACTAGCCATCTGAAGTGATTAGGGGGACTACTGCAATGAGATTTTAGGGACTGCTACAATGCACATGTAAAGGGACCATCTGAGATGCGAAGGAGGTTGATGGCCATCTGGGGTGAGGCGGTGAAAGTTCTGAAGAGATGATGCTCTGTAAAAAAAATCCTATTGCGTATGTGTTTATATCTATATACGCATATATACATATAAATGGTGAAGTGAACTAATGAGACAAATGAAAATGGTTGTGGACAAATTAGGTTTGTGGCAATTTATGGGATTTAAGAACGAATATGAGTGTTAATAAAACCTAGAGAGTTTTAGTTTATCGCTGTCAATCTATTCAGCTTAATGCAGATCTAACTCTTTAATGTCTACTTATATGTACATATAATTATACTCGCGTAACTGAATATATGTAGTTAGTATGTTATACTTTATAAAAGTTATGGAAAAAGATTTGTTGTGCTGTTAAATTCATGTACACACCCACCCAAATGTCTGTAATGTTGTGCCATGACAATTGGGATATCGGTACTTGGGGAAGTTCAATTATGAATAATAAACTTCAAAATCAACTCTTCAATGTTACAAAATGTATTATTTTACCATGATTTTTTCTATTCGTTTTTCCCTTTACATTTCACAAGATGTTCCCTATTATACTACAGATTATGCACTAAACCCATTTTCATGTATTATAATGTAGGAATGTTAATACAGGATTGTGCAAGCAATGCTCAAAATTTTGGGCTTGGACATTACATACCATCGTACTACCACTGCTTAGAGCGGGTAACTTTGTACCTTGGAAGTAGGGACAAAAGCTTGGGAGAGCCATTCAGTGGTCATGAATGTTTGATGCACAGACTGGGTTTGTGGCACAAGGACATTCAATTGCCATTGGTGTTACTGTAAAAAATAATGTTATTGTTATGTATCGAATTTTATTATATTATTTTATTAATTTGTCTCTGTTTTGTCAAATGAAAAAAAACATTCATTTGGTAACATATGCCTTTTTTGCTTGAAATATATTTGTACGAGAGTTATGTTGTCTATGTGTACAAGTTGGTAATAAGAACAACTAGGATTTCTCACAGCTAAAGATATTTATAGTGGTTGAATAAGTCAAAATGTTAATCATGGGGCCATAATTGTAATTGACAGACTAAAGTATGCTGTAAAAATACCAATGCCAATAGATAAAGTTATCTTCGGTATATGGCCTCAGTGGATATTTCCAATGAATATGAAATCCAACTAAAATCATAGAAATTGAAAGTACGAAATTTTGCAAATGCAAACTACTAACAAAAAATATCCTATTAGTATTTGTCCCCATCAATTACTTGAAATTTGACAGTTTAAAGAAATGATGTTATGTTTTGATACTAATTATATCATGAAAATAACCCATAAAATTCGATCAATTTTGTGCATGTGACAGCAAATTTCGCTATGTGTTTGGTTTTGCGTTTTTTTAGTATCTTACTGCGTCATTTAATTGTTCCTACTTTCTCATTTAAGTGCTGGAGTAAGATTCCATGTAAAGACCACTTAATTATAATAATAAAGTTCTATGCTTCAGATTTGACTAAAATTCATGTCTAAGAAAGTTAAAATGTTACAATGATCATATTAATAAATGATAATAAACGTTTTGGATATATTTACATGCCAAAACAAATTCATTAACATAACATATTTCTTCTTTTATGGTAATTTATTTATTACATATTATTAAAAATACTTGACCGTGTTTTTAAATACTTGACCGACACACCTTCTTATTTATTATTTGATTTTGGCAAGCAAAATTTGAAAGCGAAAATTACAATAAAGTATGCAGTATCCATATTAATTAAAACGCTTACATAATAGGAAATAGTAATATTTTTAAGTGCGATCTTTATGGTGGACAAGAAAAGTTCTCTATATATTAATATGTTGGTTTAACACTTTCTAAAAGGGATATGATGTAAGTTTTCTACGTTCCAAACTATTGGAAGCCCCAACTTTAATATTTGTTCATTTCTCTAGATATTCATGTAATAGTTGATTACTTTCTTTACCTGTTTGATTGTTTTCTAAATTAACTCAGTCTCATTTACATTTTGATAAACGATTGATTTATGCATGTACATGCATAAAAAATGCAACATTACGTACACATCAAATTCATTTTATAAAATCCAGAAAAACTTACAAATAGCCTTTTTTTAATACCAATTCCTTCTACGCACGTGCATCGCACGTGCCAAAGTACTTGTACATATATATATGTATGTATATTTGTTTTCTCTTCTTTTTAGAATAGGACTCGGTGCCGACCCATAAAGTGGGGTCGGTACCGACTTGAGACTTGGGGAAGTTTACCAAATTTACTGCCTGCAACTTCAGGTTTCTGAGTATATAACCCAAGCTCTTCACTTCAGTTCCTTTCTCGTTCATTTGCTAACCAATCCAAGTTCAACCTACCATTAAAACCTTCAACTCCCAGATTGGATCTCACCTCCACCCAAGCCTTGGACCGCCGTCGCCTCTTCCTTGCCAGTGTTCATCACTTCCGACCCTTACGCCTCCAGCAATCGATCCTTTGCCCGAGCATGACTCCATCATGCCCTAACTCGATCGCAACAAGCCTTAGATCTAGAGCCCTTGACTGAATCTCTTTTCATTATTAGGATGGTGTCGGACTTGGAAATAGATGGGACTAAACATGGACGTGGTTGAGGAGGTGGTGATGGCCGTGATTTGAGATCGGTGAAGATGGAAGAAGGAGGAATGGAATTTCCTTTGAGTTTTGGAGTTCTACAACTCCAACGCTTAGGAAAATTTGGAAATTTTGGTTCACATGAGAATTTTCCTTCCGAACCAATGTCTTCTTCTTGATCTGGAGCCTTTTCCAAAGCATGACCAATGGTGTGTAACTTGTCGAGACGGTCAGCGATGATGGTCACGTCGAGTGATTTCCAGAATTCAAAATGAACTATTAAATAATATCAAAACTTAAACTGCACGACACTGCACTAGAATCCACTTTAGCATGGGGGTACAGCTTGCAATTAATCTTCTAATGTTGATTATCTGTCGTGTTTTTTTATAAAAATGTATCAAAGACATTCCAAACATCTGGCTGCTTAAGCCATAGGTACATCCACTTTGAGATATGTCGAATCTGATACCGAGTTAAGTTCAACTACCACTCCACATACCCAACAAACTCTGGTAGAGCATACATAGCAAACTCTAATTCAACAGAAATAGTAAGAGACTCAGCAAGTTGAGAAGTAAAATCTAAAAAATCCTCAAGTTGAACAACAAGTTCCAGAGAATCCAGCAGAGCTAGTAGGTTGGCCAGAAATAAATCCAATACCAAACACCTTTGAGGATGTCGTGGTATTAGATGATCCTTTTGATTCTGTTGCTTCCAAAATCGATGAAGGATCACTTCACAGAATATTTGGTAACCATGTGATTTCGTTTGAAGACGTTCTAGCTCCTTCCTATCATCAAAGGCCATACACCCTCCGGAAGGGTACACTGCCTGCAATAAATATATGTGTTTGGCGAGTTGCATCCTACCATTCAACAAGTTTGTCCGTCGAGTTCAGAATTTCATGCACTTAGATCCGACGCAACTGCACCCGAACAGCTATGCTTTCCTCCTCAGTACATACATGGTCTTCTCCAAGAACTTGAACCGAGTACCCAATGATGAGGAGATCTGGTACATTTATAGCTTCAAGAGTCGAAAAGAGAGTCCATCTCTGATTTATTTGGAACCGCTCAGACGTTGTAGAATAGTTACTAGGGCATGGAACAAGTTAAGTTACTTCAAGAGTGAGTGGTTCTACATTCGCCGTCCACCCGAGTTTGCTCGAAGATGGGTATCTGGACTTAAGTTCCATCTCATTTATATTGTAAGAATTTGCCTTATAGTATGCAGACTTAACTCATATCCTTGTTTTACTATCCGGATGTTCCGACGAGACCCAATAGCTAGGCGCTTTTAGAAGTTGTTAACACCCGTTTGGTAGTTTCGACAGGAGATAAATATATCAAAACTCTCCTGTAAAATGAAAATCTTCTTGCCTACGACTTGTTAGAAGAGGGCCGTATTACTGGCATCATCCAAATAGCTTCAAGTGATGACGACGACGACGACGATAACAACCCACCCGGAGGAAGCAAGGCTGATCCAAGTTTGCCCCCAATCCCAAGTCCTATGGTTGGAGTTGAAGAAAATATTGAACAAGTACCAGAAGATGCCGAGGAAGGGGAAATTATTGGTGAAAGTGGTGAGGCTAGTCAAGGTAACATTGCCGCATGTCACGAATCTCAGCCTAAACAATCTAGGGATGATCAATCGCCATCTCTGAAGAAGAGGTTAATCATGAAAATCTCCAAGACGCTGACTCCTACCCAGCCCCCACTAGTCACAAATGCGAAGAAAACCCCATCTCTTCCTTCAATAGGCATATTCACTGGCTTAGGGCCAATCACCGACGAGTTCGGATCTTTTAATGTCGGTCATATTAGTATTAAGGGCATCGACTCCTACGTTCATGTTGATAAGGGCTTCACCCCTAACAGTATGTAAGAGATCACTCCCATGAACAAAGCTCTGGCTCATGGTCCATTGGGGGGACACTTACACATACGTGCACTTCACAACACTGCATAACACTTGACTTGCCTCCTTGTTCGTTGGATCTGACTTCTTCTCATTTTGTTTGCAGGATCCATGGAGAGAAAGAAGTACACATACCGATCTTTGGAGGAGAAGGCATTTCAAGCACAAAGGCCTCGGTCGAGTTTGTACCACTAAGGAAGTGGTTGTGATTATGAGTTAGGTTACCGCTCTAGCCGTGATAGAGATGACCGAGACATAAGCAGCCACGACAAAGATCGCTCATCACACGAATTTGCTTCCAAGCATCGCCTTAAGTCTAGATCACCTCCCTCTAAAGGTCCAGATAGGCAACCCGGTCATCGCGATGACATCCCACCTGGTGACACTCCTTGTGCTCCACCTCCGGCTTCTATTCTTGTACAACCTCCGGTGCTATCTCACTCTAGTCAATCCTCCAATCGCAGGCATCACAATAGTGACTCTAAAACTTCCCAACACAAGACTGGCAAAGAAACTGCTATAGTCCCACCTATCTCTATGGAGGAACAACTCAAGACCAATACATGAATGACTAAACTAAAGGAAGAATCTCCAAACATTTGCTTTGATGGTCTTATGTTTATGCCTAACTTGAAAAGAATCCCTACCGACATCTAAAAGATGACCTTCGATTGTGTGGTTGACGTCTATAATCAGTATAATGAATGGACGAATGTAGTTGAGATAATTTCCAAAGTCTCTAAGGATAGATAGCCAGAGATTGACTGTCAGAAACTTATCAAAGTTGACAATAAAAGAATCATCACTAATCTTGATGCTGAAGTTGAGAAACTGAGAACAACCCAAGTCGAAGCCGAGGAGGCTATTAAGGCACTCGAAGAGGAGCAGATTAAAGCATCGAGATGAAATGGAGAAGGCTTTCCACCGAAATCATGCTTTGGTAATTGAGAGGGATACCACAAACAGAAATGCGGCTAAGCTGAAAACCTAACTAGAACGTGAAACAAAAGAAAAAGATGACATGCTCCAGCATGCTCAGACTTATTGCGATGAGTTGCTCGATATCAGGGAGGAAAGGGACAAAGCGCTCAAACGTGTTAGAGACGTTGATTCAGTTCTCAAAAGAGAGGTTGAGGTCGTGGAACAACGGGCAGAAGAGCATGTGATAGAGAAGTTTAAACCATTGTTGAACCAATACAACGTTATTAGCAAATAAATTTGCTAACCCCAAAAGTTTTTGGAAAGCTTAGTTATTTAAAAAGTGGCCCTAAAGTAGCTCGTCGAGGTTGTTAGCTCGAGGAAGGTTTCCAAAGCAATCTTTGTTATGTTCTGTACCAAAGTCATATTTGCAACACAAGTACAAATTCGAAGTCGTATATTTGAAGCGAGTTCGAGTTCGAAGTCGTTGGTGCAAGGCAGATTTAAGTTCAAAATCCCAAAGTCAAAGTCAATTATGCAATAATAGCCTCGAAGTTACATCAGTCCACATGTGAAAAGTCACAAGTATGTTTAAATCCTAGGTTTGAATCAGTTATACATATGCTACATATGTATATAATGTTCTTGAGTTGCAATATACTTTAAAATCCCCAAATTGATTTAGGGTTTATAAGGTAAGGAATGAGAGAAGAGAAAATTAAGCCTCCAAAACAAGGCCTCTAGGGTCATATTTATAGGGAAGAGCGGCCACCTCTTCGCCTTTTAAGCCTCTTCATCAAGGTGGACTTCAGCGACACTCAGTTCTAGCCTATTCGTTGATCAGCACTAATAAAACGCGGCACTAACATTGGTGAGGGGGTGGAGTCATCATTAGATAATGTTATGTGAAACATCTTCGACATACGAAAGTGTCTTCGACGTGCTTCAGCTTTAACTTTTTTGTTAGCATACATTCGGCAGTATTGACTTCGACAAGGCCAAACATTAGCCTCTTTAGGGTTGACTCCAACATTGGTATACAAAATGATTCACACCACCCTTCCAACGCTATCCTATAAAGACAATGAGAGGATAACCTCGAAGTCAATTGAGTATGATAGCGACGACTTCGTGGGTATTGATGATGTACTTCATCGATACCGCTTTTCACAATGCCTTCGAGACATTTACATGAGGAAGATGCGTGATGTGTTCACTATCGGAGATCAATATAGCCTTATATTACCTTAATGTCTTCCATATGCTATACCTTTGGAGAGCTTTTCAAAGACGGTGCTGCTTGTACAGCTTGAGTGGTGCGATGCGGGTAGGGCTTTGCATCGAGGAAGCTTACTACGATCACTCTGACATTTCCTAACAACTGGATAAGTAGATTGTATTTGTCCTCTTCGATATTGATTTATAGGTGCTTCGCTGGTTGTATGTCTTCGAAGTTGTTTGTTGTATTTTATGTGATCGAAGAGCGATATCCTATTGTGGATGATTATATCATCTCATATCTCTCTTCATATATCCTCGAAGTCCACCTTACATTCTTAATTGATGAGGTGCTGCTTCCTACCACTTCAATACTGTTTGTACCAAAATTGGTAACAACACTCTTCGGAAGTGTTTGAAGAGATAAAATGAAGAAAGTAAATGTAAAAAGAGGATTATCTAACAAACACTCCAAACAATAATCAGAAAAATAGCAAAAGAACACAGAGATTTAGAGTGGTTCGGCTGTTGCCTACGTCCACTATGAAATGATTGACTTTTATTAACTTTTGCTTGCTGGTTACAGCGGATTACAACAGTAAATTTCGAGTACGACAGTGATTTTCGAGTGCAACAGTGATCTCAGCAGAGTCTGGACGTCGAAGAGCCAAAAAGCCCTTTCTCTGTAGGTCCTGGGCTGCTATTTATAGGCATAGGTTGCAAATATCTCGCTCAGATCTCGGGAGACCTCTTCTTACACGTGGGTGGGCCCACGCGATCGATCCCATGTGGTTCGCACTCGATCTGTGATCGATACGAACGAGCTTCATTTCGATCAATATTTCATCCAATTGAGTCGAGATCGATCGTAATCGTTGTTGAGGATGTATGCAAGCTTCTGTGAAAATTTGGTAGCATTTGGACTTGTAGATTGTGAGTTATGATCGATACAAGTTTGTACTTTTCGAAGGCTGTCTCCTTTGTATCGATGCCGTTTGTATCGATGATTTCACATCGATGATTCTGCACGTGATGCCGGTTGACGTGGCGCTTGTTTTAAGGATCGATCCACATTTCATGGCAAATGATCGGGTCTTTCCTATGGATGCGCCTTGTTCGTATCAACCCGGGTTAGCCTTGTTCGCATCGATCCACTTTATATTGATTGACCATATTTCCATCAACTTTTTATTTATATTTATATTGATTGACCATATTTCCATCAACTTTTTATTTATATTTATATTGATTGACCATATTTCCATCAACTTTTCTTTCCTTCACTTCAGTCACCGTAGGGACCTATTTAACCAAGTAAAGCATCTTCCCTCTTCTTTATAAACTCACGCAACCGAGCACAGTTCAAACAGAAAGAAAATAAAATCACGTTCCCTCTCGTTCAAAAATTTTCGATCGAGCTTCAGGTAAAAGAAATAAAGAGAGAGAAGGAAATCAAACAGAATAAAATCGCGCCTTTCCCCTACTATCCTCTTCTATTCGAAACGAAATTTATTCATAATATAAAAAAAAGGATTTTGGAAGCGATGACTCGATCACCAATGGCAACAATAATAGGGTGCTCGTCACGGCCACAGGTGGAGGCGATAGCTAGATCTCGAACTGGGGGAGAGGCATCGGAAGCTCCGGCGATTGTGGCCAGAGATAGCTGGAGGGCGGAGCAAGCTTCGGTGTAAGGGAGGCGGCGACTGGTTATCGATAGTGACTGGAGCTCGTGTTCAAAGAGCGTGACTTTAGGTGATTTTGGTTGTAACGTCAAGGGCGGCGGTGATGGGAATGGTGACAGAAGCTTCGACGGAGGATGGGTTTCTCTGGTGGGCGAGCAGCAGCGAAGTGAGGTTGGAGGCGGCGTTTTGTGGAGTCGATCAGAGGTTGGGAGGCTCGGCCGTATGTCATTTGGGCAGTTAATTAAGCTGGGCTTTGTTAACTTAAGAATATAATTAGTCTATGTTTTATATTATTTAATGTTGTAAATCTAAAAAAAGAAATATTGAATTAATTTTATAATTAAAATTGAAATCGTTAACTTATGTACTTCAAATTTGCTTATACGAGGTTAAAACTGAGCGAAGTATGTGCAATAGAGTCAAAATTGGTTCGATTAGCAAATTTAAAAATCAAGGTGAGTTAATCTCACTCAATTTTGGATTTACTGCAATTAATTTTAAATAGTAAAATTAATTATTTGTTGATTGATTGAATTGATAAATTATTATCAGTTGAATGTGATATTATATATAGTAGTATATATATATATATATATATATATATTAGTAATTGGAGTGATTGATATTCCCGCATATTTTAGCGGATGAGACCCTATGCGCCCCACATAGTAGCAGATGACCCTATATACCGCGATATCCTCCTCGAAGTGGGATTGGTATTTTTTTATATTGTATTAACACATGTGGATGCAGGGAAACAGGTTGGAGGGATCCAAATGGATCCTCAAAAATGTTGAAATTATTTTCATATTTAGTGATATGATTTGTTTGAATAATCTATGATAGATTATAGTGGAAATTGAATTTATTGGATGCTGTGGTATTACTGGATATATTTTGGCGTTTTTAAATACCATAAATATGAATATTGAATTTTTAAGAGAAAATATAAAGGGAAATTGAAAGTAAATATTTATAATGAAATTTGGATTTATTAAAGGAAATGAATTTGGGAAAAATAAACAGCTTGGGTTTAAAATTTGTACTTGATAATTTCGGAATATGGAAAAATAGAGATTCTGAATAATGTAAATAAAAGGATTTTAAATAATAGAACCTAAGCGATGTTGTTTAAGTGTAAAAGGGATTTATTTTTAAATTCGAGATTTAAAATAGTTTGGGAAGATAAAAAGGAAATTTGGAAAGAAGATATGAAATTGTTATACTAGATTTTAAATAAGATTATGAAAAGAAAGTGCAATCTGAATTTAGTTGGGTTTTGGGATATATTTGGGTTATTTAAGAAATTAATTTAAAAATGGAATTTAATTTAGAAATCGATTAAGTGTTGTGAAACCATTATAAATGGGAAATGAGACTATGGAATTTATAAACGAAGTTTATAAATATAGTGAAGTAATTATCAGTGGATAAATTGAAGTTATAAATTCACTATGAGGATTTATAAGGAGATGGGTAAATCGGTTTTAAAATGAATGATAGATTTATTTTTGAAAATGTTAAAAGGGGATTTACGGAATTGGGACGTAAATCGAATTGGGAAAAATCGAGAGAGATTTATAAATGTTAGACTAGTTATATTGGGAGTGGAAAATATATTCTATCGAAAAATTGGGTTTGTTTTTGTTATCCCGCCTTTTGGCAAGGCCATGATACCAAGAACTTGACTAGAAACAAATGACAGTTCGCCTTGGAGATCGGTTATGCGTAGGCTCACTATGGATATCGACGAATTTTGTCCGAGTCCAGATCGAGCTAAAATTGATATGACACGACAAGCGAAGCTATGAGAGCCAACGTTCCAAATTTCAAGTCAATCCGAGTTAATATGATCAAGTTATGATCGATGCAAGATGGGATGAAGAACAACCTCGAGTTCGAATCCATCGACTGGCCACTGTTCGAGTTGATCTCATTCGAATCCATCGACTAGCCTCTGTTCAACTCGATCTCGTTCGAATCCTTCAGGAAGCCTCTGTTCGACTCAATCGAGTTCGTATCCATCAACAGGACCCACTTCGTATCGATCAGCCAGTGACCACTTCACATTCATCACCAGAGTCTACTTCACATCCATCGCCTGAAGAGCTTTGTTCGACTCCATCAAGCTTCTATAGTTTGTATCCATCAGTTGACCTTACTTCGTATCCATCGAGGAACCACTGTTCGTATCCTTCAAACCCAGTTACTTCGTATCCATCGAGAAGTCCTTATTCGCATCGATCCACGTCATGGTTATTCGTATCGATCGATGGCTAACAGTGTTCGAGTTCACCTGGCCACGTCAACTTCGTATCGATCAAATGGAGCCATTTCCAATCGATACGAACAAGGCCACGCAGTCAAATTATTCCATGCGTTCTCCATCGATACGAAACAAGGGTCACCTCCCATCGATTCGAACAAGACAAGTGCCTCAATACGAACAGGGCGAAAGTCCTGGAGCGACTCAATCAACTCGGCGAAGAAGGTGGGTCGATCCGGAGAATGCTCGCCACGTCACCACTTGATCATGCGCAGCTATCGATTCGAACAAGATCGAGTCGATGTGATCGAGTCGAACCAAACAGCCAGCCGAAAGCCTCCATTTCGTATCGATCATATCTCACGATCCACCAGTCCAAATGCTATGAAATTTTCACAGAAGCTTACGTGCATGCTAAAGAATGTCCACGCCAAATTTCGACTCCATCGGACACAATCTTGATCGCTACGAAATTTATTCGTATCGATCACGGATCAGGCCGAAACTTCGCAGGCTTGGGCGTGCGGGCCTACTCACGTGCCAGAAGAAGCCTCCCGAGATTTGAGCGAAATATCAACCTCCTACACCTATAAATAGAGCCCTAGGGCATACAGAAAAGGGATCTTCTTCTTCTTTGAATTCTCCAACGCCCAGACTCTGCCAGATCTAGTTCTAAACTCTGTTGCTGCTGCTACAAACGAATTTCACTGCTGTAAATCATAGTTATCTGCTGTAACCCGCTGAAATCAATTGTAATCATCAAAGAAACATCAATAAAGCAGTCAACTTCATAGTGGACGTAGGCAACACGTCGAACCACTCTAAATTCTTGTTTTTCTGTGCGTTCTTATTACTTTCATTATCTTTTTTTGGAGTTTTTGTTAGATAATCCTCTTTTTCCATTTAATTTCTTCATTTTATCTCTTCAAAAACTTCCGAAGAGTGTTGTGCCCAATTTTGGTACAAACACTTTGGTGCTTTCACTGAGAGAAAACCCAAATTTTCTCCTGCTCCTTGGATCTCCTATCGATACCGAATTGCATAAATCCAAGAAGAAGATCCAAATCTCAAGTCTTGAAGCCCTTCTATACTATTCCAATTTGCAATCAGATCTTGGAAAGGACTTTCATTAATTCACCATGGTAAGTACACAAACTACCTCTACAGCTGCTGATCAAGAAAGACGGGACCGACATAATCCCGTGCAATTGCCTCCATCCAACCAAGATGCTGCCGGACCTTCAGATCCGTCAGGTCCGGTCACCAGACAAGAGTTTCAGATGCTGCTTCAAGAGTTGACCCAGAGTCGACAACAACTTACTGAACAACTACGCGCCAACATAGAGTTGGCCAACCAGCTAAATCGCCAAAGGCAAAGAAGATCCAGAAGAGACCAAGGTTCTTATTCTTCCACAGAGAGTTCCGCCTCATCTGACGGTCATCATCGATCCACACGCCCAGAACTGGATGTAAGCTACACCCAGGCCACAGGACACCAACCTGCCTCGAATCTAGGACAACCCAGAACTAGACCATCCACTAGTCATCATACCGGACCTTCATCCCGAGGAGGTGCTGCTCCTTACCATGTCACAGGCAACCTTGCTACTACCACCACTACCGAACAAGGAGTTGATGCTAGAAACCAAGCTGATCCTCATCGTAGCCAACAAGATCATACTCCAGAGCCTTATATCCCAGAAAATGTTGAACCAAGGAGGCGAGCCACGGACCGTCGACCGCGTCCGGTCCAGACCCACGCTATGGAACCCGACCACACCTTGGCACAACAAGCTGCAAGTATCCGAATGCCGGATATACCGACGATGATTCGTCAAATGATCCGTGAAAGTCAGGGTCTCACTAACGACGACTGGGGAATCTCCCGAAGTCATACCCCTTTCACCGATGACATACTATATGCTGAACCACCTTGGAGCTTCAGGATGCCAACTTTTCCGGTCTATGAAGGAAGTTCTGATCCCAATCAACACATCCTGAAGTATGAATGGCTAATGAATGCTGCGAGAGCTGATGATGCAGTAAAATGCCGTAGTTTCCCCATCTCCCTGGGGGGCATTGCAACTATGTGATTTACTCGTTTGCCACCACGATCCATCTCTAATTTTGACCAGATGACCACCGGGTTTGTTGAACAATTCCATATGCACGTAGCAAGGCCTAAAGATGTTAACACTTTGTCTAGTGTTACTCAAGCTCCCGGGGAAACACTTAGACGTTACTTGGAGCGATTCCATGCTACGTGTGCAGAAATAAGAAATCCCAATGATAACTCTATCCTGATGGCATTGACTAAGGGGATTGATCCTGATTCCGAGTTCGGAAATTGGTTAGCTAGGAAACCACCTGCGTCATTGGACCGTTTCTATTCCAAGGCAGCCCAATTCTTGAGAAGGGGGATGCGAAACAGTCTAGGAAGCAAGATGACGCAGGGCCCAACATCGAAGGGATTCAGAGTAACATCGCTGTTAAACAATCCAGAGAGAGTTCTGGAAAAGTTCAATTGAACGTACAAAATAAACAGAATCAGCAGAGGGATAGTGGAAATCAAGGCAAAAAACGAGATCAGAGTCGTGGCCCACAACGTAGAGTTCCCATGTACGATAATTATACTCCATTGAACATGTCATTGGAAAATGTGTATTTGTAGACTTGTAACACCATGCAATACAAGAAGCCTGCCCCGAAACCATCAACGGAAAGACACTACTACAAAACATGCCATTTGCATCGCCTCATTTGAATCGGTTTAAGTAAAAACTGATGCAAATAGAACTATTTGCATCAGTTCTGTCTTAATAACCGATGCAATTGGTACGTGGAAAGCAATAGGTAATAAAAAATCAAATTTGCATCCGTTGTCACCAACAACCGATGCAAATACGTCGATGCAAATAGTTTTAGTCGCATCGGTTTTAAAGTCTACCGATGCAACTACGTCTAAAATAATAATTTTCGCATTGGTTCCCTACAGGAGGCGATGCAATTTCAAATTATTCAGGATATTTGTTGCTGACCTGTTACATCCCGCCTTTCTAATTTTTTTTGGCCGCTTTCCCCAAATATTTTGCCTGCTTCAACAAAAAAAACCCTAAAATTGATTGTCAACCGCATTTCAAATAAAATCCATGGCGGTCGGAATCTCCGCCAGACCCCGACCAACCCTCAACCTCGTCGCTGACACCTTCTCCCGACCGCCATTCCCCCGACGCTGCCTATTTCCATCCTTTCCTCCATCGACGAACTGTGTCTTATCCTCACCTCCGCTTAGATCGAGGCAAAAACGAAGCAGCAGAACCGTGTATCTCGTCCTCCATGAGGGGGATAAGTCTACCGCCGATAACGAAGTCGAAATCGAGAGGACTCTAGAGGAGAGTAGGGTTTCTAAACAACGTGCAATGGAGAGAACCGAAAGGAAGAAAACGGAACGGACCACTTATTTGGTTGCCGCGATTATGTCCAGCTTCGGAATTACTTCTATGGCGATTGTTTCCGTCTATTATCTATTCGCTTGGCAATTCGAGGTAATTAATCCTCTCATTTTGTCGCACTCGTTTAATTACTGTACAACATCACTATTACCAAAATTTTACTAATTAACAAACTGCTGTTTTTTGTTCTTCTCGAGAAACGTTTAAATCAAGCGTCAAAATTCAAAAATAAACTAAAACCGAATGGATTGTTATCGAATTTTGGATGATTCCATAACTTTAACAGTCCCCTTTACTTGTATTTCATAAGTTTAACAGCCTCTTTTTTTCCCCTTTGCTTTTGTCTTTTTTTTAGTACGAATTCATTTAATAATCATTTCGTACAATTAATTGTTGTGACAGGGAGGAGAGATTCTATTAACCGAAATGTTTGGGACATTTGCATTATCAGTTGGCGCCGCTGTAAGCATTGATTACACGTATTTCCTCATATATGAATTCGAGGTTGACCATTTTGTTCATTAAAAACAATGATAAAAATAGGTAGGAATGGAGTTGTAGGGAGAGGTGGTTATACTTGAGGTTGGGTTGTGAATGATGCAGCAGTAGGTGATGAGGTGAAGATTTTAGGCTGTTTCAGAGAGGGGAGATGCAGGTGGTTATAGGTAATGGGGAGTAACAGTATTGATGGAGATTGAGGTAAAGGATGATGATTGAGTATTATAAAGTGGATGAAGTGTTATGCTTAGAAGGTGAAGGGCAGTTGAGTAGTTTGCAGTGAGTTTGTAATTTGGTGTTTGTAGGTGGTTACTGTATTTTGCAATATGAGGGTGAATGGAAGGTTGGATTCGGCAGAGGCGGAAGACAGTGTTTTAGGTGCATGATGTAGAGCTCAGGTGGTATTGGATTCAATGAACTGTTTATATTAACATAAAGTTGAACTTGATTATGCAGTTTTATAGATGATGCACTGAATGAAGGCATACCTGTAGTGTTCTTGACAACGTACAGTAAAAATGGGATAATTTGTCCAGGTTTGTTTGTTGAAACATTGGTAACCTGTAACTGTGCCATATTTTGTTTTGTTATACACAAGTTTCTTAGATAGACCTAACTGTATATTTAATGAATTTCCAACCAATGCTGGCTCACATACACAACTACTACCTGTCATCATAACAAATGTAAAATAAAAGTTCGACGATATGCGTCTAGAAAATTTGTATAATTTTTTCATCAGTCGCAAATTTTGTTGATCAATCTATGATTTTGTTGATCAATCTATGGTTTTCTCGATTCCATGAAGTTTTTAAGGTTTTCACTATACTATTTCTTAATGGTTGTACTAATTAAAGATCTGAATTAAGACTATACCACTTAATGATTGTACTAAAGATCTAAATTATGCTACTAAAATGAATTGATATATGTTTATTTTGGTATTATGTTATTCAGTTTGTATTTGCCATCAAATTTACTTTTGAATGATTGTAATATTGCATGCAATAATATATATATATATATATATAGTCTATTTGAGTACTGTAATAATGGTTTCTGAGAATGGTTTTTTTGCATCAGGTATAAATAGCTGATGCAATAGAGGGATTAGTTTGCATCGGTTGTTATAAAAAACCGATGCAATAAAGGGATTAGTTTGCATCGGTTGTTAGTAACAACCGATGCAAAAAGGATCTTTTTGCATCGGTTTCAGAACTGATGCAAAAGTGTTAAGCCTGTTGCATCGGTTGCATATGCATCGGTTGCTGAACTGATGCAAAAGGGGGGTAAACAACCGATGCAAATGGCATGTTTTGTAGTAGTGAGACAAGTCCAAACAGGAAAGTTTTGCAGATTCCACGAAAGCTATGGCCATAATACAAACGAGTGTTGTCATTTACAAGATCTCATTTAGAAACTGATACGTGAGCGAAAGTTGGATCAGTATGTGCGGGCGCCGCAGTTAGGAGGTGCGGGCCCATCAAATCAGAATCGTGCACCAAATCAGGAAAGGCAAGAGGAACCCGCTCGAACTGGCGGGAGGTTGGTTATTAATACAATAAGTGGTGGTCCTCATCCAACAGACCGAAGCTGGAAGGAAATGGAGTCGTATGCCAGCTCTGTCAGGCATGCGGACTTCAAGTGTTATAGTAGTTTTGATGAAGGAGCTCTGGCCAAGCAACATAAGACGATGACAGATGACATCGTGTTCAGGAACAGAGACGTTGACAAAGTCGAAGCCCCCACTATCAATCCACTGGTCATCTCAGATCAAGTAGGTCCTGCTTGGATAAAGAGGATCTTAGTTGACAGTGGAAGCTCTGTGAATATCATGTTTAAACGAGCTTATGATCAAATGAAAATGGAAGCCAAAGACTTGAAACCTTGTCAATCCCAAATCCATGGTTTCAACGGAAGTGCTACTACACCCACTGGAGTGGTGGAATTGCCAGTGGAGTTGGGAGTTGGAGAACGCCAGAGAGTGCGGATGTTACAGTTCGTTGTGTTGGACATAGACTCCCCTTATAATTCTTTCTTGGGCCAACCGGCCCTCACTGAATTCAGGGCAGCCATTGCCCCGTGGTTTTTGACTCTAAAATTTCCCACTGATCGTGGAGTGGGAATCATTCAGGGAGATCAGGCTGCTGGAAGAGCCTGTTATGTCGCAGAGCTGCGGGAGGCGTAGCAAAAGGAGAAAGGAAAGGGCGTAGAGGAATCTCTCTGCGTCCACTTTGCTGATAATTGACAATTAACACCCGGGCCTAGGCCCGGGCACCCCAGCCAATTCCAAAGGGATCTTGAGCAAAGAGAAACTAAAGACAAAGGAGAATCTAAAGAAAGTCAAGCATCCCCGGCCGAACTGACGATCGATGTCCCAATTGACAATGATGATGATTCAAAGATGATAAAGATTGGGTCTCGGCTAAGCCAGCAAACTCAAGAGGAATTGGTTGAATTTCTACGGGTGAATCTTGACGTATTCGCCTGGACGCATTCTGACATGTGTGGGATCTCGCCGGACATCGCGAGCCACACTCTGAATATTGACCCACGGCATGTCCCGGTCAAACAAAAAAGGCGTGGTATGGATCCAGAGAGATCTGCCGCCCTTAAAGAAGAAGTAGAAAAGCTTAAAGCAAATGGGTTCATTCGAGATGCGCTATATCCTGAATGGGTGTCGAATCCCGTGCTCGTCCGAAAGCCGAACGGAAAATGGAGAACATGTGTCGATTACTCCGATCTGAATAAAGCTTGTCCCAAAGACAGTTTCCTGCTTCACAGAATTGATCAGCTAGTAGATTCAATAGTCGGGCATGAGCTCTTATCCTTCATGGACGCATATTCTGGCTACAATCAGATACCAATGCATTTACCCGATCAAGAACACACAAGCTTCGTAACCAATCTGGGACTTTATTGCTACAAAGTTATGCCATTCGGACTCAAGAATGTCAGGGCTACTTAACAGCGATTGGTCAATCGGATGTTTGCCAATCAAATCGGGAAAACAATGGAAGTATATGTAGACGACATGCTTGTGAAGTCACGATTTTCCACTGACCATATTAAAGATCTGGAAACTATGTTCAACATACTTCGAAAATACAGAATGAAGCTCAATCCACTGAAATGTCATTTTGGAGTTGCATCCGGAAAATTCCTTGGGTTTATCGTCAATGCTCGGGGAATCGACGCTAATCCTGGAAAGATTTGGGCAATCAAAAATCTTAAGACTCCGAAAACTATAAAGCAAGTCCAGAGTCTCAATGGGAAAGTAGCAGCATTGAGCAGGTTCATTTCAAAATCCATTGACAAATGCATTCCCTTCTTCGATCTGATCCGAAAAGGAAAATGAAACTTTGAATGCACCACGGAGTGTGAGGGCGCTTTCCAAGCACTAGTTCAGCATCTATCCACACCACCTATCCTGTTAAAGCCTATTGATCATGAGAAGTTTTACGTATACTTGGCGATATCAGAAAACGCTATCAGCGCTGCCTTAGTTCGAGAAGAAGACAGGATACAGAAGCCAGTATACTACGTCAGCAAACGATTGACTGGAGCTGAGAGGAATTATCCAAAACTAGAGAAGTTGGCTTATTGCCTTGTTATTGCATCAAGAAAACTCCGACCATATTTCTAGGCACATCCTATTATTATTTACACCGACCAGCCGTTACCACAGGTCCTTACGCGGCCTGAGACGTCCGTTAGGTTACTCAAGTGGAACATCGAACTGAGCCAGTTTGATATTACTTACACTCCAAGACGAGCCATTCAAGGACAAGTCCTAGCCGATTTTATAGCTGAATTTACCGTTCCAGAGAACTTACCCGAAACCAGTGAATCTCCCGAATATGTCTGGAGGCTGTATACTGATGGTGCATCAAACGATCGGTGTTCGGGCGCTGGTGTTGTACTTGAAACTCCCGAAGGCCGATCTATATGTTATGCTTTGAAGTTCGATTTTCATGCAACCAATAATGAAGCTGAATATGAAGCCCTCTTAGCTGGACTAAAACTCGCCAAAGATTTGAAAATTATCGCTGTGGAAATTTATTGTGATTCGTAGTTAGTTATGTGTCTAGTACGGGGAGAATATCAAGCGAGAGATCGAAGGCTGGCTGCTTACTTAGCTCGAGTTCAGGAAGTACTTAATCAGTTTGATTATTATGCCATTTATTGTATACCTCGAGAATGCAACCAAAAAGCCGATTCGTTGGCGAAGCTAGCCAGCACAGGTGAAGCTCAAAAAATGGGACTCGTTCCCGTAGAGACGTTAACTTCCCCAAGCATCGCCCGGGCAGAAATAGACTAGGTATGCGAAACCGTTCCCATAAGGATTCATGGATGACTCCACTCAGAAATTACATTGAGCACGGAACCCTGCCGGAGCGCAGGAGTGAAAAGAGACAAGTCCTTCGGAAGGCCTCACGATTCACCATCCAGAATGGAATCATGTATAGAAGAGGGTACTCTGTTCCTCTACTCCGGTGTATCGCTCACAATGAAATTAAACGAGTATTGCACGATGTACACGAGGGAGAATATGGCGATCACACCGGGGGGCAAGCACTAGCCAAGAAAATACTTCGATACAGATATTATTGGCCGACTGTGAATCACGATGCATCAGACTATGCGAAGAAGTGTGATAGATGTCAGAAGCATGCTCGAATTCCTAGAGCCCCGCCTACCGAGATAACGCAAATGGTCAGCCCATGGCCATTTGCAATGTGGGGCATCGACATCATTGGTATTTTACCTCTGACAAAAGGCGGTGCGAAGTACGCCATCGTCGTAGTTGATTACTTTACAAAGTGGGCTGAAGCTGAGCCTCTTGCTACCATAACGACGAAAAAAGTAATCAACTTTGTAGTCCGCAACATTATTTGTCGATTTGTTCTCCCACACACCATTATTACTGACAACGGGACCCAATTCGACAGTGCTGAAATTAAAGATTTTTGCAAATGATTTCACATCCAAAAGAAATTCTCTGCAGTTGCGGACCCTCAAGCGAACGGACAAGTTGAAGCGGTCAATAAAGTTATAAAGTCCATTTTGAAGAAACGACTGGAAAAGGTCGGGGGCAAGTGGGTCGATGAACTTCCTATGGCCTTCTGGGCTTACCGAACAACCCACATGTCCGCGACCGGACACACTCCATTCTCTCTCTCTTATGGATCAGAAGCCGTTATTCCATTCGAGCTAGAAGTACCTTCTCATCGTGTGACATACTACGATCCAAAGACAAATGATATATTACTTGCTGAGTCTCTCGATTTACTAGATGAGAAGCGTGAAGAGGCTGATTTGAGGGCAGCCGCACATCGAAGTCGAGTCGCCCAATTGTACAACGCCAAGGACCGTCCGCGAACCTTTGAACTAGGCGATCTCGTCCTGAAAAGAATCTATCCGGTTCCTTCACATATGAAGCCGACATGGGAAGGACCGTATTCATTGAACGAAGGCTCGAAGATTGCACATTCAAATTATCGACCGTTGACGGGCTTACTTTGCTGAGAGCCTGGAATAGCGAGAGTCTTCGTCGCTACTACACATAACAGGCTATGTTATTTCATTTAGTTTATTTTCCATTTTTTACAATCCGTTTCTGCATTTCGAAATTAGAATTTGTAATAAGGCAACTGACTTTGCCATATTTTCTTATTTCAGCAATAAAATGCAATCTCTTCGAGCCAGAGCTGTGATTTACTTGAAATGCTTCATATGATCATCACTATGCACGGAGAGCTAAGTTTCACCATACGGTGGAATTTATTCAAATAGGGAGTGACTGTGATGCAACCAGTCACTCGCTAAGTGAAACCCGAGCTCGGGGACAAGCCATCACATCAAAGTCAAAAAAGGATTGATACACGACAATCTTTCACTTGACTCCAGATTCTCAGAGTGCGAACTGGAGTATAAAAATACGTCTACGAAGAGGGTGGATCCGTCCGCTTAACGACTTCGTCCGTATCTGCACCAAATTTGAGGAGGGTGGACCCGTTCATCTAACGACCTCACTTGTTAACTCAGGATGGATGTGATCCGACCATCCACGATCCTGATACACCTTTCGTTCCCAGAGTGCGAGCGAAATCCAAAAACACACAGCAGATGTGACTGACCGTCTACTTACCAACTCCGAACTCCCAGAGTGTGAGAAGGAGTATAAATAACAACTCCGGATTCCAAAAGTGCGAAGCGGAGTATAAACATTAACTCCGGATTCCTAGAGTGCGAAACGGAGTATAAACATCAACTTCAAATTCCCAGAGCGTGAATTGAAGTATAAATATCAACTCCGAACTCCCAGAGTGCGAGTCAGAGTATAAATGTCGATTCCGAGTCCCTAGAGCGGGGACGTACAATTTAAACTTAAGCCAGCATAACCAATCGCCAATAAAAAAAATGAGAATCCCCGAAGCACGGATATGATCGTCGACAATCACATAAGCGTAGATTGACCGCTCGGTCTCCACTTGTCTCAAAAATCCGTTCAGAGACACTAGACTCAACATGTTGTAAGCGAGAAGCAACCGCTGACTGATGTTCTACAACTCACCCTTAAGACTGGGGGGCAGAACTTAAATGTCGACCATCGACTGTAGTAGTGCGACGTCACAACTCAATTCACCTCCCGGTCATAAACCATGTCCACAGCCTCCGGACTTAGAAAACTAAAACAAACTTGACTCGAAAGCTGAAACTTCACAAGTGCACTTCAAACATTGAAACACTTAAGCAAATACACAAGAAGCTAAAAAAGAAAGGTTTCATTTCTACTATTTATGAAAGAAATTTGTGTACAAGTTTGTTGCAAAAAATTCTCACTAGCAGGGGCCGAAACCGCTTCTATACACGGCCAACAAAATGAAAGTCAAAATGAACCAAGGAAGCATGCCTAATCTTTCTTCTTCCTCGGCTTCCTTTTTGGTGTAGACCCGTTGGAACCGCCACTACCTTTCCTCTTCGAGCCTTTGCCTTTAGGTGGTCGGTCTCCAAGCGGGGGCATGATCTCGACATCTCCTTCGAGCTCGAGTGAACAGGGATGCTTCCTACCGGCGGAGTCGAAGGAACGGGATCAAGTGTAGAAGATGGAATGGGCGCACTGGTGTCAAAAACTGTACCGCCAGGCGATATCATTCTAAGCGGAGCTTTACCAAGTGCCGCCCTTCCACCTCCAAAACTACCACCATGAGCCGCTGCTGCCATTTCAGCGTCGATTTCAGTCAAAATCTCCTCTTCAGTAATCACTCGGGCCTTGCTGGGAGCATCAGCAGTCGGCATCGAAAAGCTTGTAGCGGGAACGCCTCCGCCTATGACAAATGGTAAGTCAGCTAAAGGATCGCCATGACGGCGAAAGAGTTCCTCCATCAACTGCTCATCAAAAACAAGTGAGCTTCCCTGCATATCGTCAAGAGGCGCAGCAGTAGTCACGGCGGTCACTTCAGTAACGATAACCCCCTGCGCCTGATACGATGCTTGAGTAGCAGGAGGCACAACCGGTGCAGCATCAATCACTGGACAAAAATAAGAGAAACTGTTAGAACTTGATTCGAATAAAGATTCCGACTTAAGGCAGATATGTGGAATGTTCAGAGTACCTTCCTCAGTTTGACTTGTGAGCGGCTGGACGGCTTCAATGACTTGCTCTATAGCCGGAGACATCTGCGGCTGATCCGGATTGTATGCAGGAACGGCTTGGGGATCGACCGCAGACGAGGATTTGGGCTGGGTTGACGTTGGAACTTCAAGACTCGCCTCATGATGGTCAACCCCTGAACCATCTCTTACTTCAAAGTGCTGGGTGCCGAGCTTTTCCTTTTCATGCAGAATCATTGACTCATGAAGAATCTTCCTTTCATCTTCATTCAGAATGCGATTCTCGAGTTCAAACTCATCCACAGACTCACCCAGATGCGCCTCCTTCTCGTCTTCAACTAATCGGCCCCAGACGTTGTATAGATGCGCCGGATAATCATCGAGCCATGCTAGACCCCTGTGCCTCAGCACGTTAACGTTGTAAACAATGAGAAGGTCTTCGATATCAGCCTCTAGCCTGGACTCGGCCGACTTCACTTTCTCCTCGACCTCAGTCTCCACCTTGCGGACTTTATCCACAGCTGCATCCCATTCACCCCTAAGCTGAACGGCTTGTTCGCACGCCTCCAGGGCTGCGTTGTTTGCATCATCCTTTTCCTTGGCCGTGTCGGAAAATTTGGCCTTGAGCTCATTAAGTTCCTTGACCGCCGCATCCCGTTCGGCGGTAACAGTAGTATTTCGATGGCCCATCTCCTCCAATAAGGCAACATGTGTCTGCCTCAACCTCTCCATGGCCACATTCGCTTCGTCAACTTTTTGGTGGCCTCATTTTCGGATTTCCGAGAAGACTCGGCCTCAGTAGTAAGCACTTGAATGATCTGGTCCCTTGGAGCGAGTTGGGTCTCCATTTTCTCAAGCGCTTTGGCTCGCTCAAAGGCCACCTTAGGAGCTTTCTCTACAGCCTTTACCCACTCTCTATACTGGGTGTAGATGGCATGAACATAATCATGCATCATGCTTTCCACGATCCTGATACACCTTTCGTTCCCAGAGTGCGAGCGAAATCCAAAAACACACAGCAGATGTGACTGACCGTCTGTTTACCAACTCGGAACTCCCAGAGTGTGAGAAGGAGTATAAACAACAACTCCGGATTCCCAGAGTGCGAAGCGGAGTATAAACATCAACTCCGGATTCCTAGAGTGCGAAACGGAGTATAAACATCAACTTCAAATTCCCAGAGCGTGAATTGAAGTATAAATATCAACTCCGAACTCCCAGAGTGGGAGTCGGAGTATAAATGTCGATTTCGAGTCCCCAGAGCGGGGACGTACAATTTAAACTTAAGTCGGCGTAACCAACCGCCAATAAACAAATGCGAATCCCTAGAGCGCGGATATGATCGTCGACAATCACACAAGCGTAGATAGACCGCTCGGTCTCTACTTGTCTCAAACATCCGTTCATAGACACTAGACTCAACATGTTGTAAGCGAGAAGCAACCGCTGACTGATGTTCTACAACTCACCCTTAAGACTGGGGGGCAGAACTTAAATGTCGACCATCGACTGTAGCAGTGCGACGTCACAACTCAATTCACCTCTCGGTAATAAACCATGTCCACAGTCTTCGGACTTAGCAAACCAAAACAAACTTGACTCGAAAGCTGAAACTTCACAAGTGCACTTCAAACATTGAAACACTTAAACAAATACACAAGAAGCTAAAAAAGAAAGATTTCATTTCTACTATTTATGAAAGAAATTTGTGTACAAGTTTGTTCCAAAAAATTCTTACTAGCAGGGGCCGAAACCACATCTATACACGACCAACAAAATGAATGTCAAAATGAACCAAGGAAGCATGCCTAATCTTTCTTCTTCCTCGGCTTCCTTTTTGGTGTAGACCCGCTGGAACCGCCACTACCTTTCCTCTTCGAGCCTTTGCCTTTAGGTGGTCGATCTCCAGGTGGGGGCATGATCTCGACATCCTCCTCCGATCTCGAGTGAACAGGGATGCTTTCTGCCGGCGGAGTCGGAGGAACGTGATCAAGTGTAGAAGATGGATTGGGCGCACTGGTGTCGAAAACTGTACCGCCAGGCGATATCATTCTAAGCGGAGCTGGACCAAGTGCCGCCCTTCCACCTCCGAAACTGCCACCGTGAGCCGCTGCTGCCATTTCAGCGTCGATTTCGGCCAAAATCTCCTCTTCAGTAATCACTCGGGCCTCGCTGGGAGCATCAGCAGTCGGCATCGAAAAGCTTGTAGTGGGAACGCCTCCGCCCATGACAAATAGTAAGTCAGCTAAAGGATCGCCATGACGGCGAAAGAGTTCCTCCATCAACTGCTCATCAAAAACAAGTGAGCTTCCCTGCATACCGTCAAGAGGCGCAGCAGTAGTCACAACGGTCGCTTCAGTAACGATAACCCCCTGCGCCTGATACGATTCTTGAGTAGCAGGAGGCACGACCGGTGCAGCATCAATCACTAGACAAAAATAAGAGAAACTGTTAGAACTTGATTCGAATAAAGATTTCGACTTAAGGCAAATATGTGGAATGTTCAAAGTACCTTCCTCAGTTTGACTTGTGAGCGGCTGGACGACTTCAGTGACTTGCTCTATAGCCGGAGACATCTGTGGCTGATCCGGATTGTAAGCAGGAACAGCTTAGGGATCGACCGCAGATGAGGATTTGGGTTGGGTTGACGTTGGAACTTCAAGACTCGCCTCATGATGGTCAACCCCTGAACCCTCTCCAACTTCGAAGTGCTAGGCGTCGAGCTTTTCCTTTTCATGCAGAATCATTGACTCGTGAAGAATCTTCCTTTCATCTTCATTCAGAATGCGATTCTCGAGTTCAAACTCATCCACAGACTCACCCAGATGCGCCTCTTTCTCTTCTTCAACTAATCGACCACAGGCGTTGTATAAATGCGCCGGATAATCATCGAGCCAGGTTAGACCCCTGTGCCTCGGCACGTTAGCGTTGTAAACAACGAGAAGGTCTTCGATATCAGCCTCTAGCTTGGACTCAGCCGATTTCACTTTCTCCTCAACCTCAGTCTCCCCCACGTGGAATTTAGCCACGACCGCATCCCTTTTATCCCGGAGCAAAACGGCCTGTTCGCATGCCTCCTGGGCTGCGTTGTTCGCATCATCCTTTTACTTAGCCACATCTGCGAAATTGGCCTTAAGCTCGTTGAGTTCCTTAACCGCCGCATCCCATTCGGCAGTGACTGTGGTGTTTCGATGGCCCATCTCCTCCACCAAGGCAACGTGTGTCTGCCTCAACCTCGCCATCGCCACGGTCGCTTCGTCAGCTTTTTTGGCGGCCTCAATTTCAGATATCTGAGAAGACTCGGCTTCGGTGTTAAGCACCTGGATAATTCGGTCCTTTTTGGCGAGTTCGGACTCCATCTTCTCTATAGCTTTGGCTCGCTCGAAGGCTAACTTAGAAGCTTTCTCTGCAGCCTTAACCCACTCTCTGTACTAGGTGTAGATGTCATGAATGTAATCATGCATCGTGTTTTCAACCCCAGATGGGATTCTCTTTAAGTAAGGTGGAAAGACGTAACCATCAAAGCATATGTTCGGGAACTCCTTTCTCAGCTGAGCAATTTTAATAGCACCTTCCCCCGTGGGCTCAGTAATAGCCTGCTCTGCAATTATGGGGGGCACGGTTTCAACTCGCTGGTGATGAGTTTCGGACCTCGAAGTTTGAGATGACGGTCTGTGTCGTGGAGGCTCTGATGGGTGTGGAACATGAACAGGAGGTGGAGATTGAATTCTAAGAGGAGGAGAGCGTGATCTAGATCGGTGTCTGTATTCTCTGTCCCTGTCACGCCCATGCCTATCGCGGTCTCTATCTGAGTCTCTCCTACGGGAATCATAATAAGTAGAAGAAGACTTTCGAACCGATTTGATCCTCTTCCGGACATCGTACCTGAAAATGAGAGACGAAGGAAAAGTTAGTGATTTCTTAGGTTGGACGATTTACAGTTATGAATCATGTAGTGCAGTGAAGTGTATGCATGTGCAACCCTCCGACCAACTGGAAATGTCGGCCGCACTCATAGCAAGCGACCCGCTCAGTTCAAGAGCATTATCAAGCTCCTCCATCCCGGTGTCGTGTTGAAACGACACATAATCTAGAATCGGAATATCAACAAGCCCTTTAAAAGGATTCTCTACTTGAGGGGGAGGAGCCTCCGAAATTCTAATCCCGGGAACGGGCAAAGACAAAACCACGGATTTCAGTCTCATGGATTTAGAACGCTTGTGAGCAACTGCCTTGCCTTTTCTCCTTCCTCCGGAATCCTGAACATCGGAAGAAGGCCCAGCTTGGAGTTTGTTATCAGTAGACGTTCTCTCCGGATCAACTTCTTCAGCTATTACGACTCCGGGCGCCTTGCGTTTCACCCGCTTCTTCGAGACCACTCTAAGTGTCCCTTCCAGCCTTATGCTTTGCCTCCGTTCAATCAGCCCGACATTCCTCAAGTTTCTGTCGGTTAGAACCAGGTCAATGTTCCTATCTTCACCCGAAACTGCTTGGAGAATCCGGACTAACTCTCTGAAATATCCACCATCGGGTCGGGAAATTGCGGCTGTAAAAGAAGAGAAGTATGTCAGTTTTGAGAACGGTTATTATTATCTCGACAATTCACGAAAGAGATTGCAGCACTTACGTCTATCCAACCATCGCCTAGCGAATCTAGGAGGGCAATGAACGTGGAACCATTCCGTTTTAAAATAACTTAGCCTTCCTCAGGATCCCGTTACAATCTGACAGTTCCTGACCGCTTCCAAGAATGTGAAAGAAGGGCTATCTCCACGGCTCTTAATATTAAAGAGATATCTAATCTCGATCGGCTTTGGTGGTTGAAAGAGAATTTCCATGAACAGGATGAAAGTGCTATTCAACAGGGCGTATCCGTTAGGGTGTAGCTGGGATGGAGCGATTCCGAGGAATGATAACATCTCCCTTATATATTGATTGAAAGGAGGGAGTGTCCCCGCTGTGCAAGCGTGACGGTTGAAAGCAGTAAAACCCTCCAGGGGAGCGTGTGGCCTATCATTCGGCCCTGACAATAATACGTCATCAAGCGACAAGCCATGTCTTAAGCATATCCTTCCCAGCATATCTTCAGAAATGCCGGACGGCACAGAATATTGTGGATTCATAATGAACAGGGCATTTGGAAACTCGTCCGGAGCTGGATCTATGACTTCGGCTTCGATGACCGGTATCTCAATGGTTGAAGGAATTGAACTCGGGAGTTCCTACTGCTGTGAACTTGAAGGTTTCAAAACTAACTAGCTCATGAAAAATCATCGTTAAACAGATAATAAACACGTGCGTCCCGCAGTGTGAAGTGCGTGAATATGTGGTGTAGTGCTGTGAAGTACTTGAAAAGATTCCATGGAGTGTAAAAAAAATGCAAGTGACAAGACTTCGAGATTCAATTGGAGTGGCCGTCATCGCTGACCGTCATAACCGTGCCATCCAGATGCTAGCGATCGATCCAAGTTAAAAAATCTGTTATCATTTTAAAGTTGTCGTTCCATCGACGAGCTTCAAAAGGCAGTCAAGTATGATGTTCTACAGTTAAGTCCAGATATGCAGGAACAAAGCTCGTCGGAATCGAGTGTTTAAATATGCCTGGAGTTTCATGTTTATCAAAGTCCAAAACTTGGACCGTTTCTCGCGAAAGCCGTAGTTTCGTATCGATCGAAACCTCAGTTTCGTATCGATCGAATCCACTGATTTCGTATCGATAGAAACCTTAGTTTCATATCGATCGAATCCACTGATTTTGTATCGATCGAAACATCAGTTTCGTTTCAATCGAATACACTAATTTCGTATCGATCAGGCCAAGTTGACTTTGCATCGATCGAGTTGCAACAGAGTTTGAATCCATCACAACCACGCTTCGTATCCATATCGATTCGAACTGACAAAAAACGAACATCGAGGGCCGACAATCGATATGAAATCAAGGAGAGGTGGCCGATACGCAGTTCCTTATTGGAATTCGAGTTGAAATCGAGTTTTCCTAACCCATCATCGATACAAAGTTAGGGCCGAGCGTTCATCGACGACCACTTCCTTCATATCCCTCCTTACTCCTTCTTCCCCCAAGCAATTGACGTGCCATTACTCCTTCTCGACTCAACGTCGACCAAACTCCGACATCGACAGTGACGGAATCGGCGACGACATCGAACGAGCCGGCACTAAGAATCAAGTCTCGTCATTTTCAAAATGAATTCGTCACATATTTACCTAAATTCAAATGATGTTGTGCTAGATTAAAGAGTAAGTTGATTTTGAGACAAGGGCAATATTTCCTGCTCGAGTTCTTTATCGATACGAAGGCGAAAGGTAAAAAGTAAAACGTGAAAAAACGGCTAAGTCCACAGTATTTATATGGACTCGAGTGCGAAGGTAAAAAATGATATGCATTCCAGTAAACTCGACCGGTTGCAATGTGTCGCCTCAGAATCGGTTCGAAACAACTGTTCGAATCCATGAACTCGAGTCTGTATCGATACGAAGTCGTCACCAAATCCATTGATGTGAAGCCCTTATTCGTATCGATCACTTTCGACTCCATCCCCAGTGCAACAATATGAACTATGCAGTTCGAATCCATCGAATCACAGTTCTCAGAGGCCAGAACCCATCGATATGAATTGCCTATTCGTATCCAATAAAACTAGGTCCATCAATTCGAAACGCACGGTAAGGGCTGTTCTGAAAGCATTCAAATCCATCGATACGAACGATCGTTTCATATCCATCGGACCTCACATCCATCGATGCGAAATACTCATTTCGTATCCATCAATACAATGAATACTGATGCAAAGACAATATTTCAACCCTTTACATCGATTCAGGAGAGGATCGTTACGTAGGAACATTCAAAAACAACCATCGAGCATTGTTACAATTCAAATTTCACATCGGGTCAGGAGTGGATCGATACGGAATTCAATATGAGATAAACTGACAACGACTCGTGAACGTCAGCGAGAGTCAGATTAACGTATATGCATATACGTCGGACTAATATTCAATTTTTGACATTCACAGGAATTGGATACTTATTTGATAATAATTACAACAACAAACGGCCAATCACTAGCATATAGCAGTCAATTATCGCAATACAGGGTACAGCAGTTGATAATCAACGGTTTACATTGCTGAAAAATCAGTCGAAGATTACGACTTTCACCGAAGAGACGATAACTATTCAGAATGAAGATTGCAGCATTTCAAAGCACATCATGTTTCCATAAGACGTACTTTGGGGGGCAAATGTTATCCCGCCTTTTGGCAATGCCATGATACCAAGAACTTGACTAGAAACCAATGATAGTTCGTCTTGGAGATCAATTATGCGCAGGCTCACTATGGATATCGACGAATTTTGTCCGAGTCCAGATCGAGCTAAAATTGATATGACACGACAAGTGAAGCTATGAGAGCCAACATTCCAAATTTCAAGTCAATTCGAGTTAATATGCTCAAGTTATGATCGATGCAACATGGGATGAAGAACAACCTCGAGTTCGAATCCATCGACTGGCCACTATTCGACTCAATCTCGTTCGAATCCATCGACTAGCCTCTGTTCGACTCGATCTCGTTCGAATCCATTAGGAAGCCTCTGTTCGACTCGATCGAGTTCGTATCCATCAACAGGACCCACTTCGTATCGATCAGCCAGTGACCACTTCACATTCATCACCAGAGTCTACTCCGCATCCATCGCCTGAAGAGCTTTGTTCGACTCCATCAAGCTTCTGTAGTTCGTATCCATCAGTTGACCTTACTTCGTATCCATCGAGGAACCACTGTTCGTATCCTTCAAACCCAGTTACTTCGTATCCATCGAGAAGTCCTTGTTCGCATCGATCCACGTCATGGTTATTCGTATCGATCGATGGCTAACAGTGTTCGAGTCCACCTGGCCACGTCAAATTCGTATCGATCAAATGGAGCCATTTCCAATCGATACGAACAAGGCCACGCAGTCAAATTATTCCATGCATTCTCCATCGATACGAAACAAGGGTCACCTCCCATCGATTCGAACAAGACAAGTGCCTCGATACGGACAGGGCGAAAGTCCTGGAGCGACTCGATCAACTCGGCGAAGAAGGTGGGTCGATCTGGAGAATGCTCGCCACGTCACCACTTGATCACGCGCAGCTATCGATTCGAACAACATCGAGTCGAACCAAACAGCCTGCCGAAAGCCTCCATTTCGTATCGATCATGTCTCGCGATCCACAAGTCCAAATGCTATGAAATTTTCACAGAAGCTTACGTGCATGCTAAAGAATGTCCATGCCAAATTTCGACTCCATTTAACACAATCTTGATCGATACGAAATCCGTTCGTATCGATCATGGATCGGGTCGAAACTTCGCGGGCTTGGGCACGCGGGCCTACTCACGTGCCAGAAGAAGCCTCGCGAGATCTGAGTGAAATATCAGCCTCCTACACCTATAAATAGAGCCCCAGGGCATACAGAAAAGGGATCTTCTTATTCTTTGAATTTTCCAACGCCTAGACCCTGCCGGATCCAGTTCTAAACTCCGTTGCTGCTGCTACAAACAAATTTCACTGCTGTAAATCATAGTTATCTGCTGTAACCCGCTGAAATCAATTGTAATCATCAAAGAAACATCAATAAAGCAATCAACTTCAAAGTGGACGTAGGCAACACGCCGAACCACTCTAAATTCTTGTGTTTATGTGCGTTCTTATTACTTTCATTTTATGTTTTTGGAGTTTTTGTTAGATAATCCTCCTTTTCCATTTAATTTCTTTATTTTATCTCTTCAAAAACTTCCGAAGAGTGTTGTGCCCAATTTTGGTACAAACAGTTTTAAAAAGAAGGATTTTTAATTATTAACTGGGTAATTCTAAAGGTGTTTAAAGAATATTTCAGAAAATTAATTATTTAGTTGTTTAAAATTGTTTTAAGTATATTTTAAATTATTAATTAAGTTAGTTTATATTAAATTAATTATTATTTAAGAATTAATCAATATTATTATTTCGATAGGATAAATTATTAAATATTTATGTTTTTTTTATACAATAACTTTTATTAAAGAGTATTTTCCTAAAGTTTAACTTGGAAAATTATTATAGAAATTTCGTAAGTATTATTTTGAAATTTTTTAAATAAAGTTTCGGGAAGTAATGGTATATTCGCATGGCGAAATCGGAGGCAGAGAGTGCCTGCAGTTAAGTTTTGGATTTCTCTAGGATAGAGACGTAACCATTGAGTTGTGAATCCATGGTTTGATACCGCAAGGGTACTTTCCAGATTATTTTAAAGGTTTCCAAATATTTTTGAAAAGAATAGTGTGAATGTACTAAATCCGGCAAGATAAGCATATATTTTGGATAAAGAGATTTAATTTATTAAAATTAAATTAAAAAGAGATTTAGTGTTTTCGGTGGAAAGGGAAGTAATTGGTTGAATGATTGTTTATTTGATAGTTAAATATCCGACTGTCAAATTTGGACCCAAAATGTAACTTTGGGAGTATCTAGAAGAAATACGGGAATTATATGGTACAATTGCCGTTCGAGGTGCTATACTATACATATAAACTCGTTTTGTTCTTCTAGGACGTTGATAAGGAAATCCATCCATTAACGGTTAAGGGGCGATCTTCGATCTTATTTTTGTTTGATTATTTCCTAAAGAACCGGGGTTGAGTTTGCAGAAAAATATCGAACGTTGTTTCGATGAAACCGGGATCAGATAAGTTATCTGAAAACCACTTCGATCCAACGAGCACGTTTTCGAAGTGAAAACAAGAGCATGGAGTCGAAGATAGAGTATTGAAGTGCATGGGCTAATCGCTACTAATCCTGAGGATTATTCCAAAATGGATGTAGTAGGAATAGTGCCTTCGGTTCCGTTCGGACCCAGAATGGACTTGTATGGATGAATGCTATTAGTACATTGTCATTGGAGGACAATGAGCATTCTGAGTGGAAATTCCTTTAAAAGGTAATCGTAGCCTCTAGCCTCATCAACTGAGAATGACTGAAAAGCATAGGAGATGCAGCAAGGCTAAGTAGGTAGCACCCAATTAGGGTATGTTTATCACCTTTCTAGATTTCCTCGGATATTATTTTATTAGTACGATACGCGGAAGGAGCTCGGAAAAGGGTGGGAACACCCGAGGTGATAGCATATTCAGTCTATCCAGGTTAGGGGTAGTCCAGTCTTGTGTTGAAGAGGATCCCAGCGTAGTCCTTGGTACACTATTTCTAGACGTGTACTGTGACAGGTGGTACCCCAATGTCTAGTCATTCGTATGGAATCCATTCTCCAATACGTACCTTTACGGTTTTGGTTGTAGAGCCTAGTATGTTGGAATTTAATTAACGTAATAATTTCAGTTATTTGAATAAGTATTTATACTTAGACACTATTATAATATCAGAGGATTTGATATAAAATGTTTTGGTTATCGTAAGGTATTGTGGCGTGGTCTTACGAGATACCTTTGTTTTTCAAAGGATTTTGATAACTTTAATAATTCAAATTGAGTGTGTTTTCTCACGCTAGTTTTCCAGACTGACTCGGGTGTTATTTTATTATAATGCTCGGGTCAGACCGAGTATTACAAATATAGGATATGATGCTATGGAGCTCAGGAGACGAGCTGGATGACGAGATGTATCACACGTACTTGGTTTTTATTCCACTATGCATCGTAGGCTGTATATTCAGCATTTGAGAGGACAAGTTATTATAACTATCCAGTATTGTGTTATTGATTGTGTTGTACTCTGATGATGTAATATGTAAATAACAGATATAGTTTCTTTTTGTATAAAGACATGTTGTTATCTATTATATATTGTTCCGCTGCGATTGTGAGATTCTGTGTTGTTGTTCTGTTCCTTCTTCTATCTCTTTCTTCTTTTACCCTTGCGATCTGGTATTTCTGGCATTCGATTGCTCTGCATGTAATACAGTGAGCGTATTGGTGTCGATTTTCGAGCGTCGAAATTCTGGGCTGTGACACTTGGTATCAGAGCTGAAGGTTAAGCGAGAACCTTGGCTCTGGTGGGGATTACTCATTAGAGATAGGGTCAGCAGCACCCTAGAATGAGTTTGAGTGTATTAATAGATATGAAGTGAATATAAAATTGTTTTATTATGTGTTGATTGATTTGTTGAGTGGCTTATGGATTCTAGTCAATACGAGTAATTAATGTTATTGATAGGGATCTCTAAACACTATAACAGAACAACTCGACATAGTATTGTTTTGAAATGGGGTAAATGAAATAATTTTACCCAGATTATTTTTATAATGGAATAATTTTCAGAAATTATTATATAAGGTAGCTTAGTTGTTGGGAAATGATAATATTTACTATTATCATTTGTTGTTGTGGTGATTGAGTAAAAATTTAAAATTATAATCAAAGGTGAGAAAGTAATTCATATAACAAAATGGAGTTTGTAAAAATGAGTTCATAAATGTGGTTTATGATTTGAAATGGAATGAAATCCCAAGGGAATATTTAAATATATATTTAAAGGATTTAAAAGTTGAAAATTTGGGAATTTAACTCCTGTTGGTTTCGAAATGTTTTTCAGGTTTTGGAAATAATAATGATATTATTTGGAAATATTTTTGGATTTGAAATGGAATCTATTGAGATTTGGAATAAAAATATTTAAAAATGGTTTTTAAAGGAATAAAAGCACTAAACTCACTTCGGTCGCTGGAAAATAATTTCGATGATGACTGCAGCATCATCGACTTTCTTTTCGAGTTTCCAAAGGAGGAATTGCTACCTTAATGATTTGTAATTGGAGTTTTGTTTTGGAAAACATAGGTTTTGGTTTGAATTGCAAAGGAATAATTGGTATACAAATGGATTGTGTATATGTATTTGATTTCAAAAATGATAATGAAATAAATTAGTAAAGTAAACCAATTAAATGAAGTGAATTGGAAGACATTGGTGGATGGAATATTTGTAAGTTTGATAACTTAAGAAATTTTGAAATTTGATTATTGGAATGGGACTAAACCTAACTTAAGTTTAAAAATAAAGTTAATTTTGAGAGATTAAGCCTAAGTAGGCTAAATGGAATAGTTATTGAAATAAAATTTGTTAAGATTGAAAATAAATGTGTGGACGAATAAATTAATTTAATTTGTAAGTAAATGGAATTGAAATTGAATATTGGTAGGATATTTAATTTGAATTATGTTAAATAAGGTGAAATTTAAAAATTTGTTCGAGTGGAAAAAATAAAATAAAGTTTGGAAATAAAATTTATTGAGATTTGGAATGAATTAGTGGATGGAACTAATTAAGGTAATTAGTTAATTAAATATGGTAGGGGATATGGTCGATAAAATTCAATATTTAAGATTGGAAGGTAAATTGAGTTCAAATGGAATTGAAAATTTAATTTGAATAGAAATGGATATAAACCAAAGTGATGAAGTGGAAATAGACATAAGAGCTTTGAAAAAAAATGTTTATAATAGACTTAAGAAATGGATGGCGAAGTTCTTAAGTAAATTGGTATTGGGAAATCTACTGAGTAAGTATTTGAATGAAGATTAAATAAAAGTTGTGTAAAAGGATAACTGTGAATAAGTGAATGGAAATTAAAGTAAATGCGAATAGAAAGAATTTGATCTAGCAAAGAATCAATTGGAAATAAAAACGTAAGTTGTACGTATATTATCTTATTCGCATAACGATTTGATCCAGATGCGAGCACATAATTTTGAGATAGTTTATATCGATCCGAGTTAGGATTTTTCATTCGATTTTCGACGGCGAACCCTGGATATGGATTTTTAATTGGTTCTGGAATTCTCTATCATAGTATATGGCTATGCAAGGAGAATGACGGTTTCTAATCAAGAAACCAGACCTGAGTCCCCACTAGAGAGTCGTGCGAACAATACTAGTTCGGAAGTGAAATTGAATTATCGAGCGAGCGATCAAATTTGATTTTTGCGTACGGAATGTACATCGTACGGGTTTTGGTAAAATGAATGTTGGAAATTGAAAATGCTGAATAAAATGATTTTGAATTGTATGATTGGATATTATTGGTAGGTAAGGTGCAGGTAATTAGAAGCAAAAGCTAAATATATGTCTTTGATTTCAAGAGTAAAATTTGATTGCCCGACAAAAAGGTATGTGTTTAAATTGTGTTGAATTTGATGGTTTTCTGATTGAGCCACTTGGCTTTTGTTTTCTTTTGATGATTTGGGGCCCGTAGTGGCGTTTTTTAGTTTTTTGGATCTAGCCACGCAAAGGAGACGCTGGCGAAATTTTTCGAAAATTTAAGGAGTTAGAAAACTTTTGAAGAAAATTTTTGATAATTTAAAATTTGGTTTTAAATTATAATTTGAATGATCAAGGGGATAATATTAGTTGTAAGCTATGGATGAATTTGGAAATTAGTAAAAGAGTGTGTTTCCAATAAAAATTGTTTTCGGGAAGTTATTTGAAACTGTTTGGTTTTGGAAATAGTTAACGGGTTTTAGACTATTCTTCTTACCTGGTAATTTCGAGGACGAAATTCTTATAAGGGGTGAGGAATGTAATGACCCAGAATTTTGGCTATTTGAAATTGGAATATTTAATTGATTTTAAATATTTAAAAGTTAAATTTTAACTTGAAGTTCAAATATAACTATTTATTGGATATTTTAATTATTGAATTTTATAATTGAAAATTGATTAAAGTTATTGAATCTTGGTTTTAAGCTTGTTAAAAATAATTTAAAGGCTTATAAAATTTATATTAATAATACTAAAGATAATAAAACTTTTTAAATTGAATTTAAAAGTGATTTTTTCAGTTTTAAAAAGATATCGTTTAAATTAACGTATAAAAATAGCCTTCCGAGCCACAATCTCGGATTTCGACGAAACCAGTTCCATTGGATCCATAATAGTGTATTATTATCGGATTTCAAATTTCATAGCGTTTGGGGTTATTGTTTGGTCGTACGGTATATAAACGCGCTAAAATTTATATCAAAAATTCAATATAATAATTGGGTCCAAAATGCTATCTTCTCCATACGATCGAATTAGGACCCGAAACCTTTTCAATTGCGATCGGAATAAGGGTATAACATTATGAATGTCTAGCGGCATGCCTCGATAGGGGTTCGAGATTTTGGGTTACGAAATCGAGACGATTTAAATTTAAGTAATATATTTATATATATATATATATATTTATATTGATTGACCATATTTCCATCAACTTTTTATTTCCTTAACTTCAGTCACCGTAGATGACCTATTTGAACAAGTAAAGCATCTTCCCTCTTCTTTATAAACTCACGCAACCTAGCACAGTTCAAACAGAAAGAAAAAAAATCACGTTCCCTCTTGTTCAAAAAATTTCGATCGAGCTTCAGGTAAAAGAAAAAAAGAAGAGAGAAGGAAATCGAACAGAATAAAATCGTACCTTTCCCCAACTATCTGCTTCTATTCGAAACGAAATTCATTCATAATATATATAAAAAAGGGATTTTGGAAGCGATGGCTCGATCACCGATGGCAACAATAATAAGGTGCTTGTCACGGCCACAGGTGGAAGCGATAGCTCGATCTCGAATTGGGGGGAGAGGCATCAGAAGCTCTGGCGATTGTGGCCAAAGGTAGTTGGAGGGTGGAGCAAGCTTCGGTGTAAGGGAGGCGGGGACTGGTGATCAATAGCGATTGGAGCTTGCGTTCAAAGAGCGCGACTTTAGGTGATTTTGGTTGTAATGTCAAGGGGGTGGTGATGGGAATGGTGACAGAAGCTTTAGAGGAGGATGGGTTTTTTTGGTGGGCGAGCAGCAGCGAAGTGAGGTTGGAGGCGGTAGTTTTGTGGAGTCGATAAGAGGTTGGGAAGCACGGCCGTATGTCATTTGGGCAGTTAATTAAGCCGGGGTTAGTTAACTTAAGAATATAATTAGTCTATGTTTTATATTATTTAATGTTGTAAATCTAAAAAAGAAGAAGAAATATTGAATTAATTTTATAATTAAAATTGAAATCGTTAACTTATGTACTTCAAATTTGCTTATACGAGGTTAAAACCGAGCGGAGTATGTGCAATAGAGTCAAAATTGGTTCGATCAGCAAATTTAAAAATCAAGGTGAGTTAATCTCACTCACTTTTGGATTTACCGCGATTAATTTTAAATAGTTAAAATTAATTATTGATTGATTGATTGAATTGATAAATTATTATCAGTTGAATGTGATATTATATATAGTAGTATATATATATATATATATATTAGTAATTGGAGTGATTGATATTCCCACATATTTTAGCGGATGAGACCCTATGCTCCCCACATAATAGCGGATGACCCTATATACCGTGATATTCCACTCGAAGTGGGATTGGTATTTTTTTATATTGTATTTACTTCTGTGGATGCAGGGAAATAGGTTGGAGGGATCCAATTGGATTCCTCAAAAATGTTGAAATTATTTTCATATTCAGTGATATGATTTGTTTGAATAATCTATGATAGATTATAGTGGAAATTGAATTTATTGGATGCTATGGTATTACCGGATAGATTTTGGCATTTTAAAATTCCATAAATATGACTATTGAATTTTTAAGAGAAAATAAAAAGGGAAATTGAAAGTAAAATATTTATAGTGAAATTTGGATTTATTAAAGGAAATGAAATTATAAATAGCTTGAGTTTAAAATTTGTACTTGATAATTTTGAAATATGGAAAAATAGAGATTTTGAATAATGTAAATAAAAGGATTTTAAATAATAGAACTTAAGCGATATTGTTTAAGTGTAAAAGGGATTTATTTTTAAAATCGAGATTTAAAATAGTTTGGGAAGATAAAAAGGAAATTTGGAAAGAAGATATGAAATTGTTATACTAGATTTTTGGTAAGATTATGAAAAGAAAGTGGAATCTGAATTTAGTTGGGTTTTGGGATATATTTGGGTTATTTAAGAAATTAATTTAAAAATGGAATTTAATTTAGAAATCGATTAAGTGTTGTGAAACCGTTATAAACGGGAAATGAGACTATGGAATTTATAAACGAAGTTTATAAATAAAGTAAAGTAATTATCGGTGGATAAATTGAAGTTATAAATTCACGGTGAGGATTTATAAGGAGATGGGTAAATCGGTTTAAAAATGAATGATAGATTTATTTTTGGAAATGTGAAAAGGGGATTTACGGAATTGGGACGTAAATCGAATTGGGAATAAATAGAGAGAGATTTATAAATGTTAGACTGGTTATATTGGGAGTGGAAAATATATTTTATCGAAAAATTGGGTTTGTTTTAAAAAGAATGATTTTTAATTATTAACTGGGTAATTCTAAAGGTGTTTAAAGAATATTTCAGAAAATTAATTATTTAGTTATTTAAAATTGTTTTAAGTATATTTTAAATTATTAATTAAGTTAGTTTATATTAAATTAAATTATTATTTAAGAATTAATCAATATTATTATTTCAAAAGGATAAATTATTCAATATTTATGTTATTTTTATACAATAACTTTTATTAAAGAGTATTTGCCTAAAGTTTAACTTGGAAAATTATTATAGAAATTTCATAAGTATTATTTTGAAATTTTTTAAATAAAGTTTCGGGAAGTAATGGTATACTCGCATGGCGAAATCGGAGGCAATGAGTGCTTGTAGTTAAGTTTTGGATTTCTCTGGGATAGAGACGTAACCATTGAGCTGTGAATCCATGGTTTGATACCGCAAGGGTACTTTCCAGATTGAGCATGGAGTCGAAGATGGAGTATTGAAGTGCAAGGGCTAATCGCCACTAATCCTGAGGATTATTCCAAAATGGATGTGGTAGGAATAGTGCCTTCGGTTCCGTTCGGACCCAGAACGAACTTGTATGGATGAATGTTATTAGTACATTGTCATTGGAGGACAATGAGCATTCCATGTGAAATTACTTTAAAAGGTAGTCGTAGCCTCTAGCCTCATCAACCGGGAATGACTGAAAAGCACAGGAGATGCAGCAAGGCTAGGTGGGTAGCACCCAATTAGGGTATGTTTATCACCTTTCTAGATACCCTCGGATATTATTTTAATACTACGATACATGGAAGGAGCTCGGAAAAGGGTGGGAACACCTGGGGTGATAGCATATTAGGTCTATCCAGGTTAGGGGTAGTCCGGTCTTCTGTTGGAGGGCATCCCGGTGTGGTCCTAGGTACACTTTTTCTAGACATGTACTGTGACAGTTGGTACCCTAATGCCTAGTCATTCGTATGGAATCCATTCTCCAATACGTACCTTTACGGTTTTGGTTGTAGAACCTAGTATGTTGGAATTTAATTAATGTAACAATTTCAGCTATTTGAATAAGTATTTGTACTTAGACACTATTATAATATCAAAGGATTTGATATAAATTTTTTTGGTTATCGTAAGGTAAAAACCCATCTTGTTTATCTGTGGCGTGGTCTTACGAGATACCTTTGTTTTTCAAAGGATTTTGATAACTTTAATAATTCAAATTGAGTGTGTTTTCTCACGCTGGTTTTCCAGACTGACTCGGGTGTTATTTTATTATAATGCTCGGGGTCAGACCGAGTATTACAGATACAGGATAGGATGCTATGGAGCTTAGGAGACGAGCTGGATGACGAGACGTATCACACGTACTTTGTTTTTATTCCGCTGTGTATTGTAGGCTGTATATTCAACATTTGAGAGGACAAGTTATTATAACTGTCCGGTATTGTGTTATTGATTGTGTTGTCCTCTAATGATGTAATATGTAAATAACAAATATAGTTTCTTTTTGTATAAAGACATGTTATTATATATTATATATTGTTCCACTGCGATTCTGAGATTCTGTGTTGTTGTTATGTTTCTTCTTCTATCTCTTTCTTCTTTACCCTAGCGATCTGGTATTTCCGGAATTCGATTGCTCGGCATGTAATACAGTGAGCGTATTGATGTCGATTTTCGAGCGTCGAAATTCTGGGCCGTGACATTACTTATCTGTATTGGTTTGTTATTCCTTATTAATGGGTATCTCTCTTCCAGACCCTGCTCCTAAAAAGATGAACTCGGAAGATCATGAACTTGTGCTATCAGTGGACAAAGCGACAGAAACAATAGGGGACAAGCTTAGACTGCTAATCTCGACCAAGCTTCATGAATACTCTATTTTTTCAGATGGTAATAAAATCTTGGGAAAAATTCCAATGGTCAAACGTAACTCTAAGGGCAAGGGCTCGTTGATAATGGGCAAGCCCGGACTTTATTCATCTAATTCCCCTATTCAGCTCGGGGTACCTGGTAAGATATCATTGTAATCACTTAAGTTTATTATAACGTCATCCCATAAATTTATCTTTTAACTCAGGTTTGTCTGCTTTGGTTGTTGCTCCTGTCGGAAAGGAAGTTACTATGGACACTTCCAAAGACAAATTGGGGAAAGATATAGTTCACTCTCCTAAATCTCGATCTCTCAAGGATGCTATCTCTAGTTCATTTTCTTCTGCTAAAAGAAAACTAAGTGATGGTTCCACCGCTGCTCCCATTCCCAATAAAAAGCATAAGATGGGAGATGTATAGATTCCGGTTGTTATTGAAGAGGGAGAGCTAGTCAATGTTAGCAAAAATCTTAAGCCTCCCGGTCTTGATTCTACAACTGGAGACAAGTCTGATTTTAATGCTGCTATGGACAAGACACAGCAGGTGGTCGAGGCAGAATCTTCTTAGGACCTGCTTCACCTTATTATTGTCCCGAGCTCCCCCAAAGCCTACCGTATTTGCGAAGAGCTTGGGTTCTCTTTCACTCCAAAGGACCCCTTCCTTTCTAAGTCCCAATTTTCAGCTCTTGTCAGCGAATTTATTGACCTTCTTCAATTGGTTATTCAATCTCCTTCTTTTGCTGCTTTCTAACCATTAAAACCTTCTTCCTACACCCAAGACCATCGGTTTAGTCTCCTTAGACAACACTTGCTGGTACGTACCCTTTTGGTTTAATTGCTTTAAACTCTTAATATCTTACATATCTAAGTTTCATTATCCATTCCAGGTTGTTGCCAAGCATCTGCTTTCACTCCAAGATGAGGCTTCAGAATCATCCAGTGAAATTTCTAAGCTAAAGGAAGAAAACTCCTCGCTTAACAATCATATTATTGACTTGACTACTTAAAGAGATGAAGCTGTGGAAGAGAAACGAAAGATGGCTGCCTCAAACGAAAACCCTACTTCATATTTCAAACGATAGGGTGATGGCTTTAGAACTCGCTCTTAAGGAAGCTGAAATGAAAGAAGCTAGGCTTGTAGCAGAGAACACATCTCTCAACAAAAAGGTAAAAAGGAAGGAGGATATTATAGACAAGTCAGCAGAAGTGATTAAAGATGCAAAACAAAAAGTGTCCCATTTTCTTAGCACGTCTCTTGGCATTATTATTGAGAGATCCTACGAGAAGGCACTCTTCGTCGCTTATGTTGATAATGCTTACAAGTGCTCGGACATTAGCTTTCCCTCTCTTCCTTTAGAATGGAGTTGCAAGTTCACGAGCAAATTTAAGAGATGTCATAGGGATCTTATGTTCCCGAGGAAGAGGAGGAAGTTGATGCTTCCAAGTTATTGACTTTTGATGATCCTCCAGTTGATGAAGAGACTGATTCAGATGAGGAGGAGAAAGATGACGATGGGGATAAGGATGAGGGTGATGATGATAATGATCGTCCTAACGACAATGACGATGATAATAATGACAACGATGGTGGAGGTAGTGGAAAGAGCATTTCTGGACCATCAGTTGACAAGGATAGATTAGGAAACGCTAATATAGATTCATCTATCCAAGGGGCAGGGCTACCGAAATTCCTAATCCTCCCAGTGCAAGTTCTCCTGAGGGAGGCAATGCTCCCCTAGGCTTAAAGCCTAGAAACAAAGAGAAATCTCATTGTGTACTATCCCACTTTCTCGGGTATGGATCTCATTACACGAATATTTTCAATTATCAAATAATCTTTAGTTAACTTATTAACTACATTAGTTAAAGATAAAGTCAAAATACCACTACGACGTTATGCTTGAGTGGAAGCAAATGGACATAGATAGAGAGTTGGACAAAAAAATGATGGATTATAATAAGTTATCTGAGAAGTATAAGAAGCTGGCTGAGAGCGCATCGAGATTAACATATTTCAAGGAGAACGAATTCGCTCCTTGGATGAAAATTGCTCTCCATCGCCGGGACATACTCTTGAAAGAGAATGCTGAACTGATGACACTTTTTTGAATGTTAGTTGATGACAAGGACACTTTTGGTAGAGTTCCTATATAAGGTTTATTGCAGGGGTTTAATTGTTGACTTCTCATACTTAAGTGATAACAGTGGAGGTTTGCTAAGATGCCTTCACGTAGATACTTGGATGAGCATAAGACTGATCCTCATCTCGGGGCATGTTAGTACCTTCCCCGAGTCGATCCCATTCCTCTTTCCTTACACTCTCTTCCCCTTGAGAAACTTAAATATAATAGGAAGAGATTCATTTCTGAAATGTATAAGAAATCTATTTTGTATGAACCTGAATGATTGTACAATAATGATATGTTACTTGGTTTATGTATGTCATTGTTTTAGTTTTCTATGTTGCACAGATGAAAGACTTCTCGCGCAGTCTCGCCCCTAAGGATCTCTTGAGTAAATTTGTTAAGTTGAGGAAGGATTTTAAAGAGAAATCTTTATTCTCAAATCATCACAGTTGGCAAGACAATTTTTCCTCAGAGATTTACAAGAAATTACATGCGGTTTCCCCATTTTCGGTTTGACTTTTTGGGTGATGAGAAGGAGAAATTACTTAGCGACCTCCAATCTTTCCGCACAAAATTAATATGTGGTCATGATAGCCCTCTAGCCAGGGAATGTGATTATCATCGTTTTCCTTCAATTTATACTCCGGATGGGATCAAGGTTTCTTTTGATTCTATACTTACTTTTTTTGCTAAGTCGATCGAAAAGGCTGAGGCCGCAGTTTCAAAACTTTGAACATTAACTAAACGTTGTTGAAATGAAATTGCAATGTGACCTTGACTCTTGTTATTATTTGTAAACTTCATTTTTATTAATGGAAGAGTTTGTCCTTTATGTATTGATTTTTTTTCTTTATTTTTAATAGGACGCCCATTTAGCATGTAAATCTGAATCCTTAGACACATCACGAATTATTGAAGTTAAAGATCGGCTGTTTGCATATATGGAGGAGAAACGATCATCTCGAGATGACTCGGCTTTATGATTCCCAAATAACCCCGAGGCACGAGAGTGACATAGGAACTATTTCCTATTAAAATAAGCTTTTAGTACTTACAAAGAAATGACCGCTCTCATGGAGGCAGAAATTAAAGAAATGAAGAACGAGCTTCAACTTTTGAGAAAGAGAAAGGACATAGCTCATGGATCTAACTTCTTTGTTGAAGTTGACATTGAGTTGAATAAGCTTCATTAGAAAATAAGTGACCTCGAATTAGAGCTAACAAAAAGCCAAGTGTCATGCCAGTCTTTGGAGCTTATTGTAAGTGAGGGTGATTTTATCCTTCCCTCTCCTTCTTCGAGATGAAGAACCAGATTCACATCCCCGACAAATCATGATTTTTCTGCTTTACTAAACCCTCCTCCAGGTTTGAATAATGCATCGATCTTTAAGTGTGGTAATCAAGTTAAATTTGAAATGATACTGTAACGACCCGTATTTTTACGGATCGAAACATCGTAAAACAGTTGTCATTAGGTCGAAATGTTGATAAGTCGTCCAGAGTCTAAGTCGTGGACGAGATAAGGTTTAGGTCGTATAGTAGTTAGGTCGGAGTAGACGACTTAAGGAAGTGGAGCGACCTAAGGAAGTTGGCGACCTAAGGATTATGGGATAAGTCGTGTAGAAGTTAGGTCGTGTGGTGGCTTAGGTCGAGTGAATGACTTAAGAGTTAACGACCTAGTAGTTAGCGTATTGGTTTAGGTCGTATTGGTTTAGGTCGTACTGGTTTAGGTCGTATGCTAGTTTGGGACGACCTATAGGATTTGACCGACCTAAGGAATAAGCGACTTAAGGAAGTTGGCGACCTAAGAGTTAGCGGTATAAGAAACTGGGCGAGTTAGCGACTTAAGGAGTATAGGTCAGCAACGACCTAAGGAAGGAGCAGTTAGGTCGTCCAGACGACTTAGGGGTTAGGTCGTAAGACCCTGTGTGTAGTTGAGTCGTTAAGGTCGTTATGTCGTATCCCAGTTAGGTCGTTAGGTCGCGTAAGGACCTAGGCTGTTAGGTCGCGTGAGTGTTAGGCCGCGCACCTGCGTTGTTGTTAGGTCGCGTGAGTGTTAGGTCGTAGGTCTTAAGTCGTGATGTTTTAGGTCGTGGAAGCGCATATGCAGTTAGGTCGTGTAGTGTTAAGTCGCGCGCATGTGCTAAGTCATTGAGTCAGAAGCTGTTAGGTCACGCATTGTGTTAGGTTGCTGAGTGTTAGGTCGGAGGGTTTGTTAGGTCGTGGACGACCTAAGAGCGAGCGACCTAAGGAAATCAGCCTATAAATAGGCGGGTTTTTCTTCACTTTTTGGGATCCGGATTTCGAAGCGACGAAGTGCTGCCATTTTGAGAGCTCGAGTTCTACACTTCTCCACTTTGATTTAGTACTTCCTTCCATCCAAGATCGAAGATCCAAGAGCTAAAGTTGAAGATCTACATTCTTCGAAGAGTGATTTCATCATTTGAAGCGGAATTTTAATAGATCGAGTTAGATCCTTCGCTGTCCAGATCTGAAGTGTGTTGCTTTTGAGGTGTTTAGGTGATTCGGTGAGTGGTGATTATCTCTCACACGGATCCAAAGGAGTATATCGGATTGTTGGCTTGATTTGGTGTTAAAATAGTGATTTCCATGCATTTTCATAAACTTAAGTATAGATCTATTGTTCATGATGATTTGACATCCATTTTACTATATGTTAACCTATGCAAGTTCATTCATCAAGTTGTAAAGATATTGCTCATGATTCATGCTTGTTAGATTTAGACTCTTTATTTACAAAATTGCCATTATTGTTATAATTGTTTATTTGATCATGTTTGAATGCTTCATTACTTGGATTAATGTTTGACTTGATTGATTGTTGTAAATTAGTTGATTGATGATTTGATTTGGACAAGTTATTCGAAGATGATTCAAAAGCTAAGGGAAAGGCTCTTGAATTGGAAAAGCTGCTCGTGGCATATGTGGCGGATGATAAAGCTCATATGGATAAGATTTGATGATGTTGATGTTGAGATGAGGCTTTGCTATGATGAGATGAAGCGAGGCATGATATGAGATAGCCTTGGTTTAATCCAGACGGGATCATTCCAAGCATGTTGATAACTCGGTGAAATGGTTCGAGTTGAGGATAATGGTTTGCTCGAGAGGCGCTTGAGCTAGTATGGAAATAGTCGTCGAGGAGGATGACTAGAAGGCTGAGGTTTCATCGTTATTGAAGGTTCTAGCAGACTCAAAGCAAGAGTACGTTGGGCAGATTCGATAGTCCCTAAAGACTATGATTGTAGTCGAGTACTCTGGGCAGATTCGATAGTCCTAGGCACGGGCTGCGACGACGTGCGGAGTTATGTCTAGAACCGGGGTTGCCATTAACCCTTGACGGACGGCTGAAAGAATGTACCGGTCATTCAATTAACGGTGGTATCGAAGCAATGATAACAGTGATAGCCAGAGTCATGGATGTTTGGTTGTATCGTCATTCGGTCTCAAGAGCGATGTTTTCTGGGTGCTTATCTGATCTTGGTTTAGGCCTTGGGGGTTTGTACTTGGAAAACACCGACCTTGACTCGAGTGATAATTGCTTTACTTTAAATGTCTGCTTTGATATGTTTACTTCTGCTTAGTGTGTGTCTGGGGGCTATCACTGTAGAAAGAGGTGGAGTGGAAGGGTTGGATTCCTATTCCTTTTTCCTTTATGCTCTTTTGGTATGTTGTTAGTTAATTTACCGCTCACTAAGACTGTTGTCTGACTCAAGGCTTTATGTTTAACTCTTATTGCCTTGGGTTGTTCGTCCATTTTGGGACGGGCATACTAGGTAGCAGGTGACAGGTGCTGTTCTTAGTTTCCGACGATGCTGGTGACGAAGACGAGCTGGAGGCTTGCATATTATTCTCTTACTATATGTACTGGATGTTCCGCTGCTTTGTATAATTCTCTGAGTGATATGTAGTGAGGCTTGATGTATTGACTATTCAGATGTTTGTATTCAACTATTATGAAGTTTTATTGATGAGATTCTATTCTGTGAAGCTTCACTATATATATTCTCTATTGTATTTTATCCATGCGCTGTGAGTAATACGATAGATTCTACTGTTTTTAATTAACCTTGGCAACCGTCCATGGCTGCCTGGCACACTTTACAGCGCACTATTCCTATGTTCGGTGCGGGGGTCATGGGCGGTCGTCACAGATACAGTATTTCAACAAGAAGTAGGAGGAAAAGGTATCCCAATGCATCGATGAATATGAAATTAAGGTTCAAAAAGTCGAACGCAAGAAGTATGATCCTAATCAAGAAATAAAAAAGCCGACGAGTATGATTCAGACTTTACAAGGAGCTAATAAGACTCTTTGTCATACCCTGAAAGAGAAAATCAACTTGATTGACGATGTAGATACCATTCATAAAAAGGAAAATAAACTCAAGGAACTCGTGGACGTGTCCATTCACCACATCATTAATCCCTTAATTGCCAAGGGCTTGGATAAACCGGTACAGAGTCTTGGGCTGTAACATGAGCAGGCCTTGATTTGATTTTCTTTCTTTCATCTGTCTTTTGTGCCTACAACTGTGTAAATAGTGTATCAAATCGTAAATAGTTTGTAATTAAATGATTATTACCTAGGACATTTAACTAAGAATTGAATTTTGATTTTGACTTGAAACTGCATGATGCTTAGTATTTCACTTTTCCACTCTTTGAGTTTTTAAGCTCACCTTTTGCTTGTTTGTAAAATTGCGATTGCTACCGATTAAGCCTTTTATAACTCAACGCAGATGTTTAATAACGGAGATTCCCGTTTAAATAATATTAGATCCGGTAATAATATAGAATATTAGAAATCCTCATCTGGAAGGCCAGAAACCCACGTCTGGAATAATAGAAGTCCAAAAATCCATATATAGGATAATAGAAGACCAAAAATCTATATTCGGTAATAGCAGAAAATCAAAAACTTATATCTGGCAATGGAATACTCGAAGACCTTTTCTTCTTGGGGGTTAGATAGATTTGAAGCGCTACTTGGCTTGGATTTCATTAGATTTTCCTCTGAAAGACTGATCGGTTAAGAGTGCTACTTAGCTCAAACTTTGTTAGACTTGAAAGCACTGCTTAGTTGTGATTTATATTAATCCAGGAGCGCTTCTTTGGCACAAATTTTAGTAGGTTTGAAATCAGTCTTTGGCTCTGATTTTGATTTATTCGGGAGCGCTACTTTGGCTCAAACCCCTTATCACCATCTTAGGTGATGGTTTAGTCTGCTGTCGAGTGCATTTGGTTAGCTATCTTAAGCAGGACCAAAGACTTACCCGACCTCCCTCTAGGAGGTACTTCAGTGAGGCCTTTGATAGTAGGCACTAAAGGCTGGTTCGGTGCTTTAGTGAGACCTTTGATGATGACACTAAAGGCTTACTCCATCCTCCCTCTTGGAGGCGCTCCAACCAGGCCACGTAGGCCAGGGTTGAAGGCTTGTAGAAACTTTAAACATGCCCTTTTGAACAGGACCAAAGGATTACTTTGGCCTCCCTCTAGGAGGCACCTTAACCAGGCCTTTGATAATGGGGTTAAGGGCTTATGCTCCGAACATGCCATGTAGGCGGGACCGAAGGCTTAGTCGGTGCTTTGGCTAGGCCTTTTCGGACGGGACCAAAGGCTTACTCCATCCTCCCTCTAGAAGGTGCTTTGTCTAGGCACGTGTTGGCTAGAGATAAAGACTTTAGCCCCTTACTACTATCTTAGGTAATGATTTAGGTTTTCCATTATACTAGGAGAATTTTACTCCACAACCATGTAGAATTTCTTGAAGAACTTTTTGATTATCGAACTTGTCTAATATCTTTTTATAAATTCGCATCTTTTTACCCAGCCATTGAGCTTGCTTTGCCTTAGAAAATTGATGATCATTCCTTCTAAGCTTCTACATTGATTGGTTTCATGCCCATTTGTAAGGTGATAGTGACAACACAAGCTTCCAAAATTTCTTTCGAACTTGGTCCTTCTCTTTTGTAAAGGACAATAATTGAGCTTATCCTTAGTCAAGAAGTAAATGTTTCCAAGAGAAGTGTTGAAAGTACAGTCCTTTGGCAGTCGAGATTCGAATGCTAGCCTTCTTGACTGTTGTTTGGCTCTTTTGCTGCTTGGTATCTCTTCCTCCATTGCCAAATTTCTTTTCAATGGCCTTTGGACTTCATTAGAGGCCAACAAATGATTCACTATTCTATGCCATTTCTAAGCGAAAATATCGAAATCATTTATTATCTCTTTCTCGAATATAGTCCCCTTGGATTGAGATTGGATAACTCTCCTTATCTTAAAACAAATTATCTTTCCTTAGGGCATCTCTTCCCATGGCAAAAACTGGAGTAGGGCCCATATGAAAGGGATTTATACTCCAATTATTTGGATCATAAGGGGCCGCCTGCTTCTTTTCATTTATGATTTGCAAGGCCTTTAGTCTCAATAATTGTTCTTCATGAAATCGTGGATCATCAGTGATTTGATAAGTGGGCCTAATTATTCGAGGCTCGGAAGACCTCTACTCAGAATTCTTAACACGACTAAGAAACACATTATTGGGGATTATTGTTGGTTATCTTTAGATTGGTATATGCTTGGATAGGAATGTTCTTTATGCTCTAATATGCCAGCTCGGAAAGTTCAATGCAGGTTGAATTGGTTCCACTTAGGGTTTCAATGAGGATGGAGGCTCGAGCCCTCCTTCTAATGCCAAAATGTTAGCAAATAAATTTTCTAACCCCAAATGTCTTTGGAAAGCTTAGTTATTTAAGAAGAGGCCCTGAAGAGGCTCGTCAAGGTCATTAGCTTGAGGAAGGTTTTCAAAGCAATCTTTGTTATGTTCTTTGCCAAAGTCATATTTGCAACACAAGTAAAAATTCGAAGTCGTATATTTGAAGCAAGTTCGAGTTAGAAGTCATATGTGCAAGGTAGATTTAAGCTCAAAGTCCCTAAGTTAAAGGCAATTATGCAATAATACCCTCAAAGTCACAACAGTTCACATGTGCAAAGCACAAGCATGTTCAAATCATAGGTTCGAATCGGTTACGCATATGCCATGCAATGTCCTTGTTTAACATTCAAGATCCTAAGTGTGCAATGTTCTTGAGTTCCAATATGCACTAAAATCCCCAAATCGATTAGGGTTTACAATGTAAGAAATGAGAGAAGAGAAAATTCAACCTCCAAAACAAGGCCTCTAGGGTCATATTTATAGGGGTAAGCGGCCAACACTCCGCCTTTTAAGCCTCTTCGACAAGGTTAACTTCGACGGCACTCGGCTCTAGCCTCTGCGTTGATCAGCACTAGAAAAGACGGCCACTAACATTGGTGAGGGGCAGAGTCATCATTAGATAATGTTATGTGGAAACGTCTTCGACATGCGAAAGTGTCTTCAATGTGCTTCAGCTTTAACTTCTTTATTGGCTTGCCTTCAGCGGTATTGACATCTACAAGGTCTAGCATTAGCCTTTATGGGGTTGACTCCAACATCGGTATACGAAGTGATCCACACCACCCTTCCAATGCTATCTTTTAAAGACGACGAGAGGATAACCTCGAAGTCAATTAAGTATGGTATCAATGACTTTGCGGGTATTGATGATGTACTTCATCGATACCGCTTTTCGCAATGTCTTTGAGGCATTTACATGAGGATGATGTGCGATATGTTCACTGTTGAAGATCGGTATAGCCTTACATTCCCTTAATGTCTTCCATATGCAATACCTTCAAAGGGCTTTCAAAGACAGTGCTACTTGTATATGGGTGATAGGTGAAGTGGCTATCAGCGAAGTGGGGCATTGCAATGTGTAATAACGCCTTCGAAGATCTTGAGTGGTGTGATGTGGATAGGGCTTTGCATTAAGGAAGCTCAGTACGATCACTCTAACATTTCCTAACAACCGGATAAGTAGATTGTATTTGTCCTCCTCGCTATTGATTTATAGGTGCTTCGCCAGTTGTATGTCTTCGAATTTGTTCGTTGTAGTTTTTATGATCGAAGAGAAAAGTCCTATTGTGAATGATTGTATCATCTCATATCCCTCTTTTACATATCCTCGAAGTCCTCCTTACATTCTTAATTGATGAGGTGCTGCTTCCTGCCTTTTCGATACTATCCTGTAATGCCTCCTCGATTGAATGATTTCGATGAGGTTACTAATGCGAAGTCACAAAGCACTGGACTTCTTCGATGCGAATTATTGTAGTAAATAATGCCAACGTGCTCAAATTCTAAAACTTGGAGTGGTTCAAAGATGATTATCCTAGAATCCTCGCCCTTTCCTAGGAGTGAATTGTTAAAGAAGAAAATGCTCATCTTAAGGGCGGTGAAGCTTATTTTGAGCACCTCGAGAGAGAAATCCTAGTGGGAGACAAGTCCAAAGTGTTAAAGGACGGTCGGCTTATTCTCCTTTTGGAGCTAGTCGCAACAGTGCAAAAGGGCTTAGGCGAAGGCTTCGGATCGACGCCTTATGATGCTACTACCAGCCAAACACTTGGGTCTCGAGCTGCTTCAGATTCTTCCTTTGATCCTAGGTATAATCCTGAGAGGCCCGAGATCCATAGGCAAGCCATTCTCTCTCCGATTCTTGAGGGGAACTCTGGCGGCGCTGCGGCCTGCACAGAACTCGAACGAGAAGAAGGTATTTCATTGACTTCTCATGTATTCCAGAAAGTTGACGTGTTGCAATTTAACATAGCTAATCTCTCTCTCTCTCTCTTTATTTCTCAAGCCTCAGGTCATCCCCACATTGCTCCGTTTCCCGATAAGGACTCTCAACCGGACTACAAGTGCCTGTAACAGAATCAGTTACTGTTACCACTTCAACAACGATTCCAACAATCTCGGTTGAAGATACTCCCGGCCTTGACGAGCAGATGATTGATGCTTTGTTGGATGAAGGAGCTGGTGGGATTCAAGAAACTCAGATTAATGAAGATGTTGTTATTACTGGGGTCTCCAAGCCCCTGTCGGGTCCCACCATGCACGAGCTTGAGCAGGAACTTGAGAAAGACATCCTCCTACCACATAGATCAAGCAGGAGAAGATGGAAGCCGTCCCTCTTCCTCTATCCATCGTCTTGCGTGGGCAGAATATCTTTGCTCCATTCTATATTCCTCCACCAGAGAGCACTCAAAGCACACCCATAGAATCCTCGCAAAGCAGTCCAGCCTCCGTTCCTCCGCCTGGGAGTGCTCAAAGTGTGCCTGCTGGATAATTGCAGAGCACTCCACCCAAAGGAAAACTTAAGTCGAAAAAATGAGTGTCGATTTGTTTGGTGTAGATAGAATTACTTCTTAATAATAGTTGCAGACTATTTTGGTTTTTGGCCGGCTTTGTACGGATTCGGCCCCCGCTTTTGCTTTTTGTTTTTAGTGTCAATAACACTTGTACTTAATTCTCCAAATTCGATGTGAATAACAAAGATTTTTGTTTTATTAACTCCTTGTATGGATTTGTCTAAGTACTTAAGAAATAGGCTTTCCATTCAATGTACTTGCGATCTATTCCTTTGGGTTATTAGTGTCGGACCAAATCCTTAGTCAGTTTTATAAATTTCCGGACTTTATTTGTTCTTGTGAATGCAAAGTAATCATTGAAGTGCTAAACTCTCATCATTGGTTGAGATTAGTCACCTAGGATTATCGATTTAAGTATCCTTTCCTTGGATAATAACTTTCGATCATGCTAAACTCTATGTACTAGTTTAAGTCAACCACTTAGGATCGTAGTTCATACATCCCGTTCCAGGATGTTTACGTTCAATCGCGCCTAATTTCGAGCATCGATTGTAGACTTGTAAGTTAGGTCCTCCCTTACTTTGGGCATGAATCCTCCGTTTTTCCTACTTTGGGCAACATGTCAAGGGATGGACAGTCTTGTCACATCCATTTTTGTTTATACGCCTACCCCCAACCCAAAAACAAGAGTTGAGAGAGTGAACGGTCGTATCACATTCATTTTGTCTTATACTCCTACCAGGGATAAGAGTTAGCTTACGGATATTCATATCATGCCCGGCTTAGTTTATACTCCTACCCCCAATCCAAGAACAAGAATTAATGTACGAATGGTTAGGTCACATCCAGTTTGAGTTTGTACTCTTGCCCCCAATCCGAGGTCAAGAGTTGGCCGATGGATGGTCAGCTCATTTCCATTTAATTTATACTCCTGCCCCCATTCCGAGGACAAGAGTTGACTAGCATCTATATCTGGAAACCAAGAAGAACTTCGAGGGTTTGATCATGAATCGTAGAAGTTTTAGTTAGCACCTAACTCTAGGTACCTGCACACTTGCATTATCCACATGCAGAACCATTTGAGTCGGTCAAGTCACAAATCTTAAGTAACGGAAAGACAGAGTCTAGTTCTCGAAAAGCATTATTCCATAAAGGATGAAAAATGATAAAATTTGTCTTATTGCGTGGCTCCAGCCAATTATTTACGAATTTATTTCTAAGTGATATAGCGTCGTAAGTGCTCATTATTCCACGCCCTTGGGAGCAAAATCCCGTCAATCGTCGCAAGCCTGAAAGTTCTATCTTCACGCTTCTGCTCTATTACATACGGACCTTCCCAGATTGGGCCTAAGTTTCTAGAGCTAGGGAAGATCTATTTAAGAACTAGGTTGCTAACTTCGAAGGTCCGATTCTCGACCTTAGTGCTGTAATATTGTGCGACTTGGTGTCGATATGTAGTTGTCGAATCCACCAACTGATCGATCCTTGGGAGCGGGAAGCTATCCTTTGGGCATGCCTTATTCTTAGAATGGTCGATGCATGTCCTCCACTCCATGTTCACTTTTCTCAAAAAGACAGGATTAGATACACACTCCGGGTATGAGGCATCGCGGATGAATCCAATGTCTTTTCAGCTTATCCACCTCTTCTAATTTAAGTGTAGCAGATCTCTTCGGACCCATGCTGCGGCGTTTTTGTTTCACAAAAATGCATTTGGGATTTATATTTAATGCATGACTCGCTATCTTCAACGAGATCCTACAATATCCAAGTGTGTCTAGGCAAACACATCCAGGTTTGTCTAGAGAAAACCAGGAAACTCCTTCATCACTCTTGCGTCGAGCTGAGATCCAACCTTCAGGACCTAATTTGGATCATCCTGGCAAACTGGAATAGTAATTGTCAATTTGACTGGAGCTGCTTGTCCACCTTCTGGTTCTGTTTGTCGGTCCATATCATCATGGAACTGACTGGGTTGCCTGAGCCGGGGCTCAAGCTATAGTTGCTATGCATTAAAAGCTTTTATGCAGAGGGTCCCCTCTACATTTTTTCCTTTCTCCTTTTGCCTCGTTTCCTTTAGCTCAATGATGTAGCATTCGCGGCTAACCACTTGATCTCCTTTCAGGATTCCTACTCCATTCTCTGTAGGGAACTTCATAGTTAAGCACCAGGGAGCAATGGCTGCTTTGAACTCAGCCAAGGCCGGTCGGCCTAGAAGTAGGCTAAGTAAATATCCAACACCAAAAAAGACACGACCCCCACTCGCTTACGGTCACCCTCGCGAAGTACCATCGATAATTCAACAAATCCTATGGCTTTATTAGCCATCCCATTAAACTCTAGTATTCAAGACTTACAAGGTTTCAAATCCTTCTCCCCCAGCATCATTTGATCATAAGCTCTCTTGAACAAGAAGTTGACTGAACTTCCACAGTCAACAGCACCTTCCATACTAACGCTTTACCAATCGTGGTGTGATCATGAGTGGGTCGATCATCAAAGCTTCCACTCCCTCAGCATCTCTATTCCAGAAAACAGTGTCGTCTGTCATTCTTTTGCATTATTTTACCGGAGCTCCATCCTCAACAGCATAGCGATTTTCAATCTCCTCATCTTTTATTGCACTAACATATCTGTCCATCTCAGCTAGACTCTTATCAGCTTGGTGTAGTCCATTGATAATTGTGTTAATCACCAATCTCCTTTCTGGCTGTCTGGGTGCACTTGCATCAGACTCAGTTTTTCCATGCTGGGAAGATGACCCGAGGGGTTAGAACTTCATCGCCCGCCATTCTGTCGGGCTTTTACGTACTATTGTAACTTCTTTTTCCAAATCAAATATTCTATCATGTCCCGTAAATGTCTGCACTCGTTGGTACTGTGACCGTGAGTTTCATGGAATATGCATAACTTGCTTGACTTCCTCCCTTCTCAGTCGACTCTCTTAGAGTCGGCTTCCTATACTGCTTGGTGTTTTGAGTTGCCTGATAGATATTCTCTATCGAGTTGTTAAGTTCGATGTAGGTGTCGTATTTAGGAGGTCTAATACAATTCCTATTATCTGGCTTCTTCTTCTTAGCCCTATCATCATTCTGTTTCCGATTATTGTTTTGATTACTAACATTCACATCTACATTTCCAGAGCTTCCTCTGATCTGCTTTACAACAACATTATTTTGTATGACTTTGTCTGAGTTTCCCACACCAGTCCTCAATAGACGCTTGCACACTTCCTCCAAGCATAAGTACTCGTTAGCTTTCCTAAAAAAAGCATCTATTATCAATGAGGGCTTCCTTTCCAACCATTCCCTGAACTTCGTATTGGGATGAATCCCTCAAATCAATGCCATCAGCAATATGTCATCCTTAAGATCTGTAACTTCTATCACGGCCGTCTGGAATCGATTCAAGAAATCCTTCAGCGACTCTCCCTCAGCTTAGAAGAGGTTTGACAAAGAAATCACATGCTTCGGACATGCAGTATGTAAATGGAATTATTTTAAAAACCTTTTTGATAACTCAGCGAAAGATGATGTGGACTTCGACAGATGTCGAGCGAACCACATCATAGCTACTATAAGAAAATCTAAAAACAGCGGCATTTCACTTAATCAAAAGCTCTGGCTAAATCCATATGTCATTCATATCTCATCAAGTGTTGCCTAGGATCCGTCGTTTCTCCGTACAACGACGTAGTTGGCATTGTGAATCTCCGGGGGTATCTCCTACGTGGAATGTTCTCTATAAAGGGATTCCAACTGGGAGTGGTACCTTATTCATCATTGCTTCTGAAATAATTTTCTCTAATAAGTCGCCTGACCATATCCTCCAGGTAGTCCAAGTCAACATGTTTGACTGAACGGTAATAATCGGGCTCTACCCTAAGTGTGCAGCCTGGCGAACGCTCTCGGTTTGGCTCTTGATACCTAGGTTCCGCAAACTCCGGGAGATCCATTCGTCCAGGGGTCCCCCCTGTTTGATTCGCATAAGCAATATCATCAAAAGCAGCACGATTCTAAAAATTCTAACCACTAGCAGCACGTCCTGAAGCCAAGCCACGCCACCTTCCAAAGGATGGGCTACGGGCCCACCATTAGAGGGGTAAGTACCGACCCCTAATCTTGGGTCAGTACCGATCCCCAAACTTGAGCTTGGGGCTTGTCTTCCTCCCTGGTACGATGTTTCAGCAACATTCTGAGTCCTTTTTTTGCTTCCTATCCCTCCGTCTCTACTCGGATGATGAGGAACTTTTGGATGAAGAACTAGAATCACTTCTACTTATTCTATGGTTGTTTTGAGTTAGCTCATTCAACAATCTCAAGCTCTACTGCATCGTTTGATTCATCCCATTCTGACTAGCTTGGAACCTATCTTCCATCTGCTTCATCATCTTATCCATCTCCATTTTGGTCACGACGTCACTTGGAGTCTGGATTTCAAGGTGAGTTGGTTGGACAAGTCCATCTCCATGCTGAGGATTCTAAATCTTGGCTTCGGTAGTTGCTTTGGAATTGGTAGAACTGTCTCTTCTTGATTGGGCCATGGTGGACAGCTTCTCTTAGATTTTTGGAAATCCGAGTAGTATAATTAAAAGGTAGAGAAATTGGATCTAACTTTTAGATATAGGAAATCTAATAGTAGATGATGGATCCTAGTAGCCTAAGAATCTCTCTCTTAGTGAAAGCGTCGAAATGTTTGTACCAAAAGTGGCACAAACACCTAGAAGTTTATGTAGAGCATAAAATATGAAGAAATGTAAATGAAAATGGGAAATAAACAAGACACAATCGTTTATAGTGTTCAGCAAAGCTTGGCCTACGTCCACTTTAAGATTTTATTGCTTGTATCTGACTAGGAGGCAGAAGTTCTTAGGGGTCGATATAACTACGACTCTTAGATTTTCAGAATTAAAAGAATATAGAGTAGTGAAGAACTAGAGCCAAAAGATCCTGAAAAATGAAACCTACCCTCCTATTTATAGAGGCCGGAAGCCTAATATCTCGCACAAAAGATCTCTAAGCCGTTATCCATGATTTAGACCAATTTCCTAAGAAATTGGATACCAACTCATTAGTTTATATGGTTTGGTACAAGTCCAAGGTTAGGGGTCGGTACCGACCATAGGATGGCCAATATGGCTGCTTTTAACTCTTCATCTTGGCTCTTCTTGTGGTTAGATTCATGATTTCATAGTTGTTTGCACCAATATTAGCTTACTTCTGGGTCCAAATGATGGAGTTATGGAAGAACAAAGTTGCAGCTTTAAGTGTTCATAGAAATCGTGGAGAATGGCCATGAATTTGACAAAATGACATTGGAAATAGGCTATTGGAATCAAGTAGGACCAGTAGGTAGAAGATGAACTTTATAGGGTAAGAAAATAGGGATTGATACCGACCCATACGGTGGAGTTGGTACCGACCCATCACCTGAGTGATTCTATGTTTGTAACACCCCTAATTTTAAATAACATTATTCAGAAGATTTAATTAGATAAATTAAGTAGATAATATAAAGACTAAAGTGGTTAAGGGATTAAGATTTGTATAATCATAGGGTAGCCGTGCCTTAATTAATGTATAAACAAATGAAAATTAAAATGAAGTAAGTTAGGGGAACAAGGTAAGGGCAAAATAGGAATAGGCTATGTTCTTATACCCTAAACCCTTATTCCATTTTCTTTTGCAACATTCACAAAAAAACTAAATATATAGAAGCTTGGCTGGTCAACTTTTAGAAAAAGATTTTGAAAAAGAATTGGAAACCAATTATATGTTGACAAATAACACAAGTTGACTGGAAAGAAATTACTTTAAAAGGCTAATAATCAGTTTTGCAAAAATTTACTACTTCACCACTTCCTTCAGCTACCTTTCGACCCCATACTTCCACCCCTAACCAAGTCGAAACAAATACACATGGTATTAACCCTTTGATATGCAGTGGATTGGAGAAAGGTGGAAGGTATAGGGTCGAAACCATGCTTTCGAAGGGGTAGAAGTCACTTTTATTAACTTTGAACTATTTTGTTTACAACTGATACTTTCGAAAAGGGTTGGAGTTAGCTTTCAACTTAGCCAACTTACTTTTTTATATAAAAAGGGCTTTCGAAATGTTTGCCACCTTTTTGTTTAATAAAGCTTTCGAAAGGGGTCGAAACCCATGCTACCGCATTCAACCCTTCGAACCAATCTTTTGAAAGGGTGCTTTTTCCTTTAAACTTTGAAGCCGCTTCCCCAACTTTTTGAAAGGGTTGTTTCGAAACCACCCTCTTTCTTTTACTTAGGAATAATGCTTTCACCCTAGTTCTTTACGACCCTTATTTATATTAAAAGTTAAACCCAAAGGTTTTGAAAGGTATGTTTTAAGTGAGGTATTTTAATGTTTTCGAAAGGTTTATAATGTGGGTTTCAAAGGGGAGATACCCCAATGTTTTCGAAAGGTTTACTTAAAGTATTTGAGTGGAAGGTTTCCAATACTTTCGAAAGGCAAGTTTAAAGGGTTTTGAAAAGAGGATGTCTAAGGTTTTCATAAAGCTTTCGAAGAGTTATTCTCAATGATTTTGAAAGTTCTATTTTCAAAGGTTTCGAATGGTATTTTTTGGCCTTTCGGCCAAGTCTTTCGAGGTATAGTAGTTAACTTATTTTGAAAGGGGTACTTTCAATGTGTTCGAAAGGGATTGTTTAAAGCTTTAAACAAAGTTTTGAATGGTTTACCTTGGCTTCATGGCCTAATATTTTTTAAGTTAAAAAGGGGTTTTAAGTTACTTTTGAGGGATTGATAATCCCATTAGATTTCATCAACATTGTTTTGTGTAAAGTATATGTATCATGACATAAGCATTTTGAGAAAAGCAAAGTGTATGATTTCCTTATTTTACAAAAGTATGATTTCAGGGGTAAATCATTTGTAAAGGATGTTTATAAGGAAATAAAGTTTTGACAAGATAGTTAACCCTAAGACAGGAAATGAAACATGAGTAGGGTAGTTAACCCTAAGTTTATGACTCAAAAATTAGAAGACCGGATGGGACTAGTGTAGGATTGCACCCTATACTTTATGTAACAATCCGAAATTTAACCCATAATAATTAATTTGTTAATTAATGAAATAATAAAATAACTTTGTGACATTATCAGAATTGAGCCACGGGAGTTGCACCATTGTGTCCATGATAATTTCCTGGTCAATTTTCATATATAGAACGTCAAAATCCAAGTTAATATGAGAGATTTACAAATTAAACAAGAAAACGAAACGATAATAGTAATTAATTGGGCTAGGTCGATCGAGAGGTCGACCCAACCATGCCCTAGGTCGACCGGCCGGTAGACTTAGAGGAAGGGGCGGTTGACCGCCTCCCCATGTGAACGAATGAACAAACTTTCATTCGTTCGAAAGTTATACGCGTCATTTGCATTCTTTTAAACAATCCGATCCTTCCATTCTTGCATCCGATGGCTCCTATTCAGCCTATGACGTGGTTGCATCCTATTTAATCCTCAAATCCAATGGTCCGAGATCCACTTCTACACCTATAAATAGAACCCTAGACCTAACATGTTTTCTCACTCTAAGATTTTCTCCAATTGGGTTCAACTTTTAAGAAAGGACCCTAAACAGAATAATTTTCCAAGAAGGAAATCGTTTTAAATAAAAATATTTAACAACCCCAAGTGGATCCAGGAAGACCTAAAGGGAAGAGCTAAGGACCAGAGGTGAGTGATTGTAATTATTTTAGATTTCTTTAAGTAATTTAAAATAATAGGGTTTTCATTTCGGTGGAGCAACTGGTAGCATGAGCATGGTGGCAGTTACGCGTGCGACTTCCATTTCGGTGCTCAGTAATCGCTATGAGTTCCAAGCGCTTAAGTATGTGTGTCTTTCGTAGACACCATTGCCTTATGTGTAGGGAGCTATATAACGTCTAGTCCACAGTAGATACTTTGTGCATCTTTCGTACACACCACTGTACTTTGTGCATCTTTCGTAGATGTCATTACCTTATGTGTAGGGAGTTATATAGCGTCTAGTCCACAGTAGGTACTATGGAGTAGCAGACCGATCTAAAGGGTAGAATTAGGATTTCATCCTAATTATAGGATTAGGAATTCCGCCTAATCAAAACAGCAATCAAGGATAAGTGAAACAATTAAAGTTAACCAATCATATTTAATAGTTAATTCGTATTTATTTCCAGCTTATTTCTTCTTCTATTTCCTTTGTTTCTTTTTATATACTAGAACTGTTGTAAAGCCTATTACCTTTACTTTACTTAAAGATTCTAGTAATTACTATCATTCACCAGAATTTTAGTCCGACCCACTCCTCTATTTTCCCCCTTTTTCCCCCATCGGCAATCAAGGAAGAGGACAGTAGGTTGCAGTTGCTTGGAGGTTTCTTTGAAGGAGATTCCACTATGTACTTCCACTTCTTTTATTTCAACGTTTTGTTCTTTATTTGTACTGGCACATGTTGGGGAATAGTTTTACTCTGATTTTTGAGACTATGGTTTTCTTTGATTTCATAAGACATATATGTATGGTATTTTGACAGGTGATGTATTTGGTATTTGTTGACTTATTTGGTTTTTAAAGCAATTATGAAGTTCTGTTCTAAATAAGTTATTATTTAAATTGTTTCCGCTGTTTTTACCTATTTCTATCTTGTGAATCTTAGTCTCTACTAGTTTTAGTTTATACCTACAACGCACCACGTCTTCTACTATGTCCTTTTGGGTATACTAAGGGGTGTGGGGTGTTTCACTTTAGCTATTAGCCCCTACCTAAAATAAGTCCGAAATTCCAATGTGTAGGGCTTGTAACAAGTAGGACTAAATTGAGGTTACACACCAAAAGGAATATACAGGGTAAAGTGAGCCCGCAATACCATTAGGCTCAGTTGATCCTAGAAAAAGAAAGTTAAGGGCAGTCAGCCCAGTATTATGTCTAATAGAAGTTAGGTTATTGAGTGTGTCTGGTAGGCACGAGTCAGCAATGGTATCAGAGCCTAAGCTTATAGGATTCCTAAAATTTTGTTTTCAAAGAAAAGGTATTTTTCAAAATAACTTGTTTTAAAATATTTCTCAAACAAAAACTCTTAGAAATAGTTTGCAAGTAATAAAGAATATTTTTCTTTAAAAATCCCCTCAAAGGTCCAGTATAATCTCCTTTGGACTCTTTCCTAAATTATCTCTCTTTCGTTCGTAGAATGGCGGATGCCCTGAACCTTGCCGAAGGCATTCCAGTACCAGCCTAGTTTCATAGGTTTCTACAAGCCACGACTCCATAGGTGTAGAGCCAAGCGCCTAACCCAGCACCAGCGAGTGGGAATCCCATCAACCCACCTGCAGTAGTTAATTTCTCTAGGCTCCGTAAGAATTTTGCAAGTTTGGGTGGAAAGAATTTTTCCGATACAAAGACTTTTGTAGAGGTGAGGGCTTGGCTTAGGGACACCGAGAAGATATTTGGCTTATTGGGATTGGAGGACCAGCAGCGGGTTCAGCTAGCCTCTTGACAGCTGAAAGATGAGGCTTCTTATTGGTAGGATGTTGTTGAGTTGGAAGGAAGAGAAGTATGTTGGAATGGGTTTAGGTAGAGGTTTGAGAGTAAGATTCTATCTCAAGTAGAAGAGAGTGCTCAGTTGGAATGGTTTATTGGCTTGAAGCAAGGGAGCTCATCTGTAAAGGAGTACATCAATCAATTTAACGAATTATCACGGTTTGGAATGGAATTGGTAAATACACCGCACAAGAAGGCTATGAAGTTTGCGAAGGGATTGAATCAACCCCTTCAAGAGTTATTGCTTACTCACGTGACGATGGGAGCTACTTATGATTCGTTGGTAAAAATGGCGCTCATGTCTGATACAGTCAAGGAGGGAGAGTCTAAAGAGGTTGTTATTAAGACGAAAGGTCCAAAGAAGTAATGGTGGAATAACAATAAAGAGAAGAAGAAAGGTGGAGGCCCTTAGAAGCAAATCAAGAAGGTTATAAAGTGAAATAGCTGTGAAATTGTTGGACATATCGCCAAAGATTGTAGGAAAGATAAGATGAAGGGAAAGTGCTATGCTTGCGGAGAACCTGGTCATATGAGTAGGAATTGTCCCCAAAGAGCAGGGCAAGGGACGAGTACACCCGCAGCGCAGATTCAGGCATTTGACGCGGTACCTTTGGGCAGCATTCGAAATAGAGGTAGGAAAGTCACCGTTGAAGGTTTGATTTCTATATCTGATTTCCCCATTTTGACTCTATTCGATTCTGGTGCATTACACTCTTTTATCTCTAGTTCTCTTGTGGATTGTTTGCACTTAGACATATCATTAGTAGTAGATCCTATTGTTGTTTCAAACCCCATAGGAGAATCGACACACTTATCTATGGTTTGCAGGGGTTTGAAAATTTATATCCTAGGCGTAGAATTTGACTGCGATGCCTATGTATTGGGATTCTAGGGGTATGGGATGATCTTGGGGATGGATTGGCTATCCACATATGGAGCTGTATTAGATTGCGAAAGGAGAGTCGTTAGACTAGAGACATGCAGCGGTAGGACTCTCGAGGTTTCTTGTGACCCACAAGGGTCAGTCATGTTGAGTTTCCTTTATTCCCTCGATTCATCTTCAGTAGAGCTAGATTCGGTTCCTATCGTTAGAGACTTTCTAGATGTCTTTAAGGAGGTTAGGGGACTACCCCTTAAGAGATAGATTGACTTCAGGATTTATTTGACCGAGAATGCTAAGCCCGTAGCATTGCCTGTGAGGCACATGCCACCTAGGGAGAGGAAGGAGTTGAGCAAGCAGATCTATGAGCTTTTGGAGAAGGGATTAATAAGGCGGATGCCACCTGGGGAGCGCCAGTCGTCTTCGCTACTAAGGCGGATGTTTCTCTTAGACTTTATGTTGATTATAGATAATTAAATAAGCTCACAAAGAAGAACCGATATCCACTCCCTAGGATTGATGATCTTTTCGACCAGTTGGTTGGTTCTTCAGTATTCTCCCAGCTTGATTTAGCCACGGGATTCCATCAGCTTAGGGTCGCTGATGACAGCATAGATAAGACTACGTTTAGGACTCCAGACGGACTTTATGAGTGGTTGGTTATGCCTTTTGGGCTAACCAATGCCCCAGCCTACTTTGTTGATTTGATGAGCCATGTCTTTAGGGGGGTCCTAAATAAGTTTATGGTGGTATTCGTGTATGACATCTTGGTATTTTCCAAGAATATGGAGGAGCATGCTGTTCATTTAGAGGAGGTTCTTCGCACACTTCGTAGTCACCAGTTGAGAGCTAAGTTTTTTAAGTGTCACTTTTGGAGAGAGGAGGTACATTTCTTGGGGCACGTGGTCTCAAAGGAAGGTTTGGCTGTTGACCCCGCTAAGGTGATTGCAGTACAAGATTGGAAGGCCCCCAAGAACGTCACCGAAGTTAGGAGCTTCCTAGGATTGGCGGGCTACTATAGGAAGTTCATTAGAGACTTTGCTAAAATTTCGGCACCACTCACGCGCCTTACTAAGAAGAACAAAGCTTTCGTGGGGGACGAGGATTGCGAGGATTCCTTCACGAGGCTTAAGAGAGCGCTTACGAGTGCACCAGTGTTAGTTCTACCCGATGGAGCAAAGCCTTTTACTGTATACACCGATGCATGTGGGAGGGATCTAGGAGCGGTGTTGATGTAAGAAGGGAGGGTGGTATGTTATGGTAGTAGGTAGTTGAGGACGCATGAGAAGAACTACCTTACCCACGATTTGGAGTTAGCTGCTATAGTTTTTGCACTCAAGTCTTGGAGGCACTATTTGCTTGGAGAGAGGTTTGAGCTTTTCAACGACCATAAGTCATTGAAGTACCTATTCTCGCAGAAGGATTTGAACTTGAGGCAACAGCGGTGGATGGAGTTTTTAGCATCGTACGATTTTGAGATGGCTTATACCCCTGGCAAGGGTAATGTGGTTGCAGATGCGTTGAGTAGGAAGAAAGCAACTCTTAGTCCTTTGTTCGTAGAGTGGAGGAGCTTAGAGTTTATTTCCACTTTTGATTTTAAGTCCTCTACGGACATTACCCTTAGATTGTTAGCTACGCTTGAGGTGAGGCCTACCCTTGTGGATCAAATTGGTTTGAGGTAGCAGGAAGATTCAGAGCTTATGGATGTGATGGATAGGATTAGCTGAGGAGAGGTCTCTAGACATCTCCAACGTTATTCCATTGATGGCAAAGGGTGGCTTAGGAGGGATAGGAGGCTTTGTGTTCCACGGACTAGTGACTTGTTGAGAGCGGTTTTAGAGGAAGCACACCATTTTCGTATGACTATTCATCCAGGTGGTGACAAAATGTATAGGGACATGAAAAGGATGTTCTATTGGAATGGCATGAAGGATGTGGCAGAGTTCGTAGCTAAGTGTCTTGTATGCTAAAGGGTTAAGTTGGAACAGTAGAAGCCCGGTGGATTACTTCAGCCCTTAGATGTGCCGGAGTGGAAGTGGGACAACATTTCAATGGATTTTATAGATGGTTTACCCCATTCTAGGAAGGGGAATACTAGCATTTGGGTGGTTGTTGATCGGTTGACCAAGAGTGCCCATTTCATTCCAGTTAAGAGAAAGCGTACGACATCTTATTTGGCATCCTTGTATGTTCGAGAGATAGTCCGACTACACGGAGTTCCCTCTAGCATAGTGAGCGATAAAGACCCTATTTTACTAGCGAGTTTTGGAGAAGCTTGCAAAAGGCTTTAGGGATGCAGCTTAGGTTGAGTATGGCCTATCACCCACAAACGGATGGCCAAACGGAGAGAGTGAATAGAGTGCTTGAGGATTTACTGCGAATGTTCATTTTGGACTTTGGAGGAACTTGGGAGGAGCATCTTCCGTTGGTTGAGTTTGCGTATAATAACAGTTACCAAACAAGCATAGGAATGGCACCATTCGAGGCTTTATATGGGAGACCTTGCAAGTCCCCTTCATGTTGGGTGGAGTCTACAGAGAAGTTGCTACTTGGGCCTGACATGGTGAGGGAGACATTAGAGAGAGTGGATTTGATTCGGCGAAGGATGAAGACAGCTCAAGACAGGTAGAAGTCTTATGCGGACAAGTGGAGGAGAGAGCTTGAGTTTGAGCTTGGAGACTTAGTTTTTGTTAAAGTATCCCCGCTTAGGAAGGTGGTAAGGTTTGGATCGAATGGAAAGTTAGCCCCCAGGTTTCCTATCATGGAGTGAGTTAGGAAGATGGCATACCGAGTGAAGCTATTGGAGAGGCTCGTAGGAGTGCATGACGTTTTTCATGTTTCGCACTTGCAAAAGTGCTTACATGACTCAGCGGAAGTTATAGAGCCTAGTCAGTTGGAAGAGGTGGAGATAGAAAGGGAAGCATCTATTCGTCGTATCCCTACGAAGATTGTTGGAAGAGACACCAAGCGACTTAGGAATAAGGAGGTTCCATTAGTGAAGGTGCAATATGGAAATGATGTTGCAGACGCTACTTGGGAAGCTGAAGAGAAGATTCGTACTTCCTATCCTCATCTTTTCGATAGTAAGTTTTTGGAATTTCCTATTTTCCATCTTTAGTTTTGAATATGTTCTTTCCTTTAATATCCTTTTAGAGGGTAGAACTTAGGACTTAACCTATGGATGGTAGGATTTGATGTAAACATGTCAATAGAACATGTTATGAATGATGTATGCTAGTGGTGGCAAGTGTTTGCTAGTGGATGTTATGGACACATATACTTACACTAGGCACTATTTTCCTTTAGGGATCAGTATAACTAGGACACTAGTGCATATGCATATGGATGTGTGCGCATTTTATTCTATTTTCCATGATTGCTATAAATGGATGATTTTCACATGATTGTTGCATTTGGATGATGTTTGTAGCACACATATAGAACTATCAGTTATCATAAGGAATTTTTGCATTCATTTGGATACATGGCATGGACATGATTGCATAAAATGAGGTCAACTGAATCAGCAGACTGCCTAATCTTTTGCATTAGTTAGGGACATTAATACTACACTAATTGCATAAGTATCATAAATTGCATTAAAAAAACATAAGGACAGTGGATGAATGGTTGATGATTGAGTAGTTGGTTGTAGAACTTGGATGAAAACATTTAGTTTATTCTTTTATCCTTAGAGATTTCAGGGACGAAATCCCTTAAGGAGGGGAGAATGTAATAACCCAAAATTTAACCCATAATAATTAATTCGTTAATTAATGAAATAATAAAATAACTTCATGAAATTATCAGAATTGAGCCACGGGAGTTGCACCATTGTGTCCGTGGTAATTTTCCGGTCAATTTTCATATATAGAATGTTAGAATCCGAGTTAATATGAGAGAGTTGTAAATAAACAAGAAAACGAAAGAAAAATAATAATTAATTGGGCTAGGTCGACCGAGAGGTTGACCCAACCGTGCCCTAGGTCGACCGACCTAGAAGAAAGGGCGGTCGACCGCCCGGTCGACCCGCCTCCCCTTGTGAACGAAAGAACGAACTTTCGTTCGTTCGAACGTTATACGTGTCATTTGCATTCTTTTAACCAATCCAGTCCTTCCATTCTTGCATCCGATGAATCCTATTCAGCCTATGATGTGGTTGCATCCTATTCAATCCTCAAATCCAACAGTCCGAGATCCACTTCTACACTTATAAATAGAGCCCTAGACCTAACACTTTTTCTCATTCTATGATTTTCTCCAATTGGGTTCACCTTTTCAGGAAGGACCCTAAACGGAATAATTTTCCAAGGAGGAAATCGTTTTAAATAAAAATATTTAACAATCCCAAGTGGATCCGGGAAGACCTAAAGGGAAGAGCTAAGGACCAGAGGTGAGTGATTGTAATTATTTTAGATTTCTTTAAGTAATTTAAAATAATAGGGTTTTCAATAGTTGTAGTTTTACTACGATTTTTGGAATAACCTTTTTAGCAGTTTTATTTACAGTTTTTTTAGAATTATTTTCAGTCTATTTCTTTCTAGCTATTCTTTTCAGTTAATTTTAACTTATTTCTATTAATTATAGTTTTTTCATTTATTGACAGTTTATTTACAGTATTTTAGTGTATTTACTATTATTTATGCGTTGTTTACATCTTCTTCCTACGCTTTGGATTTCCTTCTATTTTCAGTTTTCTTTTATTTCTCCTTCTTCTGCGCGTATGGATTAGAATAGATTATACGTGAATATGGATTAAAATTATAAGAATACTGAAATAATAGAAGATAAGATGTATTTTGTAAAGACTGTAATAAAAATGGAATTAAGACTGAAATTGAGCCTAATTATGATATTAATGTTAGAATCAGAATAATTAAAGTTAATTGGCCTAGTTATAACTTAGAATTATAACTAAAAAGAGTATAAGATAAATAAGGCTTATTTTCACACTTAGACCTTGGGTTAAGTAATAAGCATGATAATAATGTAGGTTATAATAAGAAAAAGAACATAATGAGGCTTATTTTAAGACTTAGGATAAATTAATAAGCAAAGATAGTGTTTGTACCAAAATTGGGCACAACACTCTTTGGAAGATTTTGAAGAGATAAAATGAAGAAATTAAATGGAAAAAGAGGATTATCTAACAAAAACTCCAAAAACAAATAATGAGAGTAATTAAAGTGCACAAAGACACAAGAATTTAGAGTGGTTCGGCATATTGCCTACGTCCAATATGAAGTAGATTGCTTTATTGATCTTTCTTTGATGATTACAATTGATTTCAGCAAGTTACAGCGAATAACAATGATTTACAGCAGTGAAATTCGTTGGTAGCAGCAGCAATGGAGTTTGGGACTGGATCCGGCAGAGTCTGGGCGTTGGAGAATTCAAAGAAGAAGAAGATCCCTTTTTTGCATGCCCTGGGGTTCTATTTATAGGTGTAGGAGGCTGATATTTCGCTCAGATCTTGGGAGGCTCCCCCTGGCAAGTGACTAGGCCCCCGTGCCCAAGCCCGTGAAGTTTCGGCCCGATCTGTGATCGATACGAACGGATTTCGTATCGATCAAGATTTCATCCAATGGAGTCGAAATTTGGCGTGGACATTCTTTAGCATGTACGTAAGCTTCTGTGAAAATTTCATAGCATTTTGACTTGTAGATTATGAGATATGATCGATACGAAATGTGATTTGCAGTTGGCTGTTTTGTTTAACTCCATCATTTCGACTCGCTCCTGTTCGACTCGATAGCTGCGTGTGATCAAGTGGTGACATGGCGAGCATTCTACGGATCGAGTCGCCTTCTTCGCTGAGCCGATCGAGTCATTCTAGGACTTTCACTCTATTCGTATCGAGGCACTTGTGTTGTTTGAATCTATAGAAGGTGGTGTTTGGTTTGTTCGTATCGATGAAGTTGTTCCAATTTGAGGGATACGAACAAATGAAGATGTAATGGATACGAATAGAAGATGAGGTGATGGATATGAAGTAATGACTACCTGATGGATGCAAACTAAGGGGCCTTGATGGATTCGAACAAGGCCTTCCAGGATGGATACGAACTATACAACTGCCGAATGAAGTGGAGTTTGTTCGATGGTGGAGTTGAATAGATCGATACGAACTAGCATATTCTCTCGATGGATACGAAATGGCTCATCCTGATCGATTCGAGCAAATGCTTGCTGATGGATACGAAGTAAGGTCATCTGATGGATAAGAACTATAGAAGCCTGATGGATTCGAACAGAGCTCTCCAGCCGATGGATGCGAAGTAGACTCTGGTGATGAATGTGAAGTGGTCACTGGCTGATCGAGTCAAACAGAGGCTTCCTAATGGATACGAACTTGATCGAGTCGAACAGAGGCTTCCTGATGGATACGAACTGATCGAGTCGAGCAGTGGTTGGTTTTCATCCAATTTTGCATCGATCGTAACTTGAGCATACGAACTCGGATTGACTTGAAATTTGGAACATTGACTCTCATAGCCTCGCTTGTCTTGTCATATCAATTTTAGCTCGATCCGGACTCGGACAAAATTCGTCGATTTCCATAGTGAGCCTGTGTATAACCGATCTCTAAGATGAACCGTCATTGGTTACTAGTCAATTCCTTGGTGTCATGGCCTTGCCAAAAGGCGAGATAACATTTGCGCCCCAAAGTACGTCTTGTGGAAACATGTTGTGCTTTGAAATGCCGCAATCTTCATTCTGAATAGTTATCGTCTTTTCGATGAAAGTTGTAATCTTCGACTGATTTTCTCGATAATGTAAACTGTTGACTGTCAACTTCTATACCCTGTATTGTTGCAACTAATTGATGTATGCTAGTGATTAGCCGTTTGTTGTTGTAATCGTTATCAAATGAGTTTCCAAATCCTGTAAATCTGGAATATTGAATATTAGTCCGATGTATATGCATATACGTTAATCTGACTCTCACTGACGTTCACGGGTCGTTGTCAGTTTATTTTATATTGAATTTCATATCGATCCTCTCCTGAACCGACGTGAAATTCGTTGTAACAATGCTCGATGGTTGTTTTTGAATGTTCCTTTGTAACGATCCTCTCCTGAATCAGTGTGAAGTGTTGAAACATTGTCTTTGCATCGATTTTCATTGCATTGATGGATACAAAATGAGCATTTCGAATCGATGGATGTGGAGTTCGATGGATACGAAGTGGTCATTCGTATCGGTGGATCTAAGATTCGATGGATACGAAATTAACTTTCGTATCGATGGTTACGAACTTTGGTGGAATTCATTTTCGAATTGGCGCGAGCCACTAAAATGGATACGAAATGTGCCTTCGTATCGATGAATATTGACCCCTGGATGCCGCAGTTCGATGGATTCGAACTGCACACTTCATGTTGCTAAGCTGGGGATGGAGTCGAAGATGATCGGTACGAACATTGGTTTCGTATCGATGGATTCGAACTGTACAGTCCATATCGCTGCACTGGGGATGGAGTCGAAAGTGGTCGATACGAAGAAGGGCTTCGCATCGATGGATTTGGTGAAGACTCCGTATCGATACAGACTCGAGTTCATGGATTCGAACAGCTTGTTCGAATCGATCCCTTGGTGATATTTTGCAACCGATTGATTTTACTGGGAGGCGAATCGTTTCTCCCTTCACATTCGAGTCCATATAAATACTGTGGACTTAGCCACTTTTCACTTTTTACTCTTGCGCCTTGTCTTCGTATCGCTCCAAAGACTTGGAAAAAAGAAAACTGCTCGACTTTGAATCGATTCAAAACCTTTAACTCCCTTAACTAGTTATCTAAATCAGGTAATCAAATGAACAAAACCAGTCCTAAAACGATGAGGTCCAACTTCTCTTGCCACTCTATCCCCTTCGAGCTCGTGTCCGATCGTTGCTCGAGGAAGTGGATAACGTGCGAGGTCGAGGAAGGAAGGAATGGAGTTCGAATCGATCTGGGGAAGAAGAAGAAACAACGGATTCGAAAATGGTTGGTGGGCAGTCTTTTGGCCACAATCTCGTATCGATTATGGGAGAGAGTGTCTTGCTTCATGTCGATCCCCGAATTAAAATTTTGTATCACTGTCTCGCCTTGGGCTTTGTATCGGTCATGGAACAGTTACCTACCAACGGTAGTTTCGAATCGACGTTGATCGATGCGAAATTGACATTCTATGATCGATATGAAATTGATGCTCTCTGATCGATTTGAAGTAGATGCTTTTTGATCGATACGAAGTAATAAGCTCCGATCGATTCGAACTGCGAGCCATGGGATCGATATGAAAATGTCTTTGAACGATCGATACGAACTCGAATCCGTTCCCCTGATGGATACGAACTACTGCATAGATTGATGTAAACTCGAACTTTGATGATCGACAATGGGCCTAACTTCGATGATATCGAAAACCCTTGTGTATTTGAACATCCAATTCCGACGAGCTTCATTTTGGCATAATTGGACTTGACCGTCGGACTGCATATTTGATTTCCCTTCGAAGCTTGTCGATGGAACTACAACTTTAACAAAATTTTAAAAAACTTTAACTTGGATTGACTGCTAATATTTGGATAGCACGGTTGTGACGGCCAGCGATGATGGTCCTTCCGACCGAATTTCAAAGTCTCGTCGTTTACATGCCTTCTCCAATTCTGTAAAACTTCTCAAGTGATATGCAGCACTGCACTGCACAACACACTTTACACCGTGGGATGCACGAGCGTTATTGTCTATTTAACAATGATTTTTCATAAGCTAGTTAGTCATGGAACCTTCAAGTTCACAGCAGCAGGAACTTCTGAGTTCAATTCCTTCAACCATCGAGATACCGGTCATTGAAGCCGAAGTTATAAATCCAGCTCCGGACAAGCTTCCGGGTGCCCGATTCATTATGAATCCTCAAGATTCTGTGCCGTCCGGTATTTCTGAAGATATGCTGGGACGGATTTGTTTAAGGCACGGCTTGTCACTTGACGACGTGTTACTGCCTGGCCATATGACAGGCCACATGTTCCCTCGGAGGGGTTTACTGCTTTTAACCGTCACACTTGTACGGCGGGAACACCTCCTCCTTTCAATCAATATATAAGGGAGATGTTATCCTTCCTTGGAATAGCTCCATCCCAGCTACACCCCAACGGATATGCTCTGTTGAATAGCACCTTCATTCTATTTTTGGAGATTCTCTTTCGACCACCAAAGCCGATCGAGATTAGATATCTATTTAACGTTAAGAGTCATGGAGACAGCCCTTCTTTCACCTTCTTGGAAGCGGTCAGAAACTACCAAATTGTAACGGGCTCCTTGGGAAGGCTAAGTTACTTTAAAACTGAATGGTTCTACGTTTGGTGCCCCCTGGATTTGCTAGGCGATGGTTGGATAGACGTATGCGTTGCAATCTTTCTCTTGAATTATCGAGATAATAATAACCGACTTCAAAACTGACATACTTCTCTTCTTTTATAGCTGCAATCTCTCGACCTGACGGTGCATACTTCAGAGAGCTAGTTCAGATTCTCCAAACGGTTCCGGGTGAAGAGAGGCACATTGACTTGGTTATAACCGATAGAAACTTGAGAACTGTCGGGCTGATTGAACGTAAGCAAAGCATACGGCTAGAAGGGACGCTTAGAGCGGTCTCGAAGAAGCGGTTGAAACGCAAGGCACCCGGAGTCATAGTAGCCGAAGAAGTTGACCCGGAGAGAACACATATTGATAATGAGCTCCAAGCTAGGCCTTCTTCCGATGTTCAGGATTCAGGTGGAAGGAGAAAAGGCAAGGCAGTTGCTCACAAGCGTTCTAAATTCATGAGATTGAAGTCCGTGGTTATGTCCTTGCCCGTCCCGAGGATTATAATTTCGGAGGCTCCTCCCTCGCAAGTAGAGAATCCTTTTGAAGGGCTTGCTGATATTCCGATTTCAGATTATGTGTCGTTTCAACACGACGACGGGATGGAGGAGCTTGATGATGCTCTTGAACTGAGCGGGTCGCTTGCTATGAGTGCGGCCGACATTTCCGGTTGGTCGGGGGGTTGCACATGCATACACTTCACTGCACTACATGATTCATAACTGTAAATCGTCCAACTTAAGAAATCACTAACTCTTCTTTCGTCTCTCATTTTCAGGTACTATGTCTGGGAAAGGATCGATGCTGGGGAACCTTCGCTCTGCCCGAATATCTTCTACCTATTATGATTCCCGCAGGAGGGATTCAGATAGAGACCGCGATCGCGAGTACTCTAACAAAGATAGGTATGGGCGTGACAGGGACAGAGAATACAGGCATCGATCTAGATCTCGCTCTCCTCCTCTTAGACTTCCATCTCCACCTCCTGTTCTTGTTCCACATCCACCAGAGCCTCCACATCACAGGCCATCTTCTCATACTTCTAGGTCCGAGACTCATCTCCAGAGAGTCGAAACCACGGCCTCCATAATTGCAGAGCAGGTCCCAGTTGAGCCCACAGGAGAAGGGGCCATTAAATTGGCTCAGATGAGGAAGGATTTTCCGAACATATGATTTGATGGCTATGTTTTCCCACCACACTTAAAAAGAATTCCATCAGGGGTGGAAAACACGATGCATGATTACGTTCATGACATCTACACCCAGTATAGAGAGTGGGTAAAGGCTGCAGAGAAAGCTTCTAAGGTGGCCTTTGAGCGAGCCAAAGCGCTTGAGAAAATGGAGACCGAACTCGCTCAAAGGGACCAGATCATTCAAGTGCTTACTACTGAGGCCGAGTCTTCTCGGAAATCCGAAAATGAGGCCACCAAAAAGTTGACGAAGCGAATGTGGCCATGGAGAGGTTGAGGCAGACACATGTTGCCTTATTGGAGGAGATGGGCCATCGAAATACTACTGTTACCGCCGAACGGGATGCGGCGGTCAAGGAACTTAATGAGCTCAAGGCCAAATTTTCCGACATGGCCAAGGAAAAAGATGATGCAAACAACGCAGCCCAGGAGGCGTGCGAACAAGCCGTTCAGCTTAGGGGTGAACGGGATGCGGCTGTGGATAAAGTCCGCAAGGTGGAGACTGAGGTCGAGGAGAAAGTGAAGTCGGCCGAGTCCAGGCTAGAGGCTGATATCGAAAACCTTCTCGTTGTTTACAACGCTAACGTGCTGAGGCACAGGGGTCTAGCCTGGCTCGATGATTATCCAGCGCATCTATACAACGTCTGGGGCCGATTAGTTGAAGAAGAGAAGGAGGCGCATCTGGGTGAGTCTGTGGATGAGTTTGAACTCGAGAATCGCATTCTGAATGAAGATGAAAGGAAGATTCTTTACGAGTCAATGATTCTGCGTGAAAAGGAAAAGCTCGGCGCCCAGCACTTCGAAGTAAGAGATGGTTCAGGGGTTGACCATCATGAGGCGAGTCTTGAAGTTCCAACGTCAACCCAGCCCAAATCCTCGTCTGCGGTCTATCCCCAAGCTGTTCCTGCTTACAATCCGAATCAGCCGCAGATGTCTCCGGCTATAGAGCAAGTCACTGAAGCCGTCCAGCCGCTCATAAGTCAAACTGAGGAAGGTACTCTGAACATTCCACATATCTCCCTTAAGTCGTAATCTTTATTCGAATCAAGTTCTAACAGTTTCTCTTATTTTTGTCCAGTGATTGATGCTGCACCGGTTGTGCCTCCTGCTACTCAAGCATCGTATCAGGCGCACGGGGTTATCGTTACTGAAGTGACCGCCGTGACTACTGCTGCGCCTCTTGGCGATATGCAGGGAAGCTCACTTGTTTTTGATGAGCAGTTGATGGAGGAACTCTTTCGCCGTCATGGCGATCCTTTAGCTGACTTACCATTTGTCATGGGCGGAGGCGTTCCCGCTACAAGCTTTTCGATGCCGACTGCTGATGCTCCCAGCAAGGCCCGAGTGATTACTGAGGAGGAGATTTTGACCGAAATCGACGCTGAAATGGCAGCAGCGGCTCACGGTGGTAGTTTTGGAGGTGGAAGGGCGGCACTTGGTAAATCTCCGCTTAGAATGATATCGCCTGGCGGTACAATTTTCGACACCAGTGCGCCCATTCCATCTTCTACACTTGATCCCGTTCCTTCGACTCCGTCGGTAGGAAGCATCCCTGTTCACTCGAGCTCGGAGGAGGATGTCGAGATCATGCCCCCGCCTAGAGACCGACCACCTAAAGGCAAAGGCTCTAAGAGGAAAGGTAGTGGCGGTTCCAACGAGTCTACACCAAAAAGGAAGCCGAGGAAGAAGAAAGATTAGGCATGCTTCCTTGGTTCATTTTGACTTTCATTTTGTTGGCCGTGTATAGATGCGGTTTCGGCCCCTGCTAGTAAGAATTTTTTGGAACAAACTTGTACACAAATTTCTTTCATAAATAGTAGAAATGAAACCTTTCTTTTTTAGCTTCTTATGTATTTGCTTAAGTGTTTCAATGTTTGAAGTGCACTTGTGAAGTTTCATCTTTCGAGTCAAGTTTGTTTTGGTTTTCTAAGTCCGGAGGCTGTGGACATGGTTTATGACTGGGAGGTGAATTGAGTTGTGACGTCGCACTGCTACAGTCGATGGTCGACATTTAAGTTCTGCCCCCCGGTCTTAAGGGTGAGTTGTAGAACATCAGTCAGCGGTTGCTTCTCGCTTACAACATGTTGAGTCTAGTGTCTCTGAACGGATGTTTGAGACAAGTAGAGACCGAGCGGTCAATCTACGCTTATGTGATTGTCGACGATCATATCCGCGCTCCGGGGATTCTCATTTGTTTATTGGCGGTTGGTTACGCCGGCTTAAGTTTAAATTGTACATCCGCGCTCTGGGGACTCAGAATCGACATTTATACTCCAACTCGCACTCTGGGAGTTCGGAGTTGATATTTATACTTCAGGTCACACTTTGGGAATTTGAAGTTGATGTTTATACTCCGTTTCACACTCTGGGAATCCTGAGTTGATGTTTATACTCCAGTTCGCACTCTAGGAATCCGGAGTTGTTGTTTATACTCCTTCTCACACTCTGGGAGTTCAGAGTTGGTAAGCAGACGGTCAGTCACATCTGCTGTGTGTTTTTGGATTTCGCTCGCACTCTAGGAACGAAAGGTGTATCAGGATCGTGGATGGTCGGATCACATCCACCCTGAGTTAACAAGTGAGGTCGTTAGATGGACGGGTCCACCCTCCTAAAACTTGGTGCAGATACGGACGAAGTCGTTAGGCGGACGGATCCACCCTCTTCGTAGACGTATTTTTATACTCCAGTTCGCACTCTGGGAATCTGGAGTCAAGTGAAAGATTATCGTGTATCAATCCTTTTTTGACTTTGATGTGATGGCTTGTCCCCGAGCTCGGGTTTCACTTAGCGAGTGACCGGTTGCATCACAGTCACTCCCTATTTGAATAAATTCCACCGTATGGTGAAACTTAGCTCTCCGTGCATAGTGATGATCATATGAAGCATTTCAAGTAAATCACAGCTCTGGCTCGAAGTGATTGCATTTTATTGCTGAAATAAGAAAATATGGCAAAGTCAGTTGCCTTATTACAAATTCTAATTTCGAAATGCAGAAATAGATTGTAAAAACGGAAAATAAACTAAATGAAATAACATAGCCTGTTATGTGTTGTAGCGACAAAGACTCTGGCTATTCCAGGCTCTCAGCAAAGTAAGACCGTCAACGGTCGATAATTTGAATGTGCAATCTCCGAGCCTTTGTTCAATGACATACAGTCCTTCCCATGTCGGCTTCATATGTGAAGGAACCAGATAGATTCTTTTCAGGACGAGATTGCCTAGTTCAAAGGTTCGTGGACGGACCTTGGCGTTGTATAATGGTGTGTGGGAGACCAAATCGACAAATAATGTTGCGGACTACAAAGTTGATTACTTTTTTCATTGTTTTGGTAGCAAGAGGCTCAGCTTCAGTCCACTTTGTAAAGTAATCAACTGCGACGATGACGTACTTCGCACCGCCTTTTGCCAGAGGTAAAGTACCAATGATGTCGATGCCCCACATTGCAAACGACCATGGGCTGACCATTTGCGTTATCTCGGTAGGCGGGGCTGTAGGAATTCGAGCACGCTTCTAACATCTATCACACTTCTTCGCATAGTCTGACGCATCGCGATTCACAGTCGGCCAATAATATCCGTATCGAAGTATTTTCTTGGCTAGTGCTTGCCCCCCGGTGTGATCGCCACATTCTCCCTCGTGTACATCGTGCAATACTCGTTTAATTTCATCGTGAGCGATACACCGGAGTAGAGGAACAGAGTACCCTCTTCTGTACATGATTCCATTCTGGATGGTGAATCGTGAGGCCTTCCGAAGGACTTGTCTCTTTTCACTCCTGCACTCCGGCAGGGTTCCGTGCTCAATGTAATTTCTGAGTGGAGTCATCCATGAATCCTTATGGGAACGGTTTCGCATACCTAGTCTATTTCTGCCCGGGCGATGCTTGGGGAAGTTAACGTCTCTACGGGAACGAGTCCCATTTGTTGAGCTTCACCTGTGCTGGCTAGCTTCGCCAATGAATTGGCTTTTTGGTTACGTTCTCGAGGTTTACAATAAATGGCATAATAATTAAACTGATTAAGTACTTCTTGAACTCGAGCTAAGTAAGCAGCTAGCCTTCGATCTCTCGCTTGATATTCTCCCCGTACTTGACACACAACTAACTGCAAATCACAATAAATTTCCACAGCGATAATTTTCAAATCTTTGGCGAGTTTTAGTCCAGCTATGAGGGCTTCATATTCAGCTTCATTATTGGTTGCATGAAAATCAAACTTCAAAGCATAACATATAGATCGGCCTTCGGGAGTTTCAAGTACAACACCAGCGCCCGAACACCGGTCGTTTGATGCACCATCAGTATACAGCCTCCAGACATATTCGGGAGATTCACTGGTTTCGGGTAAGTTCTCTGGAACGGTAAATTCAGCTATAAAATCGGCTAGGACTTGTCCTTGAATGGCTCGTCTTGGAGTGTAAGTAATATCAAACTGGCTCAGTTCGATGTTCCACATGAGTAACCTACCAGACGTCTCAGGCCGCGTAAGGACCTGTCGTAATGGCTGGTCGGTGTAAATAATAATAGGATGTGCCTGGAAATAAGGTCGGAGTTTTCTTGATGCAATAACAAGGCAATAAGCCAACTTCTCTAGTTTTGGATAATTCCTCTCAGCTCTAGTCAATCGTTTGCTGACGTAGTATACTGGCTTCTGTATCCTGTCTTCTTCTCGAACTAAGGCAGCGCTGATAGCGTTTTCTGATTTCGCCAAGTATACGTACAACTTCTCATGATCAATAGGCTTTGACAGGATAGGTGGTGTGGATAGATGCTGAACTAGTGTTTGGAAAGTGCCCTCACACTCCGTGGTGCATTCAAAGTTTCGTTTTCCTTTTCAGATCAGATCGAAGAAGGGAATGCATTTGTCAGTGGACTTTGAAATGAAGCTGCTTAATGCTGCTACTTTCCCATTGAGACTCTGGACTTGCTTTATAGTTTTTGGAGTCTCAAGATTTCTGATTGCCCAAATCTTTTCAGGATTAGCTTTGATTCCCCGAGCATTGACGATAAACCCAAGGAATTTTCCGGATGCAACTCCAAAATGACATTTCAGTGGATTGAGCTTCATTCTGTATTTTCGAAGTATGTTGAACATAGTTTCCAGATATTTAATATGGCCAGTGGAAAATCATGACTTCACAAGCATGTCGTCTACATATACTTCCATGGTTTTCCCGATTTGATTGGCAAACATCCGATTGACCAATCGCTGATAAGTAGCCCTGGTATTCTTGAGTCCGAATGGCATAACTTTGTAGCAATAAAGTCCCAGATTGGTTACGAAGCTAGTGTGTTCTTGATCGGGTAAATGCATCGGTATCTGATTGTTGCTAGAATACGCGTCCATGAAGGATAAGAGCTCATGCCCAACTGTCGAATCTACTAGCTGATCAATTCTCGGAAGCGGGAAACTGTCTTTGGGACAAGCTTTATTCAGATCGGAATAGTCGACACATGTTCTCCACTTTCCGTTTGACTTTCGGACGAGCATGGGATTCCACAACCATTCTGGATACAATGCATCTTGAATGAACCCATTCGCTTTAAGCTTTTCTACTTCTTCTTTAAGGGCGGCATATCTCTTTGGATCCATACCGCGCCTTTTCTATTTGACCGGGACATGCCGCGGGTCAATGTTCAGAGTGTGGCTCGCGATGTCCGGCGAGATCCCACACATATCAGAATGCGTCCAGGCGAACACGTCGAGATTCGCCCGTAGAAATTCAACCAATTCCTCTTGAGTTTGCTGGCTTAGCTAAGACCCAATCTTATCATTTTTGAATCATCGTCATTGTCAATTGGGACATCAATCGTCAGTTCGGCCGGGGATGCCTGACTTTCTTTAGATTCTCCTTCATCTTCAGTTTCTCTTGGGTCTAGATCCCTTTGGAATTGGTTGGGGTGCCCGGGCCTAGGCCCGGGCGTTAATTGTCAATTATCGGCAAAGCGGACGCAGAGAGATTCCTCTACGCCCTTTCCTTTCTCCTTTCGCTGCGCCTCTCGCAACTCTACGACATAACAGGCTCTTCCAGTAGCCTGATCTCCCTGAATGATTCCCACTCCGTGATCAGTGGGAAATTTTAAATTCAAACACCACTGGGCAATGGCTGCCCAAAATTCAGCGAGGGCCGGTCGGCCCAAGAAAGCATTATAAGGGGAGTCTATGTCCAACACAATGAACTGTAACATCCGTACTCTCCGGCGTTCTCCAACTCCCAACTCCACTGGTAGTTCCACCATTCCAGTGGGTATAGTAGCACTTCCATTGAAACCGTGGATTCAGGATTGACAGGGTTTTAAGTCCTTTGCTTCCATTCTCATTTGATCATAAGCTCGTTTAAACATGATGTTCACAGAGCTTCCACTTTCAACTAAGATTCTCTTCATCCAAGCAGGACCTACTTGAGCTGAGATGACCAGTGGATCGATAGTGGGGGCTTCGACTTTATCAGCTTCTCTGTTTCTGAACATGATGTCGTCTGTCATCGTCTTCTATTGTTTGGCCGGAGCCCCTTCATCAAAACTACTATAACAGTCGAAGTCCGCATGCCTGATAGAGCTGGCATACGAATCCATTTCCTTCCAGCTCCAGTCTGCTAGATGAGGACCACCACTTATCGTATTAATAACCAACCTCCCGCTAGTACGAGCGGGTTCTTCCTGCCTTTCCTGATTTGGCGCACGGTTCTGATTTGATGGGCCCGCACCACCTGACTGCGGCGCCCGCACATACTAATCCAACTTCCGCTCACGTATCAGTTTCTCAATGAGATATTGTAAATGACGACACTCATTTGTGTTATGGCCATAACTCTCATGGAATCTACAATACTTCCTAGTCTGAACTTGTCTTTCTGTCGACGGTTTCGGGGAAGGCTTCTTATATTGCATGGTGTTACAAGTCTGCAAATACATGTTTTCCAACGACGTGTTCAATGGAGTATAGTTATCGTACATGGGAGCTCTACGTCATGGACCACGATTCTGATCTCGCTTCTTGCCCTGATTTCCATTGTCCCTCTGCTGATTCTGTTTATTTTGCACGTTCAACTGAACTTTTCCAGAACTCTCCCCGGATTGTTTAACGGCGATGATACTCTGAATTCCTTCGATGTTGGGCCCTGCGTCATCCTACTTCCTAGGCTGTTTTGCATCCTCCCTTCTCAAGAATTGAGGTGCCTTGGAATAGAAACGGACCAATGACGCAGGTGGCTTCCCAGCTAACAAATTTCCGAACTTGGAATCAGGATCAATCCCCTTAGTCAATGCCATCAGGATAGAGTTATCATTGGGATTGCTTATTTCTGCGCACGTATCATGGAATCGCACTAAGTAACGCCTAAGTGTTTCTCCGAGAGCTTGAGTAACACTAGACAGAGTGTTAACATCTTTAGGCCTTGCTACATGCATACAGAATTGTTCAACGAACTTGGTGGCCATCTGGTCAAAATTAGAAATAGATCGCGGTGGCAAACGAGTAAACCACATAGTTGTAATGCCTCCTAGGGAAATGGGGAAACTACTGCATTTTACTACGTCATCAGCTCTCGCAGCGTTCATCAGCCATTCGTATTTTAGGATATGTTGATTGGGATCAGAACTTCCTTCATATACTGGCAAAGTCGGCATCCTGAAGCGCCAAGGTGGTTCAACATACAATATGTCATCGATGAAAGGGGTATGACTCCGGGAGAATCCCCACTCGTCGTTACTGAGACCCTGACTTTCACGGATCATTTGACGTATCATCGTTGGTATATCCGGCATCCGGATACTAGGAGCATGCTGGGCCAAGGTGTGGTCGGGTTCCACAGCGTGAGTCTGGACCGGACGCGGTCAACGGTCCGTGCCTCGCCTCCTTGGTTCAACATTTTCTGGGACATAAGGCTCTGGAGTCTGCTCTCGTTGATTATGTTGAGGATCAGCTTGATTTCTAGCATCAACCCGTTGTTTGGTAGTGGTGGTAGTAGCAATGTTGCATGTGACATGGTAAGGAGAAGCACCTCCTCGGGATGAAGGTCCTGTATGATGACTTGCGGATGGTCCAGTTCTGGGTTGTCCAAGATTTGAAGCAGGTTGGTGCCCTGTGGCCTGGGTGTAGCTTACATCCAGCCGTGGGCGTGTGGATCTGTGATGACCGTCAGATGAGGCTGAACTCTCTGTGGAAAAATAAGAACCTTGGTCTCTTTTGGATCTTCTTCGCCTTTGGCGATTTAGCTGGTTGGACAACTCTGTGTTGGCGCGTAGTTGTTCAGTAAGTTGTTGTCGACTCTGGGTCAATTCTTGAAGCAACATTTGGAATTCTTGTTTAGTGACCGGGCCTAATGGATTTGAAGGTTCGGCAGCATCTTGGTTGGATGGAGGCAATTGCACGGGATTTTGCCTGTCCCGTCCTCCCTGATCAGCAGCTGTAGAGGTAGTTCGTGTCCTTACCATGGTGAATTAATAAAAGTCCTTTCCTAGATCTGATACAAATCTGAATAGAATGGAAGGTCTTCAAAGTCTGAGATCTGGATCTTCTTCTTGGATTTATGCAATCTGGTATCGATAGGAGATCCAAGGAGCAAGAGAAAAATTGGGTTTTTTCTCAGTGAAAGCACCAAAGTGTTTGTACCAAAATTGGGCACAACACTCTTTGGAAGTTTTTGAAGAGATAAAATGAATAAATTAAATGGAAAGAGAGGATTATCTAACAAAAACTCCAAAAACAGATAATGAGAGTAATTAAAGTGCACAAAGACACAAGAATTTAGAGTGGTTCGGCGTATTGCCTACGTCCACTATGAAGTAGATTGCTTTATTGATCTTTCTTTGATGATTACAATTGATTTCAGCAAGTTACAGTGAATAACAATGATATACAGCAGTGAAATTCTTTGGTAGCAGTAGCAATGGAGTTTGGGATTGGATCCGACAGAGTCTGTGCATTGGAGAATTCAAAGAAGAAGAAGATCCCTTTTTTGCATGCCCTGGGGTTCTATTTATAGGTGTAGGAGGCTGATATTTCGCTCATGTCTCGGGAGCCCCCCTGGCACATGACTAGGCCCGCGCGCCCAAGCCCATAAGGTTTCGGCCCGATCCGTGAACGATACGAACGGATTTCGTATCGATCAAGATTTCATCCAATGGAGTCGAAATTTGGCATGGACATTCTTTAGCATGTACGTAAGCTTCTGTGAAAATTTCATAGCATTTGGACTTGTAGATTAGGAGATATGATCGATACGAAATGTGATTTGCGGTTGGCTGTTTCGTTCGAATCCATCATTTCGATTCGCTCTCGTTCGACTCGATAGCTGCGTGTAATCAAGTGGTGACGTGGCGAGCATTCTTCGGATCGAGTCGCCTTCTTCGGTAAGTCGATCGAGTCGTTCTAGGACTTTCGCTCTGTTCGTATCGAGGCACTTGTGTTGTTCGAATCGATAGAAGGTGGTGTTTGGTTTGTTTGTATCGATGAAGTTGTTCCAATTTGAGGGATACGAACAAATGAAGATGTGATGGATACGAACAGAAGATGAGGTGATGGATATGAAGTAATGACTACCTGATGGATGCGAACTAAGGGGCCTTGATGGATTCGAACAAGGCCTTCCAGGATGGATACGAACTATACAACTGTCGTATGAAGTGGAGCTTGTTCGATGGTGGAGTTGAATAGATCGATATGAACTAGCATATTCTCTCAATGGATACGAAATGGCTCATCCTGATCGATTCGAGCAAATGCTTGCTGATGGATACGAAGTAAGGTCATCTGATGGATACGAACTATAGAAGCCTGATGGATTCGAACAGAGCTCTCCAGGTGATGGATGCGAAGTAGACTCTGGTGATGAATGTGAAGTGGTCACTGGCTGATCGAGTCGAACAGGATACAAACTCGATCGAGTCGAACAGAGGCTTCCTGATGGATACGAACTGATCGAGTCGAACAGTGGTTGGTTTTCATCCAATTTTGCATCGATCTTAACTTGAGCATACGAACTCGGATTGACTTGAAATTTGGAACGTTGACTCTCATAGCCTTGCTTGTCGTTTCATATCAATTTTAGCTCGATCCGGACTCAGACAAAATTCGTCGATTTCCATAGTGAGCCTGTGTATAACCGATCTCTAAGATGAACCGTCATTGGTTACTAGTCAATTCCTTGGTGTCACGGCCTTGCCAAAAGGCGGGATAACAAATAGTGAAGATAATAACAAAGGCTTATTTAAATAATTTATCTAAGTTAATAAGAAAAGATGAAAGTAGGACCTGTACCAAAAAGCATTCCCTATTAGAAAAAGTGGTGGTCTCACATTAGCCTGAAGTAAGATGAGGGAACTCTTATGCTAATAATGGTAGTAATTGGTCAAATAGAAGTCCAAATCACGGGGGATTTGGACAAGGGGCATAACTAGATATTGTTTGGATGACGGGCCAGTACCAACAGCATTTCCCCTATTTTTCTATGGACACGGTGTTTCACATAATCTTGAAGTGAGACGAGGGGCACACTTATGCTGGAGCACATGTAATAAGAAGACCCAATAGGTGGAGCAACTGGTAGCATGAGCATAGTGGCAGTTACGCGTGCGACTTCCATTTCGGTGCTCAGTAATTGCTATGAGTTCCAAGCGCTTAAGTATGTGTGTCTTTCGTAGACACCATTGACTTCTGTGTAGGGAGCTATATAACGTCTAGTCCACAGTAGATACTTTGTGCATCTTTCGTAGATGCCATTACCTTATGTGTAGGGAGTTATATAGCGTCTAGACCACAGTAGGTACTATGGAGTAGCAGACCGATCTAAAGGGTAGAATTAGGATTTCATCCTAATTATAGGAATAGGGATTCCGCCTAATCAAAACAGCAATCAAGGATAAGTGCAAACAATTAAAGTTAACCAATAATAATTAATAGTTAATTCGTATTTATTTCCAGCTTATTCCTTCTTCTATTTCCTTTGTTTCTTTTTATATACTAGAACTGTTGTAAAGCCTATTACCTTTACTTTACTTAAAGATTCTAGTAATTACCATCATTCACCAGAATTTTAGTCTGACCCACTCCTCTATTTTCCCCCTTTTTCCCCCATTGGAAATCAAGGAAGAGGACAGTAGGTTGCAGTTGCTTGGAGGTTTCTTTGAAGGAGATTCCACTATGTACTTCCACTTCTTTTATTTCAACGTTTTGTTCTTTATTTGTACTGGCACATGTTGGGGAATAGTTTTACTCTGATTTTTGAGACTATGGTTTTCTTTGATTTCATAAGACATATATGTATGGTATTTTGACAGGTGATGTATTTGGTATTTGGTGACTTATTTGGTTTTTAAAGCAATTATGAAGTTCTGTTCTAAATAAGTTATTATTTAAATTGTTTTCGCTGTTTTTACCTATTTCTGTCTTGTGAATCTTAGTCTCTACTAGTTTTAGTTTATACCTACAACGCACCACGTCTTCTACTGTGTCCTTTTGGGTATACTAAAGGGTGTGGGGTGTTTCACTTTAGCTATTAGCCCCTACCTAAAATAAGTCCAAAATTCCAATGTGTAGGGCTTGTAACAAGTAGGACTAAATTGAGGTTACACACCAAAAGGAATATACAGGGTAAAGATAGTTTATTGGTGAGCCCGCAAAACCATTAGGCTCAGTTGATCCTAGAAAAAGAAAGTTAAGGGCAGTCAGCCCAGTATTATGTCTAATAGAAATTAGGTTATTGAGTGTGTCCGGTAGGCACGAGTCAGCTATGGTTAATAGTTTTCATGTAAAATTATAGTGTGGACATATAGTCCATTGATTTCTTGATTTTTATGCATAAATATATACTTACTATTATCGTTATAATCAGTTTGATTGCTGGTTTCTGATTTGCAAAAGATATGCTTTTTAAAGGGATATTAGTGAGGAGAAACCCATTCCACTAAGCGGCGTAGTCTCACTTAATATCAGTAAATTGAGATGTAATAGTATTATTCACACCAGGCTTTATGTCTGACTCGAATTTTATGTTTTCCCATTAAACTCTCGGGTGCTCAAAATTTGATTTGAGTAGATTGAGAGTTAATGTTTTTTAGGTTTAGTAAGTTGGACTAATAAGCTTCCAAAGGCGTGCAGGAGGCAAATTTAGGAGCTATTTAGTTTAATTTCCGCTACAATGTATTATGACTGATATGTCTATTTAGTACTCTGATCATCCAAGGGGCATCTTCATATGTCGCTCTTGGCGTAATTTGTAATAATTATATTAGATCAAAACCTGTGAATCATTTGGGCTTATGTAACGGAATACAAAATATTGATTTGAAATATAATCAGAAAAGCTATTTTGAAATCTGTGCTGATTTTATTTCATATTCGCGTGCTTATGATATTATGAATACCATTGACATTACCGTATTTTGTCACCGGAAATTAATACTATGGATGACCGCAGCATTTGTAGCACTTAGCTTCAGGCCTCAAGATAGGGGATGTTACAAATTGGTATCAGAGCATATGTTTATGAAAACATAAAAGAAATTTCAAACCTAAAATAATTTTGAAAAACATAATCCTAAGGAATTAGAGAAAAGATTGGGTTATGGGATAACGTTATAATAACGTACTTGTATTTGCTATATATAAGTATACGCTTTATCTCTATTCTCCCATCTCTCTTAGGCTATTCTACTGTATCTTACAAAGACTCGAATGTAGATTTTACGGACATAAGATATGGATGCTAGAGGTGGAAGAGTTAACATTGGTGGGGGAAGCACCACAACCAACAGAAATGCTCGACCCAACAGGAGAAATCCAGGTCGACTGGCAAATGCTAATCCAAATGCAAATGCCAATATGGGTGCTGGAGTGCCACAAGCTGATATGTAAGCTATGTATCAGTTCTTCGTTAATATGATGCAGGCCAAAGTTGCTGTAGGTTTAGTCGGAGGAAATGTTAAAGGAGGAAATCAGGGAGCTCCACTGGTTAATAACTATGTAGTATTCAGCAGAGATTATGCCAGGCTTGGAGGAAAACCGTTTATCGGGACTGAAGGTGCAATTGAAGCGGATAATTGGTTACTTCATTGCGAGAGAGTCTTTGCTAATTCAGGGCTTAATGATGAGCAAAAAAGGAGACTTGCTTCTAGACAGTTGCAAGCAGCAGCACTGTACTGGTGGAACAGTGTTACTGTGGGAGTTAATAAGGAGACTATGACTTGGGCTGAATTTAGAAGGAGGTTTGAGGAAAGATTCATGTCAGAGATTGCTAAGTCAACTCTGCTCAAGAAGTTTATGGAGTTGAAACAGGGAGACATGACATTTCTTGAGTATGCTACCAGATTTGAAGAATTATCAAGGTATGGGTATGCTATGGTTGATACAGTTCTCAAAAGGAACGAGAAGTTCAACCGCGGACTAAGACTCGAACTAGCTAAAGCGACTCTTCCACATATCAGGGATCCGTGTGATGTAGTTGTTGAAATGGATTTGAGGCAGGAGGAGATGCTTTCTTACCATGGTGGTAACAAAGTTAGGGAAGCTCAAATGGGTGGAACTAGAAAAGGAAGTTTATCCATAAGAAAGACGCTCAGAAAGGAGAAGCTGCCAAGAAGGCAAAGGCTAATTTAGTTTGCTTTAAGTGTGATAAGAAGGGACACTATGCTCACGAGTGTCAGACGGGCAAAAGAAAGAAAGTTGCTGATAAGAAAGGGGTGAGGTGTTTTAACTATGATCAGATTGGGCATTATAAGAACCAGTGCAAAGAGCCAGCCAAGGATGGAAAAGGAAAAATGTTTGCATTGGAACCAGCTACCTCAAGACCAACAGCTATGGAGAAAGGAAAAGCTGTGTTGGTAGGTAGTCTTTTGATTCATGGCGTATCAGTTAGAGTTCTATTTGGTACTGGTGCATCGCATTCTTTTATATCTCATTGTTTGGTTGATAAGTTTAACCAAAAACCCTCATACCTACTTACTTCCTTAAGGGTTACAAATCCGATAGGAGGGTATGCAACTCTTGGGATGAGATGTGACCACTTAGAGTTTAAATTGTTAGGTCATATGTTTGCTTGCAGTTTGCATGTATTTGATTTTGTAGGGTTCAAAATTATTTTGCATATGGATTGGTTAAGTAAATATGATGCTAGGATATTTTTCCATGTTAGAAAAATATCACTTAGACACTCTAGTAATAGTGATCAGATTATATACTCCATAGAAAACCCTAGTTTCGGGGCAAATGCTTTGTTGGGTGTTATGGAGGAAGAAGACGAGTTGGACCGAGTTTTCGTTGTTAGAGAATTCACAGACGTCTTTGAGCCTGTAGTTGGACTACCGCCAAAACGAGCTATTGAGTTTCAGATAGATTTAGTACCAGGAGCAGAACCGGTGAGTTGACCGCCAAGCAGAATGAAACCTACCGAGATGAAGGAGTTAAAGGTGCAGTTGGTGGATTTGGAAAGTAAGAACTTTACCAGACCAAGCAGTTCGCCCTGGGGAGCAGCTGCAGTGTTTGCAAAGAAATCGAAGGGATCGTTAAGGTTGTATATCAATTATCGTAAGTTGAATGAGAAAACGATAAAGAACCGATATCCATTACCTAGAATTGACGATTTGTTTGACCAGTTGAGTAGAGCAAAAGTATTTTCCCAGTTGGATTTGGTTACAGGGTTCCATCAGCTTAGAGTGGCTGAAGATAGAATTCCTTTGACGGCGTTTAGAACAAGATATGGATCGTTTGAATGGTTAGTAATGTCGTTCGGACTAACCAACACGCCATCATTTTTCGTGGACATGATGAACAGGATATTCCAGGAGAATATGGATAGATTCGTGTTAGTGTTCATAGATGACATTTTGATATACTCTAAAGATGGGAGAGAGCATGAAGTTTATCTTAGAGTGGTGCTTGAGACGTTGAGGCAGCATCAACTAAAAGCAATATTTTCATAGTGTCATTTCTGAAAGAAAGAAGTGAAGTTTCTTGGTCATATAGTCTCAGAAAAAGGGTTGTCTATAGATTTGGCTAAGATTGAGGCGGTGAATAATTGGAAGACGCCCGAGACAGTGACTGAGATAAAGAGTTTTCTTGGATTAGCTGGTTATTGTCGGAGATTCATTAAGGATTTTTCGTGGGTAGCGGCACCGATGACTAAACTAACACGGAAGGATGTGAAGTTTGTCTGGACTGATAAGTGTGAGGAAGCATTCTAGAAACTTAAACACTTATTGACGAATGCACCTGTGTTAGTTGTTCCAGAGGGAAATCAAGACTTAGTAGTGTACACAGATGCATGTGGAACATGGTTAGGAGCCGTGTTAATGCAAGAGGTAAAGTGATTGCCTATGCTTCTTGATAGCTCAGCTCGCATGAGGTTAGATATCCAACTCATGATTTGGAATTAGTTGTATTAATTTTTGCATTGAAGGTGTGGAGGCATTACCTTTTGGGAGAAAGATTCAAGTAGTATACGTATCATTATTCGTTGAGGCATTTATTCTCTCGGAAGGAGTTGAATATGAGATAGCAGAGGTGGTTAGAGTTTTTAGCTGCTTATGACTTTGGTATTGAGTACACACTGGGGAAAGGTAATAAGGTTGCAGATGTACTTAGCAGGAAACATCAGAATGCAGTATTGGCAATGATAGCTAAGTTGAAAGATTTAGGAGCATTGACCATATGCAGCATATAGTGGAGATCTAAAGCCAGTTCCAGTAAGGAAACCACTATGTTGTCATGTTTAGAAGTTTGACCAGTGATGATCGAAAGGATTGCTTCTAAGGAAGGAGAGCATCCATTAGTACCTGAACGGATCAGAAAATTAAGGAATGGGATGGAGAGCGATGATTTGAAAGAATTCAGTCTTGACCAAAATGGGTGGTTAAGGAAGAAAGGAAGACCGTGTGTTCCGAATGTGGGAAACATTAGGAAGGAAGTTCTTAGAGAATGTCATCGTTCAAAGTTCACCATTCATCCGGGAGGAATTAAGATGTATCAGGACATGAAAAGAAGTTTCTTTTGGGAAGGCATGAAGAGAGATATAGGCTTATGGGTGAAGCAGTGTTTGAACTGTCAATAGGTAAAAGCCGAGCATCGGAAACCAAGTGGGTTACTTCAGCCTTTAGATGTTCCAGTTTGGAAATGATTCTATCTCAATGGATTTAATAGATGGGTTGCCGAGGTCAAATCGAGGAAATGAAGGTATTTGGGTCATAGTGGACAGGTTGACCAAGAGTGTCCATTTCATTCCAGTTTAGTCAACCAGAACGGCATCTCTTTTGGCTAAATTATTCATGAAGAATATAGTTAGAATGCATGGAATTCCTAGTAGTATAGTAAGTGATAGGGATTCCTTATTCACTAGCAAGTTCTGGAAGAGTCTACAGGAGACTTTGGGTACCAAGCTCAAGATGAGTACCGCTTACCATCCGCAGACAGATGGGCAAACAAAGAGAGTTAACAAAGTCTTAGAGGATTTTTTAAGGGCTTGTGTGCTAGATTTTGGAGGATCATGGGAAGACCACCTATACTTAGTCGAGTTCTCATATAACAACAGTTATCAGACTAGTATAGGGATGGCACTGTTTGAAGCTTCATATGGAAGGCCATGCAAATCTCTCGTTTGTTGGTTAAAGACCGAGGATAGGTTAGTTCTTGGTTCGTATTTGGTTAGAGAAGCTATAGAAAAGATTGAGTTAATTCAAGTTAGAATGAAGGAAGCTCAGTCTAGGCAGAAGAGTTATGTTGATAAAAGACGGAAAGACTTAGAGTTCTCAGTTGGAGATCATGTTTTTGTCAAGATGTCACCGATGAAATGTGTAATAAGATTTGGAAAATCAGGAAAATTGGCATCAAGATTTGTTGGACCATTCCCTATGTAGAAAGAATCGGGAAACTCGCATATAAACTAGAGTTACCGAACAGTTTGGCAAGAGTCCACAATGTATTTCATGTTTCTCATCTAAGGAAGTGTATTCAAGATCTAGAAACTAATATTGCACTCACTATGTTAGAAGATTTAGTAATAGAACGAGATATGACTATAGTTAGAAAACCAGTTCGTATAGTCGCGAGGGAGAGAAGAGACTAGGGAACAAGACAGTCAGATTAGTCAAAGTCCCGTGGAGTGACGATGAGAGAGACTGTACTTGGGAAACTGAGAGCAAGATTAGAGATACTTATCCTGACTTGTTTCATGGTATGTTTTACCTTTATGTTTGATTGTTATGGGTACCTTATCGTAATTTCGAGGACGAAATTCTTTAAGGAGGGGAGCCTGTAACACCCCTAATTTTAAATAACATTATTCCGGAGTAATTAGATAAATTAAATAGAATAATATAAAGACAAAAGTGGTTAAGGGATTGAGATTTGTATAATCATAGGGTATACGTGCCTTAATTAATGTATAAACAAATGAAAATTTAAAATGAAGTAAGTAAGGGGAACAAGGTAAGGGAAAAATAGGAATAGGCTATGTTCTTATACTCTAAACCCTTATTCCATTTTCATTTACAACATCCATAAAAAAAACCAAGTATATAGAAGCTTGGATGGCCACCATTAAAAGAAATCAAAAGGAAGATAAGCAAGGAAACAAGTAGGAAGCTTTAAGGGATTAAACAAAGAACAAATCTCAACTTTCTTAACACCAAGCTAAGGTGAATAATGATTCTTACATCTTACCTTACTTTGGAGGGATAGATAATCCCATTAGATTTCATCTACATTGTTTTGTGTAAAGCATATATTTCATGGCATAAGCATTTTGAGAAAAGCAAAGTATATGATTTCCTTGTTTTATAAAAGTATGATTTTAGGGGTGAATCATTTGTAAAGGATGTTTAAAAGGAAATAAAGTTTTGACAGGGTAGTTAACCCTAAGATAGGAAATGAAACATGAGTAGGGTAGTTAACCCTAAGTTTATCACTTAGAAATTGGAAGACCAGATGTGACTGGTGTAGGGTCGCATTCTATACTTTAGCTATTAGCCCATAGCTAAAATAAGTCCAAAATCCCAGTGTGTAGGGCTTGTCACAGGTGGTACTAAATTGAGGTTACACACCGAAAGGAATATACATGGTAAAGATAGGTTATTGATGAGCCCGCAAAACCAATAGGCTTAGTTGATCTTAGAAAAAGAAAGTTAAAGGCAATCAACCCGGTATTATGTCTAACAGAAGTTAGATTATTGAGAGTGTCTAGTAGGCCCAAGTCAGCCAATGGTTAATGGTTAGCCAAGTAAAACTATAGTGTTGTTTGTACCAAAATTGGGCACAACACTCTTCGGAAGTTTTTGAAGAGATAAAGTGAAGAAATTAAATGTAAAAAGAGGATTATCTAACAAAAACTCCAAATCTCATATATGAAATTAAGTAAAATGCAAGGAGACACAAGAATTTAGAGTGGTTCGGCGTATCGCCTACGTCCACTATGAAGTAGTTTGCTTTATTGATCTTTCTTTGATGTTTACAAGTGAATTCAATGAATTACAGCAGGTAATTATGATTTGTAGCAGTGAATTTCGTTGTTGGCAGCAGCTTATGGAGTTCAGATCTTGATCCGGCAGAGTATGGGCATTGGAGAATTCAAAGGAGAAGAAGAACCCATTTTCTGTTGGCTTTGGGGGTCTAATTATAGGTGTAGGAGGCTGGTATTTCGCTCAGATCTCGGGAGACCCTTTCTGGCCGTGACCAGGCCCGCGCGCCCAAGCCTGTGAAGTTTCGGTCCGACCCGTGATCGATACGAACGGATTTCGTATCGATCAAGATTTCGTCCAATGGAGTCGAAATTAGGCGTGGACATTCTTTAGCATGTACGTAAGCTTCTGTGAAAATTTCATAGCATTTGGACTTGTAGATCAGGAGATATGATCGATACGAAATGGGATTCTCGGTTGGCTGTTTCGTTCGACTCGCTCACTTCGACTCGCTTTCGTTCGACTCGGTGATGTGGCACTTGAATCTTTGGATCACTCCGCCTTTGATGACGTTTGGATCGAGTCGTTCTAGGACTTTCGCCCTGTTCATATCGATGGTATTGTTTTGTTTGCATCGATAAAAGATGTGTAGTTCGCATCGATGGAGGTAGAAGTCTTCGGATGGATACGAAGTGGAGCGAGGCGAAATGTGGCTCTCTGATGGAGTCGAAATAGATGGAGTCGAACAGTGGTCCTGCGAAGGAGTCGAACTAGATGGAGTCGAACAGAGGTTCTCTGAAGGATGCAGAGCGGGTCGAATATAGGTTCTAAGATGGAGTCAAAGTGGAGCGAGTCGAACAGTGATTCTCTGATGGATGTGAAGCGGAGCGAGTCGAAGTAGGCATTCCTGATGGATTCGAACTGAGCGATTCGAACAGAGGCTATTTTTATCCAATTTTGCATCGGTCGTAACTTGAGCATACGAACTCGGATTGACCTGAAATTTGGAACGTTGGCTCTCATAGCTTTGCTTGTCGTGTCATATCAATTTTAGCTCGATCCGGGCTCGAAATTTTTTTATCGATATCCATAGTGGGCCTGCGTATAACCGATTCTCTTAGACGAACTGTCTTTGGTTTCTAGTCAAGTTCTTGGTGTCACGGCCTTGCCAAAAGGCGGGATAACAAGTGTGGACAAATAGGTCATTGATTTCCTAATTTTTATGCTAAATATATACTTGCTATTATCGTTATAATCAGTTTGATTGTAGGTTTCTGTTTGTACCAAAATTGGGTACAACACTCTTCGGAAGGGTTTGAAGAGATAAAATGAAGAAGTTAAATGAAAAAGAGGATTATCAAACAAACACTTCAAAAACAAACAAGAAAATACGCAGAAACACAGGGATTTAGAGTGGTTCGGCATGTTGCCTACGTCCACTATGAAATGATTGACTTTTATTACTTTTACTTGCTGGTTACAGGGAATTACAACAATAAATCTCGAGTACAGCAGTGAAATTCGAGTACAATGATGAATTCGGCAAAGTCTGGACGTCAAAGAGCCAAAAGATCCCTTTTCTGTAGGTTCTGGGCTGCTATTTATGGACGTAGGTTGCAAATATCTCGCTCAAATCTCGGGAGACCTCTTCTGGCACGTGGGCGGACCACGCGATCGATCCCATGTGATTTGCACTCGGTCCGTGATCGATACGAACAAATTTTGTATCGATCAAGATTTGACCCAATCAAGTTGAAATTTAGCATGAACATTCTTTAGGCTGTACGCAAGTTCCTGTGAAAATTTGGTGGCAATTGGACTTGTAGATTGTGAGTTATGATCGATGCAAGTTTGTACTTTTCGAAGGCTGTCTCCTTCATATTGATGCCGTTCGCATCAATGGTTTCGAATCGCTTTTGAGCACGTGTCTGCAAGTTGACGTGGTGCTAACTCCTCGGATCAATCCACTTTTGGTGCCATGTTGACTGCTTCCTTATTCGTATCCAATATCTATGCCTTGTTCGTATCGATCGATTACGGTCTTGTTCGTATCGATCAACTTCGGCCTTGTTCGTATCGATCAACTTCGGCCTTGTTCGTATCGATGTTAGCTATTCTGTTTGTATCGATCGTATTTGGTCTTGTTCGTATCGATCGATTGCTCTATTATATTCATTCAAAATCGAGTGCTTGGTTCTGTTCGTATCGATGGGAAATGGTTATTTCGTATCGATCTGTGGTGGATCGATATGGAATATACATGATGTTTCATCGATACGAACTAAGCTTTCGTATCACAGTCGATGAATACGAAATAGGCAATAGCCGATTGATTGGAAGTGAGCTCCTGATGGATGCGAAGAAGGCTATCTTTGATGGATACGAACGAAACAGCTACCGATCGATACGAAACGGAGTCGTTTGCTAATGGAGTCGAATAGATCGATACGAATAAAGTCTTTTCCTCCGATGGATGTGAAGTAGTGTATTTAGATTGATACGAATAGACACCCATCAATGGATTTGAACATGCTAAACCTTTGATGGACACGAAGAGATGGTTGCAAAGTGATGGACGTGGTTACGTCGATTTCCTTGATTTGTATCGATCATATCTTGAGCATACAAACTCGGGTTGACTTGAAATTTGGGACGTTGGCTTTCATAGCTTTGCCTGTCATGTCTTGTCAATTGTAGCTTGATCCGGACTCGAACAAAATTCATCGATATCCATAGTGAGCCTACGGATAACCGATCTTCGGAATGGACTGTCTTCGGTTTCCAGTTAAGTTCTTGATTTCATGGCCTTGCCAAAAGGCGGGATAACATTTGCCCCCCAAAGTACGTCTTGTGAGAACACTACGTGCTTTTAAAAACTGCAATCTTCATCCTGAAAAGTTCATCCGACTTGTTAAACGCTCGTTGTTTTCTCATCGAAAGTTGTAATCTTTGATTGATCCATAGAAACATAAATTATGAACCGTAGACTGCCCATTGTTGTACTGTGTACTATTGTAATTGTCACCATACAGGTATTAAATTCCTGCAAATTTTAAAGATTGGATGTTAGTTCATTATTCATGAATGTATGTTAGCCTGACTCCCGTTAACGTTCGTACGTTCACGAGTCGTTGTCAGGTTTTTAGTTTTTTTTTGTATCGACTTTCGCATCGATCCACTCCTGAGTCAATGTGAAATTCGAGTTGTAACAATGCTTGACGGTTGTTTTGGAATGTCCCTTCCTATCGATCCTCTCCTAGATCGATGAAAAAGGTTGAAAAGTTGTCGTCGTATCGATAGATACGAGTCTTTGTGGGCTTTCGGTTAATGGATACGAACTCATCATTTTGTATCGGTGCATTTCTAATGGGTTCGAACAGTCCAAACAAGCTTTGGCATCGCGCTTCGTATCGTTCGTTGGATGGATACGAATTGCTTCGTATTGAACATTGGATACGAATTGGTTTTCGTGTCGATTGTGTTATGAACTGCTTCAACCGGTCGTAATAACTGGAAGACGAATAGACTCTCTCCCTAGTATATAATGCTTTTGTACTTAGCATTTTTCCCACTTGTTCATTTGCATATCCAGCCTTCGTATCGCTCAGTTTCCTGGGAAAAGAGATCTCTCGCCTTCGAATCCAATCAACCCCTTAATTCCGCAAATCATTCGCTCGAACTAGGTAACTAATCGATAAATATCCAACATAGAATGATGAGACTTGAATTTTCACGCCATTTTATACGCATTTGCGAACGATTATGGTACGGTTGCTGCCGTGGATGGCCGTAGTGAGGTTGAGAATCGAAGAGCCGGTTCTTTCGAAGCTTTTGGAGAAGATGGAGTTTGGGATACGAAGGATTTGTGGAGGAATGGCTTGGCCTTCGCTTCATGTCGATGGAGGAGGAAGGATGGATCGTATCAACCCGGAGTAGGAGCGTTCGAATCGATCTGGGTAATGAGATTTTGTAACGAAGAAGTGGAGATCTTCGTATCGATTGATGGTAGGGGTTCACACACCTTCCCCAGAATAGTACATGTTGACTGAAAGATATTACTCCTCAACCAACTAGCTTCCTCCTGCTTCGGTGTTAAACACGATCTCCTCAGCATTAGGTTACAACCTTCGTCTCCTGACGCAATATCCTGCTCGTCCTCCTCAACTGGGCTAGAACAATCCCCATCACCATCCTCATCCTCAACTTCTGCAATCATGGTTCTCTTCTTTGGCTTGGGACACTCACTGCTTTTATGACCCAATTCCTGACAATTGTAACATTTGAAACCATTGTTAACTTTCGCCTTCTCAACCTCCTTCACCGCTGGTCTACTGATAGGTTTAGAAATGTTAGAACCCCCACTAACACCCTTCATTTGGTTGCTGGAATTAGTAAACACACCACCTCCTCGTCTACCCTGCTTCTCCCAAGCCAACGCTTTCTGATGTGCTTCCGCTACAGATCTTGGATCGAACATATTCACCATATCCTGAATCTGCATTCTCAATCTCCCAATGAATCTAGATGTCAGCTGCTCTTCCGTTTCCATAATGTCATTTCTCGCAATAAGTTGATAAAATTCATCAGCATAGTCGTTAACTGTCTTCGTGCCCTGCCTCAAGTTCTGCAAACGTTGATACATCAAAGATTGATAATTGTAAGGTAGGAACGTTGCTTTCATCAATTTCTTCATCTTCTCCCAAGATTCAATTTTTGACTTTCCCATCCGATCACGTGTAAGTTTGGTCTGCTGCCACCATGCCAAAGCTCTACCCCTTAGCCTTGTAGCAACCAACTTCACTCTACGATGTTCTGGAACTTCTTTGAAGTCAAAAATCTCCTCAACATTAGCCACCCAATCTAGAAACTCCTCTGCTTGCATACCACCCTTGAATTCAGGAATTTCTGTCTTCATCCCCGACTCCCATTTGTGATCATACTCAGAATAGTTTCTTCCTTGACCCCTTCCTTGAACACTACCACCATCATATTCCTCTTCAAAATCAGATGCATAACGATGTCGATTCTGACCACCAACATCTCTACTACCATTGCGTCTTCCACCATCATCCCTTTTATCAACATTCCTCCGTTCACGATCATTCACGTTCCTCCCACGCCCTTGATCATTTTCAACACTTCTGTCTCGATTGGAATGTGGCGAGACTCTACTACCCCCATGGTTAGATTCTGGTGAAACCCTTCTCCGATTTTGATTCATCTCCGTCATAAGCCTCTCTAACCGGCCAATTCCTTCATTAAGCTTCTCACTAAAATTCTCATTGATTCTTTGCTCCATCTCATCAGCTTCTTCTCTTCGATACAAAGCTTCTACGTTTTGGTGGCGATTAGCTCTTCTTGGCGGCATACTTGAAAACTTTACAAACTTTTCAACACTTCAAATTCAAACACCTTTCGGACTTTGATCCAAAACGAAATGGATCGAAAACTTCTTCTTTGTAGCAAATCACGATGAACACGATGGACAAAGCTTCGGCCTCCAATTCAAATTCTGATCAATCAATCTTCGACAATGATGACTCTTCTTCCTCTTACTCTTGGCCGTGATAAACACAAACCCAAACCTTCCCTTCAAGCTCGGCAAATCTCTTCAAACTTCAAATGAATAGGCTCCAAGTCTCGATCTAGCTATGATTGGCTAGAACAAGCTCCGATACCAAACTGACGCAGCGGATATTACAAAAACAATGTAGATCGTTGAATGTAGCAATCGGTGGAATGGAAGATACTGAAATGCCCAAATTCGTTGATCCGAAGATACCGAATTCTAGCTATCCCGAACTCGTTGATCGCGCACGATACCGGGTTCAAAGATCTTCAATTCTTCAAGCGTTGATCAAGCGCACTTGATTCCGCGAATCGGCTTCTACAATCGTTGAATCGAGCGCACTCGATTATCCGAAAGAGGAGATAGGAGATTACACTCAACTACCAATTTGAATGAAAGCACAAAGCAATCAAAAGAGAATTTTATTCAAAAATCAACAACCTTTTACAAATGAGAGTCTCGGCCTATTTATAGGCATTTTACAACTCACACAAAAAAAACAACAAAAATATTACAAGTACTAAGTCGGTTCCGAGTTACAGCTTACGACCTACGACTTACCAGAAGACGTACGACTTAACAAAGACTCCGACTCAACAGTTACAATTTTACAAGCCTTCAGCGACTTAACAAACACAGACAAAAACATCAAAGAAAATACAAGTACTTAGGTCGGAAACGACCTACGACCTAACACGGGGACGACTTAAGACAGACAGCTACAACCCTTGCCTCCAGCGACTTAAATCATGCGGCGACTTAAAGAAACCAGTGGTGGAGATTAACTCGCAGCAGAATCAACGCACCAGGCTTCGCGCGACTTAAGAATAGGCGGCATCAACGACTTAAGAAATCAACAGCTGAGATTAAGTCGGCAGAGAAGATCCACGCCTCCAGTCTTCACCGATCTATTCATTGACTCGTTAGGTCGTTCACGACCTAACACTTCATCAAATTGTTCTGCCTCTTCACCGCGTAGCTCCATAGGTCGTTCAGACGACTTAGCACCTTCGTTAGGTCGCGAACTCGAGTTAACTCGCTGCCAAGTTATACTAGGTCGCTGGGACGACTTAGCGCCTTCGTTAGGTCGCGAACTCGAGTTAACTCGCTGCCGAGTTATACTAAGTCGCTGGGACGACTTATCATCTTCATTAGGTCGCGAGCATCCTTCCATAAGTCGGTTGCGACCTAGAACTTCATTCTCCCAACATTGCTCACCCAATCTTAACTCGGTGGTATTCTTTTTAGGTCGGTCTCGACTTATCAACTGGTTAGGTCGTATTCGACCTAAGTCTTCATTCTGGCCTGCATCAGCATCGATTTGAGGTGATCGATACGAATGCTTGGACTTACAGATCGATACGAAGGTGTTGTACTTGATCGATACGAATTGCTTGTCAGGAGATCGATACGAACGTTTCTTTGATGGATACAAAAACCCCCCTTGACCGATAGGAATTTGAGCCTTGGTGATCGATACGAGTTGAATCTTGACGAACTCGAAGCCCCTTGTACATTTGAACACATGACTGATGAGCTTCCGCCTTGCATAATTTGACTTAACCATTCCACTGCATATTTGACCGCCTTTCGAAGCTCGTCGATGGAACTGTAACTTAACAAAATTTTAACGAACTTTAACTCGTATTGGTCTTCAAATTCTGAATGGCACGGCTGTTACAGTCAGCGATGACGGTCACTCTGGTTGAAATTCGAAGTCTTGTCATTTTAACATCTTTTAATCCCGTAGAATCTTTCAAGTATTATGTAGCACTGCACTACACAACACATTCACACACTTCACACCGAGGAACACACAGGCTTATTATCGTCTAATGATGGTTTTTAATAAGTTGATTAGCTATGGAATCCACAAGTTCACAACAGCAGGAGCTTTAGAGTTCATCTCCTTTTGTCCTAGAGATGCCGGTCATCGCGGCCGAAGTCATAGACCCAGCTTCGGATGAGCTTCCAAGTGCAACTTTTATTGCAAACCCACAAGATTCTGTACCTCCAACGTCTCCGAAGACATGTTGGGACGTATATGCCTAAGGCACGGTTTGTCATTGGACAATGTTCTATTACCGGGACCGAACGATAGACCGCATGCTCCCCCAGAGGGGTTTACGGCCTTTAACCGCCATGCATGTACAGCGGGAACACTTCCTCCGTTTAACCAATACATCAGGGAAGTGTTGTCTTTCCTCAGAATCAACCCATCACAGTTACATTCGAACGGATACACTCTGCTCAACAGTCTGTTCATTGTATTTATGGAGCATCTTTTCTGACCACCGATCCCGATTAGATACCTATTTAATGTCAAGAGCCGGGGAGATAGTCCCTCGTTCACTTTCCTAGAGGCAGTCAGAAATTGTCAAGTTGTGACCGACTCCTAGACTAGACTGAGTTATTTTAAAACCGAATGGTTCTATGTCCAATGCCCTCCAGGATATGCTAGCCGATGGTTAGCCAAACGTAAGCGCTTCGTCTTTTCTGCTAGTCGACAAAATAATTGCAACTGGTATTGGAACTAATACTCTCTTTCTTTTGCAGCTGCAATTCCATGACCTGAGGGTGTGCATTTTAAAGAAATTGTGCGGGTCCTTCAAGAAGTGCCAAGCGAAATGAGAGACATAGACTCGGTGCTAATAGACCAACACTTGAGAACCGTTGGGCTTATTGAGCGAAACCAGAGCATAAGGCTTGAAGGAACGCTAAGAGTAGCCCCGACGAAGCGGGTAAAACGCAAAGCGCCTGGGGTCGTAATTGCTGAGGAAGGCGTGGAAGAGAGAACGCCCATGGATGATGAACTTGTTGCTGGGCCTTCTGCTGGATTTCAAGCGACAGAAGGAAGGAGAAAAGGCAAGGCCGCTGCTCACAAATGCCCTAAGTCTTCGAGGTGGAAATCAGTCGTGGTTTCTTTGCCGGCCTCCGGAATTAGAATCTCAGAGGCTCCTCCCTCGCCAACAGAGAGTCCTTTTGAAGGGCTTGCCGATATTCCGATTCTGGACTTTGTGTCACTTACACATGATACCGGATTGGAGGAGCTTCAAAATGCTCTAGATTTAAGCGAGTCTCTACCCATCAGTGCGACCGACATTACCGGTTGGTCGGGGGGTTGCACACATATAAACACTTCATAACACCACACGGTTTCCAACCTTACATTGCCTGTTTCAAGAACTCACTAACTTCGTTTTTCTTTTACTTTACATATACGATGAACATACGAGATTCTATGCTCAGCAGTCTTCGTTCAACACGCCAATCATCAGGCTCATATTATGAGTCCCGCCGGAGGGAGGATGACAGAAACCACGATCGCGGTTATTCTAGTCAGGAATGCTACGAGAGGGATAAAGATAGGGATTACAGAGAACATAGATATCGATCACGATCGCGTTCTCCACCCCCTCGACTCTCCACACAACCTTCGGGCCAGGGAAAACAGCCGGTAGAGCCCCCTCGTCACAAACCATCTTCACAAACTTCTCGGCCTGAGTTGCAACGCCATAGAACTGAGGTTGAGCCTCCACTCGTCGCTGAACAAGCTATCATTGATCCTACTGGGGAAGGGCCTATTAGAATTGCTCAGCTAAAGAAAGATTTTCCAAATATATGCTTTGACGGCTACATTTTCCCTCCTCACTTAAAGAGAATTCTCTCAGAGGCGGAGAACACAATGCATGATTACATTCATGTCATCTATTCCCAGTACAAAGAGTGGGTGAAGGCTGCAGAGAAAGCATCGAAGGTGGCCTTCGAGCGGGCTAAAATAATCGAAAAGTTAGAATCTGATCTCGCCCAGAAGGATTACATCGTCCAAGTGCTTAATAATGAAGCCGAGTCCTTTCGAAAATCAGAGATAAATGCCACCAAAAAGGCCGATGAGGTGAACTTGGCCATGGAGATAATGAGGAGACACACTTTACCTTGGTGGAGCAGATAGGCCACCGAAACACCACTGTCACAGCTGAACGGGACGCTGCTCTGAAAGAACTTGCTGAACTTAAAGCTAAATTTTCTGAGATCATCAAAGAAAAGGATGATGCAAACAAAGCCGCCCAGGAAGCATGCGAACAGGCCGTTGTGCTTCGGGGCGAATGGGATGCGGCAACGGCTAAGGTCCGGGTGGTGGAGACTGAGGTCAAGGAGAAGATTAAATCGGCTGAGTCCAGGCTAGAGATGGATATAGAAGATCTCTTGATAACTTACAACGCTAACGTATTGAAGAACAGAAACCTAGCCTGGCTCGACAACTACCCGACGCATTTATACAATGCTTGGGGCTGATTGGTTGAGGAGGAGAAGGCGGTGCTTTTGGGTGAATCAATCGACGAGTTTGAGCTTGAGAATCGTATGCTAAATGTAGACGAACGAAAGATTCTCCATGAGTCGATGATTTCGCATGAAAAAGAGAGGATCGGCACCCAACACATGGAGGCCGAAGAAGATTCAGGTGTTGAGCACCACGATGCAATTCCTGAAGTTCTTGTGCCAACCCAACTTGAATCTGCACCCGTGGTTGATTCCTAATCAGTTCCTGCTTACAATCCGGATCAGCCGTGGTTATCTTCGGCTAGAGAGCAAGTTTCTGAAGCCGTTCAGCCGTCCACGAGCCAAATTGAGGAAGGTACTCTGAACATTCCGCACACTTGCTCAAAATCAAGAGCTTGATTTGAAGCGTTTACTAACAGTCTTCCTTTTTCTCTATCCAGTGACTGGAGTTACACCGATCGCGCCTCCTGCAACTCAAGAATTACATCAAGCGTAGGAGGCCATCATCACTGAAGCGACCACCACAACTACAACTGCGCCGATTGATGGAACGCAAGGGTGCACACTCTCTTTCGACGAACAGATGATGGAGGAACTCCTTAGTCATCACAATGACCCCTTTGAGGACCTACCATTTGTTATGGGTGGAAGCGCACCTGCTACTGGCTCTTCAATTCCAACCACTGATGCTCCCAGTGAGGCCTAAGCAATTCGTGAAGAAGAAATATTGGCCGAAATCGATGCTGAAATGGAGGCAGCGACTCGTGGTGGTAGTTTTGGAGGTGGGATGGCGGCACCTGGTACAGCTCCGTTAAGGATGATTTCACCTGGTGGTACAGTTATTGATACCAACATGCCTATCCCGCCTCCTATAGTCGATCCAGTTCCTCCGACTCCACCTTCAGGGAGCATCCACGTACACTTGAGCTCGGATGAGGAAGTTGATATCATGCCCCCTACTGGAGATCAGCCGCCGAAAGGAAAAGGCTCGAAAAGAAAAACAAGTGGCAGCTCCAGTGGGTCCACACCGAAGAGGAAGTCGAAAAAGAAGAGAGAGTAGACGTGCTTCTTCGGTTTATTTTTGGTAGATAGATAGGAATCTACTTTTGTTTTTCTTTTGTAGGCCGTGTATAGATGCGGGTTCGACCCCCGCTAGTAGGAATTTTGGAATCAACTTGTACATAATTTCTTTTCGCAAATAGTTGAAATGATACTTTATTTTGTTTTGAACTTGATGTGTGTTTATTTGCTTAAGTGTTCCAACATTTGAATTCTTTGTTCAGTACACTTGTGAAGTTTCAACTTTTGAATCTTGTTTGAGTTTACCCGTCAAGTCCTGAAATCACGACCACAAGTCATGACTGGATATTAAGTTGAACTTCGATGTTGTACTGCTTCAGTCAGTGATTGACACTTAAGTTCTGCCCCCATTTTCAGGGATGAATTGAAAAGATCTGCTAGAGGTCGTATTTCGCCTTCAACGCATCATGCTTAACATCATTGAATTGATGTTGAAACAAGGAGAATTCGAGTGGTCGAATCACACCTGCTCTTTTATCGATGATTGTATCCACACCCCGGGGATTGCACATGTGTGTCGGTGGTCGGTTGCATCTGCTCAAGTTTTAAGTGCAAGTTCATACTCTGGGGACTTAAGTTATTTTCATGGGAGATCAGCCATGTTTGCTTGACACTTAGCATTTCGTCCGCACTCTGGGGACTTAAATAATTTCGCGGGCGCTTGGTCACACCCGACATGAGTTTATACTTCGGTCCGCGCTCTGAGGACTTAGAGTCGATTAGCATTTTATAATCCAGTCCACACTCCGGGGACTTGGAGTTGGTTGACGTTTATTCTCCGGTTCACACTCTGGGAATCTGGATCATTTTGATGTCTATACTCTGGTTCGCACTCTGGGAATTTGGAGTTAGGTGATGTTTATACTACAGTTCACACTCTGGGACTTAGAGTTAGTAGATGTCTATACTCCGGTATGCACTCTAGGAATCCGGAGTTGGTAAACAGATGGTCAATCACATCTGTTGTGAGTTTTTGAATTTTGTTCGCACTTCGGGAATGAAAGGTGCATCAGGATCGTGGATGGTCGGATCACATCCACCCTGAGTTAACAAGTGAGGTCGTTAGATCGACGGGTCCATCCTCCTCAAACTTGGTTCGAATACGAGCGAAGTCGTTAGGTGGATGGATCCACCCTCTTCGAAACCGTATTTGTAAGTTTATACTCCAGTTCACACTCTGGGAATCAGGAGTTAGTTAAAGGATTGTCGTGTATCAATCCTTTTTTGACTTCAGTGTGATGGTTTGTCCCCGAGCTCGGGTTTCACTTAGTGAGTGACCGGTAATATCACAGTCACCCCCTATTTGAATAAATTCCACCGTATGATGGAACTTAGCTCTCCGTGCATACTGATGGTCATATGAAGTATTTCAAGTAAATTACAGCTCTGGCTCGAAGGGGTTGCACTTTATTGCTGAAATAAGAAAATACGGCAAAATCGGTTGCCTTATTACAAATTCAAATTTCAAAGTGCATAAACAAATTGCAAATGAAAAAATAGACTGAATAAATAAACAGAGCCTGTTATGTGTAGTAGCGACGAAAACTCTCGCTGTTCCAGGCTCTCAGAAGAGTGAGACCGTCAACGGTCGATAATTTGAATGTGCCATCTCCGAGCTTTCGTTCAATAACATATGGCCCTTCCCAAGTTGGGTTCATATGCGAAGGGACCGGATAAATTCTTTTGAGTATGAGATTGCCAAGTTCAAAGGTTCAGGGTCGGACCTTGGCATTGTATAATCGGGAGACTCGACTTCGATATGCGGCTGCCCTCAAATCAGCCTCTTCACGCTTCTCATCCAATAAATCGAGAGATTCGGCAAGTAATATAGCATTTTTCTTTGGATCATAATATGTCACACAATGAGAAGGTATTTCTAATTCGACTGGAATAATAGCTTCTGAACCATAAGAGAGAGAGAATGGAGTGTGACCGATCGCGGACTTGTGGGTTGTTCAGTAAGCCCATAAGGCCATAGGAAGTTCATTGACCCATTTGCCCCCGGATTTTTCCAGTCGTTTCTTCAGAATATATTTACAACTTTATTTACAGCTTTGACTTGTTCATTCGCTTGAGGGTGTGCAACTGCGGAGAATTTCTTCTGAATGTGGAATCGTTGACAGAAATCCTTAAATTCGGCACTGTCGAATTGGGTCCCGTTGTCAGTGATGATAGTACGTGGGAAACCAAATCGGCAGAAGATGTTGCGCACTACAAAGTTGATCACCTTCTTCATCGTGATTGTAGCAAGGGGTTCAGCTTCCCCCCACTTGGTAAAGTAATCAACTGCTATGATGGTGTACTTCGCACCACCTTCGGCTAGAGGTAAAGAGCCAATAATATCGATGCCCCATACCGCGAATGGCCATGGGCTGACCATCTGTGTTATCTCGGTAGGTGGGGCTCTAGGAATTCGAGCGTGCTTATGACACTTATCACATTTTTTGGCATAATCCGATGCATCACGATTTACAGTCGGCCAATAATATCCATATCGAAGTACTTTCTTGGCAAGAGCTTGCCCTCCGGTGTGATCGCCACATTCTCCTTCGTGTACATCATGCAATACTTGTTTGATTTCATCGTGAGCGATACACCGGAGTAAAGGAACAGAGTATCCTCTTCTATACATGACTCCATTTTGAATAGTGAACATCGAGGCTTTTCGAAGAATTTGTCTCTTTTCACCCCTACGCTCTAGCAGGGTTCCGTGCTCGAGATAATTTCTGAATGGAGTCATCCACGACTCCCTCTCGGAAACGACATCAAATATCCAATCGGTTTCCATCTGATCGATGCTAGGCGAAGATAATGTCTCTACGGGAACAAGCCCCATTTGCTGTGCTTCACCTGTACTGGCTAACTTTGCTAACGAGTCGGCTTTCCGGTTGTGTTCTCGTGGTATGTAGTAGATGGCATAATAGTCAAACTGATCCAATGTCTCCTGAACCTGAGCAAGGTAAGCAGCCAGTCTTCGATCTTTGGCTTGGTACTCCCCTCGAACTTGACACACGACCAATTGCGAATCACAATAAATTTCCACCGCAATGATTCTTAAATCTCTGGCAAGTTTCAATCCAGCTAGTAGGCCTTCATACTCGGCTTTGTTATTAGTTGCGCGGAAGTTGAACTTTAGAGCATAACATATAGTTCGACCTTCAGGATTTTTAAGTACAACCCCTGCACTGCACCTGAGGAACGGTTATTTGATGCACCATCTGTATGCAGCTTCCAGATGTACTTGGGAGATTCGCTTGTTTCGGGCAAGTCCTCTAGGATGGTAAATTCAGCTATGAAATCTGCTAGGACTTGTCCTTGAATAGATCGACTTGGAGTGCAAGTAAGGTCAAACTGACTTAACTCGATATTCCACTTGAGTAGCCTATCAGACGTCTCAGGATGCGTAAGGACCTGTCGTAACGGCTGGTCGGTGTAAACGGTGATTCGGTGAGCCTAGAAATATGGACGGAGCTTCATCGAGGCAATAACAAGACAATAAGCCAACTTCTCTAGCTTCGGATAATTTCTCTTAGCTCCGGTTAGCCGCTTGCTTATGTACTAGACCGGCTTTTGTATTCGGTCTTCCTCCCGAATTAGGGCAGCACTGATTGTGTTTTCTGATACCGCCAAGTAAAGGTACAATTTCTCGTGATCGATAGGCTTTGACAAAATTGGCAGTGTGGAGAGATGTGGAATTAGCGCTCGGAATGCGCCCTCACATTCTGTGGTCCACTCAAAGTTTCGTTTTCCTTTTCGGATCAGATCGAAGAAGGGAATGCATTTGTCAGTGGACTTTGAAATGAACCTGCTCAGTGCTGCTACTTTCCCGTTGAGACTCTGGACTTGCTTTATAGTTTTTGGAGTTTCAAGATTTCTGATCGCCCAGATCTTTTCGGGATTGGCTTCGATTCCTCGAGTGTTGACGATAAACCCAAGGAATTTTCCGGATGCGACCCCGAAGTGGCATTCAAACTGGTTGAGCTTCATTCTGTATTCTCGGAGGATATTAAACATTGACTCCAGGTATCTGATGTGATCAGTGGAAAATCATGACTTGACTAGCATATCGTCCACATACACCTCCATGGTTTTTCCAATCTGGTTAGCGAACATTCGATTAACTAACCGTTGATAAGTTTCCCCAGAATTCTTGAGTCCAAAAGGCATAACTTTATAGCAATAGAGTCCCATATTGGTTACGAAGCTGGTATGCTCCTGGTCGGGCAAGTGCATGGGTATTTAATTATAGCCAGAGTATGCATCCATGAAGGATAAAAGTTCATGTCCAGCCGTTGAGTCTACAAGTTGATCAATTCGTGGACGTGGAAAACTGTCTTTGGAGCAAGCTTTATTCAAGTCTAAGTAGTCAACACATGTTCTCCATTTCCTATTTGGCTTTCGGACGAGTACAGGATTGGATACCCATTCCGGGTATAATGCATCTCGAATGAACCCATTCGTTTTAAGCTTATCTACTTCTTCTTTAAGGGCGGCAGATCTCTCTGGATCCATACCACACCTTTTTTGCTTGATTGGGACATGCCGCGGGTCAATATTCAATGTGTGGCTCGCGATGTCCGGCAAGATCCCACATATATCAGAGTGTGTCCAGGCAAACACATCAAGGTTTACCCGGAGAAATTCAACCAATTCCTCTTGCATTTGTTGGCTTAGCTGAGATCCAATCTTTATCATTCTTGAATCGTTATTTTCGTCGATTGGAACATCGATCGTCAGTTCGGCCGTAGAAGCTTGACTGTCTTTACTTTCGTCTTCACTTTCAGTATCTCTCGAGTCAAGATCTCTTTGGAATTGGTTAGGGTGCCCGGGCCCAGGCGTGAATTGTCAATTACCAGCAAAGCGGACGCAGAGAGAATCCTCTACGCCCTTCTCTTTTTCTTTTCGCTGCGCCTCGTGAAGCTCAGCAACATAACAGGCTTGTCCTGCGGCCTGATCCCTTTGAACAACTCCGACACCATTGTCGGTAGGGAATTTCAAAGTCAAACACCATGGGGCGATGGTAGCCCTGAACTCAGCTAGGGCTGGTCGGCCCAAGAAAGCATTGTATGGGGAGTTTATATCCAAAAGAACAAACTGTAGTATCCGAACTCTCTGGCGTTCACCAATTCCTAACTCCACTTGCCATTCCACCACTCCAGTGGGTATAGTTGCACTCCCGTTGAAGCCATGAATACGGGACTGACATGGCTTCAAGTCTTTAGTCTCCGTTCTCATCTGGTCATAGGCTCGTTTAAACAAGATATTCACAGAACTTTCGCTGTCTACCAAGATCCTCTTCATCCAAGCAGGACCTATTTGAGCTGATATGACAAGCGGATCAATAGTGGGGGCTTCGATCCTGTCGGCATCCCGACCTCGAAATATGATGTGATCTTCCATCATTCTTTGTTGCTTGGCTAGAGCTCCATCTTCGGAATTACTACAACACTCAAAGTTCGCATGCCTAATAGAGCTGGCATACGACTCCATTTCCTTCCAGCTTCGGTCTACTGGATGAGGACCACCACTAACAGTGTTTATCACCAACCTCCCGCCAGTACGAGCGGGTTCTTCCTATTTAGCCGGATTCGGTACATGATCTTGATTCGATAGGCCCGCACCTCTAGATTGCGGCGCCCGCACAAACTGTTCTAACTTTCTTTCTCTTATCAACTTTTTGATGATATCCCGCAAGTGATGGCATTCATTTTTGTTATGGCCGTAGCTTTCGTGAAATCTACAAAACTTCCCCGTCTGAATTTGCTTCTCCAATGACTGTTTCAGAGCAGGCTTCTTGTACTGAATGGTATTGCAGGTTTGTAAATATACGTTCTCCAGCGACGTATTCAGAGGAGTGTAATTATCAAATATAGGAGCTCTACGTCGTGGACCACGGTTCTGATCCCGTTTTTCTATTTTGGTTACCATTGCCTTTTTGCTGATCTTGTTTATTCTGAATGTTCAATTGCACTTTCCCGGAACTCTCCCGGATTGTTTAACAGCAATATTACTCTGAATTCCTTCCACACTAGGCCCCGCATCATCCTTTTTCCTAGACTATTTCGCATCCTCCCTTCTCAAGGATTGAGCTGCCTTGGAATAGAAACAGTCTAATGATGTAGGGGGTTTTCCGACCAACCAGTTGTCGAACTCAGAATCGGGCTCAATCCCCTTAGTCAGTGCCATAAGAATAGATTTATCATTTGGGTTGCTGATCTCAGCACATGTAGCAATCTTTTTAAATAACGCTTGAGTGTCTCTCCAAGAGCTTGAGTGACACTAGATAAAGTATTAACATCCTTCGGTCTCGCGACATGCATACGAAATTGCTCAATAAACTTTGTTGCCAACTGATCAAAGCACAAGATAGATCAAGGTGGCAGTCGGGTAAACCACATAGTCGCTATGCCCCCTAGAGAGATCGGGAAGTTTCGGCACTTGACTGCATCATCAGCTCGTGCAACATTCATCAACCATTCATACTTCAGGATATGCTAATTAGGATCAGAGTTCCCTTCATAAACTGGTAAAGTCGGCATCCTGAATCGCCGAGGTGGTTCAGCATAGAGTATCTCATCAGTAAAAGGGGTATGAATCCAGGAGGTTCCCCAGTCGTCATTGCTAAGACCCTGGCTTTCCCGGATCATTGTCGGTAGATCGGGCATCTGGACATTTTAAGCAGGTTGGGCCTAGGTGTGGTCGGTTTTCACAATGCGAGGAGGGGTCAGTCGCTGTCGATGGTCCATGTCCCGCCTCCTTGGTTCTATGTCTTCGGGGACGTAAGGCTCAGGAGTATGGTTGCATTGATGGTGGGTTGGATCCGTTCGGTTCCGAGCGTCAACTCCTGGCTCAGTAGCAGTGGTGGCAGTGCGATTGTCGGTGACATAATGAGGAGCGGTACCTCCTCGGGAGGTGGGTCCAGTCTGATGGCTGGTTGACGGACCGACACTCAGTTGCCCAACATTCAGTGTATGTTGATGCCCAGCGGCCTGTGTGTAACTTCCGTCCAGTCGCGGGCGCGTGGATCTATGATGATAATCAAAAGAGGCTGTACTTTCAGTGGATGAATAGGAAGCCTAATCCCTCCTGGATCTCCTTCGTCGTTGACGGTTCAGCTGATTGGTTAGTTCCGCATTAGCATGGAGCAGTTGAGTGAGCTGTTGGCGGCTTTACGTCAATTCTTGCATTAACATCTGAAATTCTTCCCTGGTGACAGAGCCTCGCAGATCTGATGGTCCGATAGCATTCTGGTCGGCTGGAAGTGGTTGTTTGGGATTCTGTCTGTAATAGTCCTTGTGTTAACCATGATGGATAGCGAAGCTCTTTCCTAGACTTGATGCAAATCTGAATAGGATGGAAGAACTTTAGTGTTTGTACCAAAATTGGGCACAACCCTCTTCGGAAGTCTTTGAAGAGATAAAGTGAAGAAATTAAATGAAAAAGAGGAATTATCTAACAAAAACTCCAAATTTCAGAAAGAAGAATAATTAAAGTGCAAGGAGACACAAGGATTTAGAGTGGTTCGGCGTATAGCCTACGTCCACTATGAAGTAGTTTGTTTTATTGATCTTCCTTTGATATTTACAAGTGAATGCAATGAATTACAAGAGGTAGCTATTATTTGCAGCAGCGAATCTTGTTGGTAGCAGCAGCGACAGAGTTCAGATCTGGATCTGACGGAGTCCGGGCGTTTGAGATCTTAAAGAGGAAGAAGAACCCCTTTTCTGTTGGCTTTGGGGGTCTATTTATAAGTGTAGGAGGCTGATATTTCACTCAGATCTCGGGGGACACTCTCTGGCACGTGACCAGGCCCGTACGCCCAAGCCCGTGAAGTTTCGGTCCGATCCGTGATTGACACGAGCTAAGTTCGACTCGCTCGAGATTTCATCCAATGGAGTCGAAATTTGGCGTGTACATTCCTTAGCATGCATGTAGTCTTCTATGAAAATTTCATAGCATTTGGACTTGTAGGTTGGGATATATGATCGATACGAAATGGAGTTCTCGGTAAGCAGTTTCCTTCGACTCGCTTCCCATTTCGACTCGCTTCCCATTTCGACTCGCTTCCGTTCGAATCGATGGCGTGGTATTCGATCCCCACTCTGTCCTGGACGTTGCTTCGAGCGAGTCGAAGCAAGTGTTGGTCGAGCGAGTCGAAGCAAGCATTGTTTCGAGCGAGTCGAAACTAGAACCGGTCGAGCGAGTCGAAGCTATCACTAGGAGATCGAGTCGAAATGGGGAGCGAGTCGATGCGTGTGCTTTCGATGCTTTCGAACTGGAGCGAGTCGAAGTGAGCAACTCTGAGGGATGTGGAGTGAGTCGAACCAGGTTGACTCGAAGTTGGCCTCTGAGCGAAGCGAGTCGAAGTTGTCATTCCTGGACGTTGTGAAGCGAGTCGAAGGAGCGAGTCGAAGGAGCGAGTCGATTGGCAGTTGATCTTCATCCATTCTTGTATCGCTCATAACTCGAGCATACGAACTCGGATTGACTTGAGATTTGAAATATTGGCTCTCATGGCTCAGCTTGCCATGTCCTACCAATTTTGGCTCGATTCGGACTCGGAAAAAATTCATCGACATCCGTAGTGAGCCCATGTATAACTGATCTCTAGGACGGACCGTCACTGGTTACTAGTCAATTCCTTGGTGTTACGGCCTTGCCAAAAGACGGGATAACATTTGCCCCCCAAAGTACATCTTATGAAAACATGATGTGCTTTGAAGTGCTCCAATCTTTATTCTGAATAGTTAACATCTTCCCGATGAAAGCCGTAATCTTTGACCGTTCTTCTTGATAGTGTAAATTGTTGACTGTCGACTGCTGTGCCCTGTATCGTTGCAACTGATTGTCGTATGCCAGTGGTTATCCGTTTGGTGTTGTAGTCGTTACCGGATGAATTTCTAATTCTTAAATTTTTGAATGTTGAATATTAGTTCGTCATTCATGCATGTATGTTAATCTGACTCCCGCTGATGTTTGTACGTTCTCGAGTCGTCGCCCGTTTATTGTTTTTGAATTCTGTACCAATCCTCTTCTGAACCGATGTGAAATCCGTTGTAACAATGCTTGACAGTTGTTTTTGAATGTCCCTTCATAACGATCCCCTCCTGAATCGTTGTGAAGGATTGAAACGTCTAGGATAATTTTCATTGGATTTGCGGACGCAAAGTAAGCATGTTGACTCAATGACGGACTTGAACTGAGCGAGTCGAGGTGGAGCGAGTCGAAGTTGACTCCTTGATGGAGTCGAACCGGTCGTTCGACTCGGTCTTGGATTCGAATCGCAGAGAAGCGAGTCGAAGTACACAGGAGGCAGTGGAGCGAGTCGAGATGTTCATCGATTGAGCGAGTCGAAGTGATGTCTTTTATGGCTACGTGAAGGAGTCGAACTAGTCATGGGGATGGAGTCGAAGGAGCGACATGAAAAGGACCTTTGCATCAGTGCGCTGAAGAGGGAGTCGAAGCACGTGTTTGACCCCACTGGAATTCGAATCGGTTATTCCCTTTTCTTTCGATACCATATAAATACCTAGCACTTAGCCGTTTTTTCACTTTTTTCACTTTTCATCTTTATCTTCCCTGCCTTCGTATCGCTCTGAGACTCGAGAGGAAAGAACGAAAATCCTTGCCCTCAAATCGATTCACACCGTCACTTAATCGAACTAATCTTACAGATCTAGGTAATCTATTTAAACGAATCCAACGCGTGAACGATGAGATTCAGTTTTCTAACGCTAAATCAGCCTGAGTTGTGATTGATCGAAAGTTTCAGGATCTTAGCTTCGAATCGATCTGGAGTAGGAAGTTTCGAGAGGATGAGGCAGAGGCTTTCGCGTCTATCGATGGTGGGGCTTCGCATCGAGTCGAACGCCTCGAATATATGGATCGATGCGAAGGGGCTATGTTTGATCAATTTGAAACGATGGCCTTTGATCGAACCGAAGTGGGTAGCTTTGGAGCGAGTCGAAGTAGATGGCTCTGGATCGAGTTGAAGCGGAGAGCCTGGGAGCGAGTCGAACTCGTGATCTTGGGACTGAGTCGAAGTGAGCGAATCGAACTGTGCAGTCTTGGGAGCGAGTCGAATTTGATGGTCTCAGGAGCGAGTCAAAATGCGTGTCTTGGGACCGAGTCGAACTTGACGGTCCCAGGAGCGAGTCGAACAAGTCTGACTCATATGCACACGTCCTTAGTTTATTGATGCGAACATGGCTTCCATAAACGACACGATTTGAACATTACAGAAATTTAAAACTCCCTGCTCATTTGAACAGTTGACTTCGACGAGCTTCAAAATTGTATTATTGGACTTAACCGCTTCACCGCATATCCGATTGTCTGTCGAAGCTCGTCGACGGAACTGGGACTTATCACATTGACACCAAACTTTAACTTGAAATGATGATTAATCAACTGGATGGTATGGTTGTGACGGTCAGCGATGACGGTCCTTCCAACTGAATTCCGAAGTCTCGTCGTCTACACGTTTCCCTTAATCCGGTTGATCTTTCCAAATAATATACAGTACTGCACTGCACACCACGCTCACACACTTTACACTAGGGGATGCACGAGTGTTATTTGTCAGTTTAACAATGATTTTTTATAAGCTAGCTGGTTATGGATCCTTCAAGTTCCCAGCAGCCGGAAAATCCAAGTTCTATTCCTCCAACCATAGAGATACTGGTTATAGAAGCCGAAGTTATTGAGATAGCGCCGAACGAACGTCAAGGGGCTCAGTTTATACTCAACCCATCAGACTCAGTGCCGTCGGGTATTTCTGAAGATATGCTTGGACGGATTTGCTTAAGGCACGGTTTGTCGCTTGATGACGTGTTACTTCCTTGGCCCTCTGATAGGCCACACAATCCCTCGGAGGGGTTTACTGCTTTTAACCGTCATGCCTGCATGGCGGGGACACTTCCTCTCTTCAATGATTATATAAGGGAGACATTATCGTTTCTTGGTATAGCCCCGTCTCAGCTACACCCCAACGAGTATGCCTTGCTGAACAGCACCTTCATCCTGTTTATGGAGATCCTCTTTCGACCGCCGAAGCCGATCGAAATTAGATATTTATTCAACGTCAAGAGCCGTGGAGATAGCCCCTCTTTTACCTTCTTGGAGGCAGTCAGAAGCTGTCACATTGTGCTGGGTTCCTAGGGGAGGCTAAGTTATTACAAATCCGAATGGTTCTACGTTCGGTGCCCCCTTGGATTTGCTAGGCGATGGTTGGACAGACGTAAGTGTTGCCATCCCCTCATGATTTACTGAGATGTTAGTGACCGACTCCAAGAACTGACATACTTTTCCTTTCTTACAGCCGCAATCTCTCGCCCCGATGGTGCATACTTCAGAGAGCTCGTTCGGATTCTTCAAGTGTTTCCGGGCGAAGAGAGGCACATAGAATTAGTCCTGACGGATAGGAATTTGAGGGTTGTCGGGCTGATAGAACAAAGACAGAGCATACACCTGGAGGTGATACATAGGGTGGCCTCGAAGAAACGCGTGAAACGCATGAAGCGCAAAGTGCCTGCAGTTGCGATCACCGAAGAAGTTGATCCAGAAAGAACGCCCACCGATACTGAGCTCCTGGCCGTGCCTCCTTCCGATGTTCAGGATTCCGGAGGAAAAAGAAAAGGCAAGGCCGCTGCTTACAAATGCCCTAAATTGAAGAGATTTAAATCCGTGGTCGTTTCTTTACCTTCCTAAGGGATTAGAATTTCAAAGGCTCCTCCCCCGCAAGTGGAGAGTCCTTTTGTCGGGCTTGATGATATTCCGATCTCGGATTTCGTGTCGTCTCCTCACGATGCCGGGATGGAAGGGCTTGATAGTGCTTTTGAACCGAGCGGGTCACATGCTATGGGTGCGGCCGACATTTCTGGTTGGTTGGGGGATTGCTCATGCATACACATCACTACACTACATGATCCACAACTGTACTTCGTCCCACTTAGGAAGTCGCTAACTCTTTCTTCGCTTCTCATTGTCAGGTACCATGTCTGGGAGAGGATCAATGCTGAACAGTCTTCGTTCAGCCTGAAAGGCTTCCGGTTACTATGATTATCGCAGGAGGGATTCTGATAGGGATCGCGATCGCGAGCACTCTAGTCAGGATAGGTATGGGCGTGACAGGGATAGAGAATACCGACGCCGGTCTAGATCACGCTCTCCTCCTCCCAGGCTTCCCTCTCCTCCTCCCGTTCAAACTTCACATCCACCGGAGCCTCCTCGTCACAGTCCTTCTTCTCACACTTCCAGATTTGAGACTCATCTCCAGAGAGTCGAGACTACATCTTCCATGGTTACAGAGCAGGTCCCCACTGATCCCACTAGAGAAGGGGCCCTTAAGTTGGCTCAAATGAAGAAGGATTTTCCTAATATTTGCTTGGACGGTTATGTTTTCCCTCCCCACTTGAAGAGAATTCCATCTTTGGTAGAAGGCACGATGCATGACTTTGTCCACGACATCTATACCCAATATCGAGAGTGGGCAAAGGCTGCTGAAAAAGCTTCCAAAGTGGTCTTCGAGCGGGCTAAAGAGATCGAGAAGGTGGAGACCGAGCTTGCGAAAAGGGATCGTATTATTCAGGTACTCTCTGCTGAGTCTGAGTCTTCTCGAAAATCTGAGATTGAGGCCATTAAGAAGGCTGATGAAGCGAAGGCGGAGATGGAGAGGTTGGGGCAGACACACGTTGCCCTGGTGGAGGAGATGGGACACCGGAATACCAAAGTTATCGCCGAGCGGGATGCGGCGGTCAAGGAGCTTAATGAACTGAAAGTCAAATTTGCCAGCTTGGTCAAAGAAAAAGATGACGCGAACAACGCAGCCCAGGAGGCGTGCGATCAGGCTATTCTACTCAAGGGAGAACGGGATGCGGCGGTGGCCAAAGTCCAGAAAGTGGAGACTGAGGTCGAGGAAAGGGTGAAATTGGCCGAGTCCAGGCTAGAGACCGATATCAAAGACCTCCTCGTTGTCTATAATGCTAACGTGCTGAGGCACAGGGGTCTGGCCTGGCTCGATGATTATTCGATGCACCTCCACAGTGCTTGGGGCCGACTGGTCGAAGAAGAGAAAGAGGCGCACTCGGGTGAATCTGTGGATGAATTCGAGCTCGAGAATCGCCTGTTAACTGATGACGAAAAGAAGATTCTCCATGATTCAATGATCTCTTATGAGAAGGAGAGGCTCGGCACCCAGCACTTGGAGATAGGAGAGGGCTCCGGGGTTGGACATCATGATGCAAGTCTTGACATTTATGTCAACCCAACCTGAATCTTTGCCTGCGGCCGACCCTCAAGCTATTCCTGCCTATAATCCGGATCAACCGCGGATATCTCCAACTGCAGTGCCAGCGACTGAAGCCACCCCATCGCTTACAAGCCAAACTGAGGAAGGTATTCCGAACATTCTACATGTCTTTCATGAGTCGAAGTCTTCGATCGAGTTTAAGTTCTAACAATTTTTTCATTCCTTGTCCAGTGATTGACGTTGCGCCGCACATGCCTCCTGCTACTCAAGGACCGTATCCGACGCAGGAGGCTATTGTGACCGAGGCAACCACTGTGAGCACAGCTGCCCCGATTGATGATATGCAGGGGGGTTCGATCGTGTTCAATGAGCAGCTGATGGATGAACTTTTTCGCCGCCACGGTGATCCTTGTGCTGACTTGCCATCTGTTATGAGCGGAACCGATCCTGCTGCAAGCTCTTCAATGCCGACTGCTGATGCCCCTAGTGGGGCTCAAGCAGTGACCGAAGAGGAGGTGTTTGCCCAGATCGACGTTGAACCGGCAGCAGCCTGTTATAGCGGCAGCTTTGGAAGTGTGATGGCAGCATCGGGACCTGCCCCGCTCGGAATGATGTCTCCTGGTGGTTCTGTCTTTCTCACCAGCCTGCCCATTCCACCTTCTGTAATTGATCCTGTTCCTCCGAATCTGCCCGTAGTGTAATTGATCATGTTCCTCCGACTCTGCCCGTAGGGAGCATTCTTATTCACACGAGTTCGGAGGAGGACGTCGACATAATGCCCCCGCCTGAAGACCAACCGCCGAAAAGTAAAGGCTCGAAGAGGAAGGTTGGCGATGGCTCTAGCGGGTCCGCATTGAAGAGGAAGCCAAGGAAGAAGAGAGATTAGGCATGATCATCTGGCGTATTTTGATTTTGCATTTTGTTAGCCGTGTATAGATGCGGGTTCGGCCCCTGCTAGTAGGAATTTTTTGGAAACTTTTACACGAACGTCTTCTATAATCAATAGAAATGAAACTTTTCTTTTTTGTCATTGTGTATTTGTCTAAGTGTTTCAGTGTCCGAAATGCGCTTATGAAGTTTCAGGTTCCAAACCAAGTTTGTTTTAGTTTGCTAAGTTTGGAGGTTGTGGACATGGCTTGTGACTGAGAAGCAAGTTGAATTCTGACGTCGCATCGCTTCAATCAATGGTTGATGCTTGAGTTCTGCCCCCCAGTCTTGGGGATGGGCAGTAGACTGTCAGTCGACGATTGCTTCTTACTTATAACATGCTGAGTCTTGTGCCACCGAATGGACGTCTGAGTCAAGTGGAGATTGAGTAATGCATCCATGCTTTTTTGATTGTCGATAATCATTTCCGCATTCCGGGGATCCTCATTTGTTTACTGGCGAATGGCCACGCTGGCTTGAGTTTCAATCACATGCCCGCCGTCTGGGCACTTAGGATTGGTTTTTATACTCCGACTCGCGCACCGGGAGTTTGGAGTTGACACTTATACTTCGATCCATGCTTTGGGAACTTTGAAGTTGGTGTTCAGGCTCCGTTTTGCATTCTGGTAATCCGGAGTTGACATATATGCTTCGACTTGCTCTCGGGAAATTCGGAACTGATGTTTATACTCCGACTCGTGCTTTGGGAGTTCGGAGTTGGATGTTTATACTCCACTTCGCACTCCGGGAATATGGAGTTGAATGTTTATACTCCGGTTCGCGCTTTGGGAATTCGGAGTTGGATGTTTATACTCCACTTCGCACTCCAGGAATATGGAGTTGAATGTTTATACTCCGGTTCGCGCTTTGGGAATTCGGAGTTGGATGTTTATACTCCACTTCGTACTTCGGGAATATGGAGTTGAATGTTTATACTCTGGTTCGCGCTTTGGGAATTCGGAGTTGGATGTTTATACTCCACTTCGCACTCCGGGAATATGGAGTTGAATGTTTATACTCCGGTTCATGCTTTGGGAATTCAGAGTTGGATGTTTATAATCCACTTCACACTCCAGGAATATGGAGTTGAATGTTTATACTCCGGTTCGCGCTCTGGGAATACGGAGTTGGACGTTTATACTCCACTTCGCACTCCGGGAATGTGGAGTTGAATGTTTATACTCCGGTTTGCGCTTTGGGAATTCGGAGTTGGATGTTTATACTCCGACTCGCGCTCTGGGAGTTCGGAGTTGAGGAAGGATTGTCGTGTACCAATCCCTTTTTTGACTTTGATGTGATGGCTTGCCCCTGAGCTCGGGTTTCACTTAGGGAGTGATTGGTTGCACCGCCGCCACTCTCTATTTGAATAAATCCCACCGTATGATGAGACTTAGCTCTCCGTGCATAGTGATGGTCATATGAAGTATTTCAAGTAAATCACAGCTCTGGCTCGAAGAGGTTGCATTTTATTGCTAAAATAAGAAAGTGTGGCAAAGTCAGTTGCCTTATTACAAGTTCTAACTTCGAAATGCATAAACAAATTGCAGAAAAGGAAAGTAAACTAAATGGATAAAGATAGCATGTCAGGTGTAATAGCGGCGAAGGCTCTCGCTGTTCCAAGCCCTTGGCAGGGTAAGACCGTCGATGGTCGATAACTTGAATATGCCATCTCCGAGCCTTCGTTCGATAACATACGGTCCTTCCCATGTTAGCTTCATATATGAAGGAACCGGATAGACTCTTTTTAAGACGAGATCGCCTAACTCGAAGGTTCGCGGACGGACCTTGGCGTTGTATAATTGGGCGACTCGACTTCGATGCGCAGCCGCCCTCAAGTCAGCTTCCTCACGCTTCTCATCTAGTAGATCGAGAGATTCAGCAAGTAATATAGCATTCGTCTTTGGATCATAGTATGTCACACGATGAGAAGGTACTTCTAGTTCGACTGGAATAACGGCCTCTGAACCGTAGGAAAGAGAGAACGGAGTGTGGCTGGTCGCGGTCTTGTGGGTTGTTCGGTAAGCCCATAGAGCCATAGGAAGTTCATCGACCCACTTGCCCCGGACCTTTTTTAGTCGTTTCTTCAGGATCGATTTTATAACTTTATTAACCGCTTCGACCTGTCTGTTTGCTTGAGGATGTGCGACTGCGGAGAATTTCTTTTGGATGTGAAATCGTTTGCAGAAATCTTTGAATTCAGCACTGTCGAATTGGGTTCCGTTGTCCGTGACTATGGTGCGTGGGAAGCCGAATCGACAGATGATGTTACGAACCACAAAGTTGATTACTTTCTTCGTTGTAATGGTAGCGAGGGCTTCGGCTTCAGCCCAATTTGTAAAGTAATCAACTGCGATGATGGCGTACTTCGCACCACCTTTTGCAAGAGGTAGAGCACCGATGATGTCGATGCCCCACATTGCGAACGGCCATGGGCTGACCATTTGCGTTATCTCAGTAGGAGGAGCTCTAGGAATTCGGGCATATTTCTGGCACCTATCACATTTCTTCGCATATTCCAACGATCACGATTCACGGTAGGCCAGTATTATCCGTAGCGAAGTATTTTCTTGGCAAGTGCTTGCCCCCCGGTGTGATCGCCACATTCTCTCTCATGCACATCGCGTAGCACTTGTTTGATTTCACCGTGAGCGATACATTGGAGTAGGGGGACTGAGTACCCCCTTCTGTACATGAGTCCATTCTGGATGGTAAACCTTGATGCCTTTCGAAGGACCTATCTTTTTTCACTCCTGCGCTCTGGCAGGGTTCCGTGCTCAATGTAATTTCTGAGTGGAGTCATCCATGAATCCCTTTCGGGGACGATTTCGCATACCCGGTTTGTTTCCGCCCGGTCGATACTTGGGGAAGATAGCGTTTCCACGGGAACGAGTCCCATTCGTTGGGCTTCGCCTGTGCTGGCTAGCTTTGCCAACGAATCAGCCTTTTGGTTGTGTTCTCGGGGTATACTGAATATGGCATAGTAATTGAAATGGTCTAGTACTTCCTTAACTTGCGCTAAATAAGCAGCCAACCTTCGATCTCTTGCTTGATACTCCCCTCGTACTTGACACACAATCAATTGTGAATCACAATAAATTTCCACTGCGATAATCCTCAAATCTTTAGCAAGTTTCAAGCCGGCTAGGAGGGCTTCATATTCGGCTTCATTATTAGTTGCGTGGAAATCAAACTTTAAGGCATAACATATGGATCGACCCTCAGGAGTTTCAAGCACAATACCGGCGCCTGAACACCGGTCGTTTGATGCTCCGTCAGTATAAAGTTTCCAGATGTACTCGGGGGATTCACTAGCTTCGGGCAAGTCCTCTGGGATGGTAAATTCAGCTATGAAATTGGCTAGGACTTGTCCTTATATGGTCCGTCTAGGAGCGTAAGTAAGGTCAAACTGGCTCAGTTCGATGTTCCACTTGAGTAACCTTCCAGACGTCTCAGGCCGCGAGAGGACCTGTCGTAATGGCTGGTCGGTGTAAACAATAATGGAATGTGCCTGGAAGTATGGTCGGAGTTTTCTTGATGCAATGACAAGCCAGTAAGCCAACTTTTCCAGCTTTGGATAATTTCTTTCAGCCCCAGTCAACCGTTTGCTGACATAGTATACGGGCCTCTGTATCTTGTCTTCTTCTCGAATTAATGCAGCGCTGATAGCATTTTCTGATATCGCCAGATAAATGAACAACTTTTCATGATCAATAGGCTTTGACAGTATCGGTGGTGTAGACAGATGTTGGACTAGTGCTTGGAAAGCGCCCTCGCACTCCGTGGTCCATTCAAAGTTTCGTTTCCCTTTTCGAATCAGATCGAAGAAGGGAATGCACTTGTCAGTGGACTTTGAAATGAACCTGCTCAATGCTGCTACCTTCCCATTGAGACTCTGGACTTGCTTTATAGTTTTGGGAGTTTCAAGATTCCTGATTGCCCAAATCTTTTCGGGATTGGCTTCGATTCCCCGGGCGTTAACGATGAACCCAAGGAACTTTCCGGATGCAACTCCAAAGTGGCATTTCAGTGGGTTGAGCTTCATCTTGTATTCCCGAAGTATGTTGAACATAGTTTCCAGGTCTTTTACATGGTCGGTGGAGAGTCGTGACTTCACAAGCATGTCGTCTACATATACTTCCATCGTCTTCCCGATCTGATTAGCGAACATCCGATTGACCAACCGTTGGTAAGTAGCTCCGGCGTTCTTGAGTCCGAACAGCATAACCTTATAACAGTAAAGCCCCAGATTGGTCACGAAGCTGGTGTGTTCTTGATTGGGTAAATGCATCGGTATCTGATTGTAGCCCGAATACGCGTCCATGAAGGATAAGAGTTCATGTCCTGCCGTCGAATCCACTAGCTGATCAATCCTAGGAAGCGGGAAACTGTCTTTGGGGCATGCTTTATTCAGATCGGAATAGTCGACGCATGTTCTCCACTTCCCATTTGGCTTTCGGACGAGCACGGGATTTGATACCCATTCGGGATATAGCGCATCTCGGATGAATCCGTTCGCTTCAAGCTTTTCTACTTCCTCTCTAAGGGCGGCAGATCTCTCTGGATCCATACCACGCCTTTTTTGTTTGACTGGGACATGCTGCGGATCAATGTTCAGAGTGTGGCTCGCGAAGTCCGGCGAGATCCCACACATATCAGAATGTGTCCATGCAAATACATCAAGATTTGCCCGCAAAAATTCAACCAATTCCTCTTGAGTTTGTTGGCTTAGCTGAGATCCAATCTTTATTATTTTTGAATCAACGTTATTGTCAATTGGGACATCAATCGTCAGTTCGGCTGGGGATGCTTGAATTTCTTTAGATTCTCCTTCGTCTTCAGTTTCTCTCGGGTCAAGGTCCTTGAGGAATTGGCTGGGGTGCCCGGGTCTGGGCCCGGGCGTTAATTGTCAATTGTCGGTGAAACGGACGCAGAGAGACTCCTCTACGTCCTTTCCCTTCTCCTTCCACTGTGCTTCCCGTAGCTCAGCAACATAGCAGGCTCTGGCAGTGGCCGATCTCCGTGAACGATTCCTATTCCATGATCAGTGGGAAATTTCAAGGTCAAACATCATGGGGCAATGGCTACTCTGAATTCAGAAAGGGCCGGTCGGCCTAAGAAAGCATTATAAGGGGAGTCTATGTCCAGAACGATGAATTACAACATTCGTACTCTCCGACGTTCTCCTACTCTCAACTCCACTGGCAGTTCCACCATCCTAGTGGGAATTGTGGCACTTCCGTTGAAACCATGGACTCGAGACTGACAAGGCTTCAAGTCTGCGGCTTCCATCTTCATTTGATCATAAGCTCGCTTGAACAAAATATTCACAGAGCTTCCACTGTCAACTAAGATCCTTTTTATCCAAGCGGGACCTACTTGTGCAGAGATGACTAGTGGGTCGATAGTGGGAGCCTCGATTTTATCTGCGTCTCTGCTTCTGAACACGATGTCATCCGTCATCGTTTTCTGTTGCTTGGCCGGAGCCCCCTCATCAAAACTACTGCAACACTCGAAGTCCGCATGCCTGATAGAACTGGCATACGACTCCATTTCCTTCCAGCTTCGATCTGCCGGGTGAGGACTACCGCTTATTGTGTTAATGACCAACCTCCCATCCACACGAGCGGTTTCTTCCTGTCCTTTCTAATTCGGCGCACGGTTCTGATTTGATGGGCCCGCACCACCGGATTGCGGCGCCCGTACATACTGATCCAGCTTCCGCTCACGTATCAGTTTTTCAATGAGGTCTTGTAGATGACGACACTCATTGGTATTGTGGCCATAACTTTCATGGAATCTACAGAACTTTCCTGTTTGGATTTGTCTTTCGGTTGGTGGTTTCGGGGCAGGCTTCTTAAACTGCATGGTATTGCACGTCTATAAGTACACATTTTCCAACGACGTGTTCAATGGAGTGTAGTTTTCATACATGGAAGCTCTATGCCGTGGTCCACGATCCTGATCGCATTTTTTGTTCTGATTTCTATTGTCCCTATGCTGATTCTGCTTATTTTGGACGTTCAACTGGACTTTTCCAGAACTATCTCTGGTCTGTTTAACAGCGACGTTACTCTGGATACCTTCGATGTTGGGTCCTGCGTCATCCTGCTTCCTAGACTGTCTCGCATCCTCCCTTCTCAGGAATTGGGCTGCCTTGGAATAGAAACGGTCCAATGACGCAGGTGGTTTCCCAGCTAACCAACTTCCGAACTCGGAATCAGCATCAATCCCCTTAGTCAGAGCCATCAGGATAGAGTTATTGTTGGGATTGCTTATTTCCACACACGCAGCATGGAATCGCTCCAAGTAACGTCTAAGCGTTTCTCCGGGAGCTTGCGTAACACTAGACAGATTATTAACGTCCTTCGGCCTCGCCACATGCATACGGAATTGTTCGACAAACTTGGTGGCCATCTGGTCAAAGTTAGAGATGGATCGCGGTGGCAAATGAGTGAACCACATGGTAGCGATGCCTCTCAGGGAAATGGGGAAACTATGACACTTTACTGCGTCATCAGCTCTAGCAGCATTCATCAGCCATTCGTATTTCAGGATGTGTTGATTGGGGTCGAAACTCCTTTCATAAACTGGCAAAGCTGGCATCTTGAAGTGCCGAGGTGGTTCAGCATATAAAACATCATCGGTGAAAGGGGTATGACTTCGGGAGATTCCCCAATCGTCATTAGATAGACCTTCACTTTCACAGATCATTTGGCGAATCATCGCTGGTATATCTGTCGTTTGGACACTCGGAGCATGTTGTGCCAAGGTGTGGTCGGGTTCCACAGCGCGAGTCTAGACCGGACGCGGTCGACGGTCCGTGCCTCGCCTCCTTGGTTCAACATCCTCTGGGACATAAGGTTCAGGAGTCTGCTCCCGTCGGTTATGTTGAGGATCAGCTTGGTTCCTAGCATCACTTCCTCGCCCAACAGTGGTGGTAGTAGCAATGTTGCCGGTAACATGATGAGGGGCAGCTCCTCCCCGAGTTGAAGGTTCTGTGCGGAGGCTAACAGATGGTCCAGCTCTCGGTTGCCCGAGGTTCGAAGCAGGTTGGTGTCCCGTGGCCTGGGTGTAGCTTCCACCCAACCGTGGACGTGTGGATCTAGTTTGGCCATCGGAGGAGGCTGAGCTCTCTGTGGAGGAATGAGAACCTTGGTCTCTTCTAGATCTCCTTCGCCTTTGGCGATTTAGCTAGTTAGTCAACTCCATGTTGGCGCGTAGTTGCTCCGCTAGCTGCTGTCGACTTTGGGTCAACTCCTGAAGCAATGTATGGAATTCTTGTCTAGTGATTGGACCTGATGGATCTGAAGGTCCTGCAGCATTTTGGTTGGATGGAGGTGATTGCACGGGGTTTTGTCGGTCCCGCGCTCCTTGATCAGCGGCTGCAGAGGTGGTGCGTGTGCTCACCATAATGAATTGATGAAGTCCTTTCCTAGATCTGATTGCAAATCTGAGTAGAATGCAAGGGCTTCGAAGTTCTAGATCTGGATCTTCTTCTTAGATTTATGCAATCCAATATAGATAGGAGATCCAAAGAGTGGGAGAAAAATTGGGTTTTCTCAGTGGAAGCACCAAAGTGTTTGTACCAAAATTGGGCACAACACTCTTCGGAAGTCTTTGAAAAGATAAAGTGAAGAAATTAAATGAAAAAAGAGGAATTATCTAACAAAAACTCCAAATTTCAGAAATAAGAATAATTAAAGTGCAAGGAGACACAAGGATTTAGAGTGGTTCGGCGTATAGCCTACGTCCACTATGAAGTAGTTTGTTTTATTGATCTTCCTTTGATATTTACAAGTGAATGCAATGAATTACAAGAGGTAGCTATTATTTGCAGCAGTGAATCTTGTTGGTAGCAGCAGCGACAGAGTTCAGATCTGGATCTGGCAGAGTCCGGGCGTTCGAGATCTTAAAGAGGAAGAAGAACCCCTTTTCTGTTGGCTTTGGGGGTCTATTTATAGGTATAGGAGGCTGATATTTCGCTCAGATCTTGGGGGACACTCTCTGGCACGTGAACAGGCCCGTACGCCCAAGCCCGTGAAGTTTCGGTCCGATCCGTGATTGACACGAGCTGATTTTGACTCGCTCGAGATTTCATCCAATGGAGTCGAAATTTGGCGTGTACATTCCTTAGCATGCATGTAGTCTTCTGTGAAAATTTCATAGCATTTGGACTTGTAGGTTGGGATATATGATTGATACAAAATGGAGTTCTCAGCAAGCTGTTTCCTTCGACTCGCTTCCCATTTCAACTCGCTTCCATTCGAATCGATGGCGTGGCATTCGATCCCCACTCTGTCCTGGACGTTGCTTCGAGCGATTCGAAGCAAGTGTTGGTCGAGCGAGTCGAAGCAAGCATTGTTTCGAGCGAGTCGAAACTAGAACCGATCGAGCGAGTCGAAGCTATCACTAGGAGATCGAGTCGAAATGGGGAGCGAGTCGATGCATGTGCTTTCGATGCTTTCGAACTGGAGCGAGTCGAAGTGAGCAGCTCTGAGGGATGTGGAGTGAGTCGAACCAGGTTGACTCGAAGTTGGCCTCTGAGCGAAGCAAGTCGAAGTTGTCATTCCTGGACGTTGTGAAGCGAGTCGAAGGAGCGAGTCGAAGGAGCGAGTTGATTGGAAGTTGATCTTCATCCATTCTTGTATCGCTCATAACTCGAGCATACGAACTCGGATTGACTTGAGATTTGAAATGTTGGCTCTCATGGCTCAGCTTGCCATGTCCTACCAATTTTGGCTCAATCCGGACTCGGACAAAATTCATCGACATCCATAGTGAGCCCATGTATAACTGATCTCTAGGATGGACCGTCACTGGTTACTAGTCAATTCCTCGGTGTTACGGCCTTGCCAAAAGACGGGATAACATTTAGTCTTTGAGATCTGGATCTTCTTCTTAGATTTGTGCAATCTAATATCGATAGTAGATCCAACGAGCAGGAGAAAAATCGTGTTTTCTCAGTGAAACCACCAAAGTGTTTGTGCCAAAACTGGGCATAACACTCTTCGAAAGGGTTTGAAGAGATAAAATGAAGAAGTTAAATGCAAAAAGAGGATTATCTAACAAACACTTCAAAAACAAACAAGAAAATACGCAGAAACACAGGGATTTAGAGTGGTTCGGCGTGTTGCCTACGTCCACTATGAAATGATTGACTTTTATTACTTTTGCTTGTTGGTTACAACGAATTACAACAGTAAATCTCGAGTACAGCAGTGAAATTCGAGTACAATGGTGAATTCGGCAGAGTCTGGATGTCAAAGAGCCAAAAGATCCCTTTTCTGTAGGTTCTTTGCTGCTATTTATAGACATAGGTTGCAAATATCTCGCTCAGATCTCGGGAGACCACTTCTGGCACGTGGGCGGGCCCACGCGATCGATCACATGTGATTCGCACTCGGTCCGTGATCGAGACGAACGAATTTCGTATCGATCAAGATTTGACCCAATCGAGTCGAAATTTAGCATGAACATTCTTTAGGTTGTACGCAAGCTCCTGTGAAAATTTGGTGGCATTTGGAATTGTAGATTGTGAGTTATGATCGATGCAAGTTTGTACTTTTCGAAGGCTGTCTCCTTCGTATCGATGCCGTTCGCATCGATGGTTTCGAATCGCTTTTGAGCACGTGCCTGCAAGTTGACGTGGTGCTAACTCCTCGGATCGACCCACTTTTCGTGCCGTGTTGACAACTTCCTTATTCATATCCAATATCGATGCCTTGTTCGTATCGATCGATTATGGTCTTGTTCGTATCGATCAACTTCGGCCTGGTTCGTATCGATCAACTTCAGCCTTGTTCGTATCGATGTTAGCTATTCTGTTTGTATTGATCGTATTTGGTCCTGTTCGTATCGATCGATTGCTCTATTATATTCATACAAAATCGAGTGCTTGGTTCTGTTCGTATCGAGGGAAATGGCTATTTCGTATCGATCTGTGGTGGATCGATACGGAATATACATGATGTTTCGTCGATACGAACTAAGCTTTCGTATCACAGTCGATGGATACGAAATAGGCAATAGCCGATTGATTGGAAGTGAGCTCCTGATGGATGCGAAGAAGGCTATCTTTGATGGATACGAACGAAACAGCTGCCGATCGATACGAAACAGAGTCGTTTGCTGATGGAGTCGAATAGATCGATACGAATAAAGTCTTTTCCTCCGATGGATACGAAGTAGTGTATTTCGATGGATACGAATAGACACCCATCGATGGATTCGAACATGCCGAACCTTTGATGGACACGAACAGATGGTTGCAAAGTGATGGACGTGGTTGCGTCGATTTCTTTGATTTGTATCGATCATATCTTGAGCATATGAACTCGGATTGACTTGAAATTTGGGACGTTGGCTTTCATAGCTTTGTCTGTCATGTCTTGTCAATTGTAGCTCGATCCGGATTCAGACAAAATTCATCGATATCCATAGTGAGCCTGCGGATAACCGATCTTCGGGATGGACTGTCTTCGGTTTCCAGTTAAGTTCTTGGTGTCATGGCCTTGCCAAAAGGCAGGATAACAGTTTCTGATTTGCAAAAGATATGCTTTTAAAAGGGATTTTGTGAGGGGAAACCCGTTCCGCTAAGCAACATGGTCTCACTTAATATCAGTAAACTAAGATGTAATAGTATTATTCGCACAAGGCTTTATGTCTGACTCGAAGTTTATGTTTTTCTCTTAAACCCTCGGGTGTTCAAAATTTGATTTGAGTAGATTGAGTGTTAAGGTTTTTCTAGTTTAGTAGGTTGGACGAATAAGTTTCCAAAGGCGTGCAGGAGGCAAAGTTAGGAGCTATTTAGTTTTATTTCCACTGGAATGTATTATGACTGATATGTCTATTTAGTACTCTGATCATCCAAGGGGGCATCTTTAAATTGTGATAATTATATTTGATCAAAACCTGGGAATCGTTTGGAATTATGTAACTGAATATGAAATATTGATTTGAAATGTAATCAGAAAAGCTGTTTTGAAATCTATGCTAATTTTTTTCATATTCACGTGCTTCCGATATTATGAATACCATTAACATTACCGTAGTTTGTCATCGGAAGTTAATACTATGGATGACTATAACATCTATAGCGCTTAGCTTCGGACCTCAAGATAGGGGATGTTACATGTTTGTCTTGCTTTGAGTTGATCTTGTATTGGCCTTGTTACTTTGTTTGTCTTTAGTTTCTGGACTTTTGGGCTATCTCTTTGGGCTACCTGCCTCGATAAATCCAAGTTCGATTCTGTTTGTCCTAATATTTCCAAGTCAAAAGGCTGGATAACAAATCATATATCATCAAACATTATATACAGAACACAGACAACTATAATTTGACAAGCATGTTAATCTAATACATTTACCGTCAGTGTGCTATTTTTAATCTCCCAAAAGTCCCGTCTTCACCAAAAGGAATGATAAATTTGTTTGTAATGCAATGAAATATCAGTTATAATTTGATGTTCGGATTCCACTATGTCATCTATGTAGCTAGGTTTGAATGTTTAATTTGGATAACCCATTATGTCACCTATGATTCAAACTATTTAACGTACGGTTTTTCACCGTATAAAGAATTTCATGATCAATAATCATTATGTTCATAAAAGAATTAAACCCTAACACTGATTTTTACCTATACGTTACTATGCAAGATGGTGATATATTGAATATGAGTAAGTTATATATAGTCAGTACAATAAACTAGCGTATGATTTCAATTACAAAACATATAGTTCTACAGATAGATGTCAGCCAAGAAGTGTGGTGTTAATTATAAATTGTAGAGAACAATGTACTATAGTGCTGTAGGTAGAAAGCAGCAATGAACATCATGGTAAAAAGGAGACAAACCCAAGGAAAAAATAAGGTTAGAACTAAGTGTGCCTAAAACACAGATAAATTGACAAATGATATGAATTGAGTGTACCTAAAAGTTAGATAATTTGACAAAAAAAGTAAGGGTAGAACTAAGCGTATCCAAAGAATATAATATAAAACCTGTAGATCTTGAAGCAATTTGACAAAAATATAAGTTTAATTTGTTCAATGTACACCCGCCTTTTAAATACAGTTAAAGATAATCGACAAAATGACAAGTATTCAAGAATTATTTGCATAGTTATTAGGGGACCACCAAATTTTTATCATTCACTTCAGTATTTTAAAAGACTGGAGCACACCGAAGCAAAAATTTGAGCAGGTTAATGGATGGGGAAATACTCATTTAAGGAATTTTTTATAAATAAGTACCAAGTCCAATCTTGGTTTGCGGTAAAGCCTGTTATCTACTTATAATGCAGATGTTGGATAAAATGTGTTATTGTAATTTTTCGTCAAACCATTATGTGTTCAAAGTATCACAAACTACAATAAATTTAGTAATAGATAACATCTAATTACTCGATAAAACCTTCTTCGTTTTCAGCTAACGTCTAATTAACCTTTTGTTTATCAAATAAATTGTGGATGTAAAGAAGTCATAGTCACCATAGTACATATCATCATTTCGTATTCAAAATTTAGTAATAAATAACTTTAATATTAATAGTTCTACATTAATTTTATACTGTGTATTGGTAACTCGATAAGCAAAAAACGTCTTGCATTACTTATGTACTATAGAAGAGTAAATCCATAAGCAAATGAGTATGGTACTTGACATGGTTTCCTATATCATCTTATTTCACACAAGCATCCACAAAATATTCGGCATGGTATTGTTTGAAAACTAAGACTTTTTAAAATTTGCAATAAACAAACATAAAAAATCAAGAATATCATGATAGAATTAACACATTTACATCATCAAAATAGCCATCAAGATTACCCAACGTAGTTGTGAGTTAAAGGTATAACTCACCTTAATTTTACAATGCACTATTCTTTATTTCCAACTCTAGCCTTCAATTTCAGCTTCAATTCTCTGATTTCAGCCTCAAACTTCAACTTCTCTTGCTGTCTTGATCTTAAATAGGCCCCAAACTCCATAGATTCCACAATTATGCACTCTAGATGTTGTAGGAAGTCTAGGAGTGATTTGCTACTAATTTTGGAATTTTCTCCACTTTTTTTGAATTTTATTTCAATTGGTTCACTTAGCTTCTAAGATTTTCAATGAGGAAGAAGGTTTTTTTCTTTGTTTTAGAGTGATAAAAATGAACATACATTTTGTTTATTATAGAAAGGAACGGGGAAGAGGGATATAAATGAGAATGGTCCAAATACAATATTGGCCTTAAAGAAAAAAAATTCTTCTTTATTTTGTTTATTATCAACATGAAAACAAATCTAAGCACAATGAAACTTCAAATATAAACCAAACAAATATTTCCACCAAATATTCATGTGACAAAATATTTTATTTTTCATACTTAAGCCAATATATTATAAGTATTTAAATTTTTCCTATGGGAAAATAGTCCTTATTTAAATCGACTTTAAAATTAATACTATATATTTCTAATCCAAAATTTTCAAATTTCCAAATTTCAATAATTCCATCATTTTTAAATATTTCTACTCAAAAATCAAAATTTTCCAATATAAACATTTTCTTTTCTAGAATAAATTAATTGTTTTAAAACTCTTAGAAAAACCTTTTAAAGAATTAAAGCTTCATCCTTAATAATCTTCACTTTGAACAAAATACCACACACACTCAAATCTATACTCAGTTTCTTGATAGAACTCAAGCTATCAATGCATCTCCTCCTACTTGTAGAGGATGTATCCACTACCCATAACATTGATTGTTTCTCATGTATAGCACATGCCCCAATTAAATAACAATTGTGTGAAGCCCTAGGTTCATCAAAAAGAAGTATTGAAGATCCTCAAAGGAAAATATACCAGCATCCAAAGAGCACCTTGATCCATTGTCGACTGACTTTCTTTTGAATGCTTCAGTTTCAGATTGTGTGTCAAGCAACCTTTTGAAAGAATTTTTTTAAATCTTCTACTTCCTCCATCACTCCTAATTTTTCTAAAAAACGGAGCAGTAATCCATGCTTGGTTTTGGAAGCGCCAGGAGGAAATGTCTCCACTGTTGCGAGAGTGGGAAACCTAGACGACAAAAATATCCTTACCCTATAATAGAGAGTTAGTCGGATGTTTAAAAGATTTTAAAAGCTTCAAATCAATGTGTATTGTGTGTGTATGCTTTGAATAGAAAATTTTGTTCATCTGTTTGATTGAAATTCAGTTATTTTAGCCAAGTACAAAAAAACAATTTCAAAATTACTAAAAATTATATGTGTAACGACCCGGAATTTCACTGCTTTATTTAATGAATTAATTAATTTTAAATATTCAATATATAAGTTTTATAATGAAAATAAACTCATTTTAATAATGGTGAAATTGGTTTCAAAATTTGTTTACCAAATTAAATAGTTCATGGAAAAACAGAAAATGTGACCGAAGAACGTGATGTGACTAAACATAATGATTATATATATATATAAGTAAGTGATGTGACTAGACATAATAATTATATATATATATAAATAAGTGATGTGACTAGACATAATAATTATATATATATAAGAAAGTGATGTGACTAGACGTAATAATTATATATATATATATAAAAGTAAGTGATGTGACTAGACATAATAATTATATATATATATAAGTGATGTGACTAAACATAATAATTATATAAATAAAAGAGAGTGATGTAACTAAACATAATTATATATATAAAAGAAAGTGATGTGATGGGAAAGAAGTGATGCAAGATATTTTGCTAAATTTTGGCTATAAATACATGCACCATTTCACTTCTTCATTTGTTCATTTCTTCATCTTCTTCCTCTACTTTATCAAAGCTTTTTAATGGCTTCCACCTTAGAAAATTTATGAAGAAATTTTAGTAGAAAAGAAATTAAAATAATGCTAGTGTATATACATATCAAATCCATCGAAAAATCACTTCAAAACACTCCTCTTCCTCAACATAACCCACGGCCACCACCTATTCCTCCTTTGGCCGAGCACATCCACCTCCAAAGAAGCTAGGCTGAGCACTACAAGAAGAAGGAAGGTGATCGGAAAGCTCCAAAGCAAGGAAAAGAGGAGGAAGTGCTATCGGAATTGATTCAGGAAGCTACAGAAAAGATTGGTGGAGTGGACTCATAAGTGAGTACTTATTGTTTATTAAATAATATCTAGAACTATTTTAAATATGATAACATGATCATTTAATCTCTTAATGATTTGTATGAATGGTTGATAAGTTGAATGGTTATATGGTTGATTATATGGATGTTGATATGGTTGATAACTTGGTTATGATAAATTATGAGAAATCATAATAAAATGGTTAATTAAAAGAAATGAATTCATGTAATGTGTATATGGAGTTTATTTAGCCTCTTAATGGTTTTGAAAATATGAAAAGGTGGAAAATGAATATTATAATAATATAATATTATGAAATGATTTAAAAGTGGAAAAAAGGTATAATATAGAAAAATATTGGTTAAATGTTTGAAAATGGTTTATAAATGTTTTATAAACATTAAAATTAAATTTGGAGAAGTTTTGACAAATATTGAGTTTGGAGTCAAAAATAGGCGCGTCGCGTAACTGTAGTTCGCGATTTCGCACCATGAAAGTTAAATCCTTCTATAGGATGGAATCAGAGTCGGATTTCTTTGCAATAAGAATTTTCCGAACTCTTATGACTATAGTTTTCAAACAAAGGAAAATTATTGAGATTTCATTTAATAGATTTTGAAATATGAGCAAATAAAGTTTTCAAGGAAATCGCGCTTGGGTAGTTCGGTGGCCAAAGTCGTAAATGTTTTAGATACCTATTTTTAAAATGTTTAAAAATACGAAATAAATCTTATAAATCATTTAAAATGTTTTAGAAGTGATTTGAGTAAAAAAAACAAATTTCTAAGTGATAGAAAATCGTTTTGATCAATATAGCTTAAAAACACTTTCCGCAGCACTTTTCTATAACTTTTGAAATACAGTTTTAAAATAACCGTTCTTTTCCAAATCTTTTGTAAATGTTTCAAATGATTAATAAAGTATTTTAAAGGTAATTTTAAAAGGATTTATGGAATGATTAAAGGTTTAATGATTTAGAGTCGATCAAATAACTTGACCGCCTTATGGATGTCAAAGAGATAGTGTCTAGGCTTGAGTTTGGAAAACTAGTTTTCTGCTCTTCTTGGTTATCCGGACTGGCCCGACGAATGCGTTAGTAAATTTGGTTTACTCAGATCAAAATCTCCCAAAGTATAAAGATATAATTTTCTAATATAAATAACTTGGATTTTGTGGAGATAATCTTCTTGTACTTGGTGTTAAAGCCCGAAGAGGGAACTCATACTATTCGTGGAATTTAAAAGGCGATTCCACCGTTATTCCGCCCGTAGTACTGGTTGAATGCGGGAATTGATAGTGAGTAGAATTAGATGATTCCTATAGATTCTGCTCACTTAATATTTACTGGTTTAGGATTAACATCCTAGATAACATGGTTTTAGCTCAATCAAAGTTTTAAGTTTTGAATTAAGAAATCTTTGTAAAGATTTAAATAAATGATTTGGAATTATTTTAATTTCTATACTTGAATTTATTATTTTGGGTTTGCAGTAAACTATGTCTTAAATAACATCGTTTTTGACCCATTTAAAAGTTATGTTTTGAAAATAAGAAATCTTTGACACTACACCAGAAATAGCTTTTGACAGCGTTTCAAAAACGTTGTTATATGATACGACAGCGTTATTATAAACGCTGTATAACGACATGCTGTCGTAGGTGCAAAAGTTTTAACAGCAAAATAGAAAACGCTGTAAAAAATTTGATACCACAGCTTAATTTTAAACGCTGTGGAAATTATTCTTTTGACAGCGTTTTATTTAGGCTGTTAATATTTTTATTACAGCGTTTAATGCGTGCTGTGTTATGTTTTTACAGTTGGATGATGTTTTAATATACTGTTTTAATAATAATAATAATCTGTTAAATAAACTAGCTAAAACAATATTAATATACAAAAAACATCTATAAATCAAGTTTCAATAATATCCATAAACAAAAATAACACAGTAGACCAAGTTATCATAATATTGTTAAACAAAGATAAGGTATATGTTAAACAAAAATATAATATCAATAAAGTAAGTCCGCACCAAATGCCAACAACAAAACATGCATCTAAAAAGTTTCATATGCTTGCTACTTGCTATGGAAGAAGAATGTGCCATCGCCATCTTTAATTACCTGCGATGAAAAAATTTGAAGTCAGTGAGTAAACATAAATTAAAATCTAAACCCATCTGATAATCTCAATACAATTATTACAAGCAAATCAATATTTTTATCACAGTTCTCGGTTTACACTAATAGATATTACATAGATGAGTTTTATTGTAGTATCCAACACTATTGTTAAGTATGATTTACATAGATGAGTTTTATTGTAGTATCCAACAATATTACACAATTAAGTGTTTCACAAGTATGATATAATAATGTAAAAATAACTAGTTAATATTAAGTCATTTTAAAGCTGTATTAGTTACCGATGAGAAGTTGTGGAACATTCTCTTATTATTTGCTGTGTACACCAGCATAATGATAGTTAACTGTAACGACCCGCCATTTTGGACCATTCGCGTCCATTATAAGTGTATAGGTAGACACTCATGCCGGAGTTGAATTGCTCAAAATACCGCGTTGTTAATTTAAATTTGGCAAAACTGAACATATACAGTAAATAGATATAATCACAGATCACAGACACAGAGTAATAAATGCAGCGGAAATAAAAGAGATAGTAGTTCATGAAGCTACTATATGAATATATAAAAATACATCAGAGTTTACAACAGAAGAGTAATACGATACATCAGATACAAATCAGAATACATCACTGGAATCATCGAATACTGAAAGCAGAATAGATGGCTGGATCTTCAAGCAAAGCTCCAACTCCAAAGGTGAGTCTCGAATACTGGTACACTCAGTCTGACCCGAGCGTAAAGCAAAAACACAAGACACTCGAGTCAGGATTAACATTCTTATATTAATAAATCCAACTCAAGTGAAATAGCAATTGAAATACAAGTAACTCAAAGGATGTTTGGAATAACCATCCTTTAAGGATCCGTTAAACTATCTACTAGGTAGTAATGTACGCTAAGTAGATAATGTCTATCAGTAATATAAAGATATCAAAGTAGGGTTAAGCAGGGCCCATACACCTCTTAACCTGTTTATTCCCAAAAGCACATACAAGACCGTAGTTTCCCCAAAACCGGAAGTCACCAGAGGGCAATCCATATACTAAAGGTACAAATCAAAATCGTAGTGGTCGCGAATAGGATAATCAGTATGACAAGGTACATGAGGCGATACCAACTAGGATACTAGTAGTTGCCTGATCCGGACTGATGTTGGGCATAGCAGCTACTACCCCAACACCGCGAAACAACACTCCCAAATCGAGGGGTGCACCCAAATCGAATCACAAAAGTAATAGATATGGTATCGAAGAAGTGTGTCCGCTAGAGATGGCGATCCTCAATGGCCCGGCGCGGCTCCTGTTTTAGTCATGTCAAGGGTCATCCAAAATCGTTCTCTTTCTTCAGTCAACGCGTTCATCAAAACCATCCACTTCGTTCTGGATCAACACTCCGCGTATAGTTATTAAAGTGGTTTCGGTTCAGATAGAGAGTATATCCATTACCGATCCCGGTCTCTTTAATAACTTTCGTAATTATTACACCGATTGGTCGTTTATATATTTCAAAAACCAAATCAATTTCAATTTCAAATAGAATCCGTAAATCAACATTTCATTTGTCTTTCAAAACCAATTTCCAATATTTACGTTTCAAAACTTCCAAGTTATCATTTCAAAATCTTATAATTCAATTTCCATATTCATTTAAAACAATTCAAATATCAATTCAAGTTCGTATATAAGTTTCATTCCGAAAATCATTTAAATAAATTCTATTTAACATTCAAATCAATTTAAACTCATTTATCGATTTCATTCAATATTCGTTAAGTTACTTTATCATTCAAAACAATTTCTATTAAATTTCCAATTCATTTAATCAATTCTTAAGTTCAACTTCATTAAAACAAAACTTACAATTTTGAATTAAACTAAATTCGTCAAATCAATTCTCCAATTACAAGTCTTACATTAATTCCAAAAATATCACATTTCATTTTTGTTAAAGAAATCCAATTTCACTTATTTACTTACTTAAATGATTTTCCAAACTTAATTAATAAAGAAACTCAATTTCAATTCTTTACGAAGTAAAATTCACTTATTCAAAAGTTCAATTTTTCTTATTAAAGAATTTCAATTCAATTTAATCATTTAATAATTCATTATTAAATAGTTCAAAACTTAATTATTAAATAATTTCAAAGTTTAATAATTTCAAACTTAATTATAATTTCAAACTTAATTATTAAATCATTTCAAACTTAATTCAATCATTTCTCAAATTAAACAACATTCTTTCATTGATTACATTGTTAATCTTTTGTTTCAGATTATTAAATATTAACATTTTCCTTTCATTAAAATTCGAATTTCAACTTCATTTCAAAACCATATTCTTTATTCAAATAAAATCTTCGTTTATTTTCAAATCAAATTATTGACCAATCGGGTTTTTATTTAATTTTCTATCCTAAGTCAAAGTTCAATTTGGGTATTTATCATTTCAACCCGATTCCAATTCAATTCAAAATCAAAACATATCAAAGGGAACTTGCAGTGTGATAACTGGGATGGTGTCAAAGTAAATAAACAAGCAATAACAACAATCAATAACAATCCAATAATCAATTCAAATAATCCCGAAATAACCCTATTAATTCGCATTGTTATTTGTACGAATTAATATAATTATTTCTAGAATCTACACTATCATTTCATGTAGATTAAAGATTATTACATTACAGTTTTTCACTTGTCATCTATTTCGATTACATACATCATCAGTTTAAACAACATACAATTCAATGGTTCAAGGTATAGTTAACACTATTCTACGTGTCAATTTATTTAACATTTAAAGGGGTCATACTATACAAATGTCAGTTAATCAAATTTAACATTCAATTATCCTATATCAAGTTCAATTTCATACTGTTTATCATTTTAACATCAACAATTTAACGTCCAATATAAACATCAACAATCAATCAATTATCAGCCAAACTGTATTATCATCGCATAAATAATTAACAGATAATGGTGTCAGATGTCACAGGTGAACTGATACAGGTAATAACATATATAACAGTGTAATTAACTAACAGTTGCATATTTCAATTGTCGTTTCAATTGAAATCAAATCTAATAAATAAAAGAACGTTAATCGTGAGTGAGTGCTCACCTTTCGAGGCTAGAGAATACAGGAGATGACACGAATACGTACACTGATACGTACACTGGAATTGAATTACGAATCCAAGCAAAGCAAAATCGGCACGAATTCAACGATCAAAGCTGATAAGTAGAAATTTACGAAGTCAAATTAGAACGGAATCGATGAGATAATGGTATAAGTGAACTTATATATATAACTATATATATATATATATATATAATCAAATTCTAAATCCAAACATATATTAAATTAAATATATATAGGAATTTCAAAATCCATTATTAAATTTAAACCCATACATAAATAAAAAAAAATATTCCTAATATATTTTAAATCAATATCCCTTATAAAACCAAATAACTCACTACATGTTAATATACTTAAAACCCAATATTAAAAAAAAATATGTTTATAGGTATAAACCAAAATCGTTATTATTTGAATTCATATGTTTTGAATACTCATCAAGTATATAATTTAAAAATCAATAACACTTATAAAACCAAATGACTTACTTGTTATGATAAATCTATAAACTAAACAAGTCAAATGAACCTGTATATACTCTGCCATGATGTAACTTATATAAAAGTATATATATAAACTGACCTGATACTAATAAACTATGCAGACTACACATTGTAAACATTTTTTTTTTGAAGTCAAATCTATATGTACCGTGACTAAACAACCTACAAAACTTAACAGAACCCAAATCTATAGGCTAATATGCAATATCTCTCACACGTAATTCATGTTGTTTTCCCAAACCTGAAAATATAGGTTGTTTATATACAAATCAACACCTAATATAACTAGTGTATTATAAAACAAATAGATATATTACTGTAGACAAACAAATGCAGACATAGTTAGTATATAAAATATAAAGTACTCTAACAGTCTTATATAAACCTTGTAAGTTATCAGGAAACTTTATAACAAAACGTATGTAGTTATACATATACAACTCTTATGACATCTCACATAAGCAAACATCTCTAAATTTATATAAATACACAAACTCATACAACTTTTATATATATAAACCGCAGATCCAATATGACCAAAATTTTACATACTTTCATATAATAAATAAAAATCAATAACAGAATATAACCATATATAAAATATACTATAATTCATATATATAGATTATATACCTATCCATAGAAGAGGTGAAGGAGGCTGCTGCTCCTGGGTGGCACGATGGGGTCTCGGTTTGGGATTTGGCGGAGACGAGTTGATGGGTTTCAGGGTCTCGGCCGTGGGCTGTCTCAGGTGGTGGTTGCGTGGGTGGCTGTTGAGCTTTTGGTGGGACAAATTTGCATGAAGGTGGAGCTTCGCGTGGAGATGCTTGATGTGGAGGATGAGGCCAAGTTGGTCGGAAGAGGAACTGAGCAAAGGCCGGGGAAAAGAAGAAGGCGTGAGGCCGGTTGGTGCGGTTGATGGTGGAGGGTGCGTACCTGGTTGGCGGTCGGAAGGTGAGGTGGTGTACGACAGCGGTGGGGTTGAGGATTTGGAAAAATAAAATACAAAGGAAGTATAGACTTGGTTTGCAGAGCAACACAGTGATAGGCTGAAGAACATTCTTTGGCAAAGAGGAAGAAATGCAAAACAATATGAAACGTGGAGTGAGTTTTCTCTGTATAAATCAGAACCAATTGAAAACAAAAAATCAAACTGTCAAATAGCAAAAGTCAGGCGATGACAAATAGAATGAGAAGCAGGAGGAAATAGTAAGAGTCACACGGTTGATTTCTGAAATTAATAAATGATAGTGTCCATTGGTTTGAACGGTGGGATATTAAAAGTTATGGGACCAAAAGACTCGGTGGCGTAATCGATACGCTAGGCGTTTCACAGATTTCAACGCACAACGAACTTCAAAATACACAAATGAGTATATGGTTGAGATCAGCGTGACGAGACGATTAAAACGGTATATAGAAATCAGTGGTACGATCATCCGATAAAAATCGATATCGGTACCAGAATACTGCTATTTTGCAGAAAATAAGAACGACGGAGCCAAAGATGTCCGAATTTGGAAAAACGACAAACTGAAATTTTGCTCAGAAGATGGTTTAGAATTTTTCTATGTAAAAATATTTGGGTTTCGGAAACATTTTATTTTCACTGTTTTTTAACTGATTAAATTGAAGTAAATTTACGCGCGAAATAAACTTTCATATTTTCGGACGAAAATTTACCAGTTGCTATGTTTAACTAGACGTATTCCAAATATTAAATTTTTATTTCAAAATTTTATCGTTTAAAATTTCACAAAATTTCAACTAATTACGTTATAAAAACAGTTGAAATTTACGGGTCGTTACACTCTCCCCCACTCAAAACTTTTCGTCCCCGAAAAGGAACGAGGTAGGAGAATAGAAACAACCAGAAAGGAAACAGATTTGAAATAAAAAATGACAATTTATTTAAACCATATAAATTCAAATTTAAATTAATCGATATTCCATAATTGATTTAATCCATTTGATTTCACTAAAATCAATCTCAACTATTACTAAATTCATTATTTTATTATCTCATTACTTCAATTTACAATTTTTAAAACAATAAATTTGAATAGTCTTTTATTATAATCATATTTTCTTCAACAATTTTAAATTCTTCTTTATTCCAAATTATTGTTAAATTTATTCTACTTAATATATCTAATCTCATATATTTAACCCATATAAATCAATTTATACCCTATAAATTTCAATTTAAATTAATTTATATTGACTAATTGCTTTTAAATTCAAGGTATTTCCGTAAGTTGATCAAATTCAATTTGTTAATTCTTTCAGAACAAATTTATTAATTCTTTCAAAACAAATTTATTTCATTATTAACTGAGTTTACTTATTATCCTATCTAACTCTATTAACATCTTTATAATCAAAATTCATTGTATAACATTTATTATGAACACTCAAATTTTATTTATAAATTCAATTTATCTTATATATTATCCAATTACATATTCAACTTATGAATGATTTAGGTAAGTTGTATTAGAATGCAATTGAACAATATACAAATAAAATTTTCCCAATTCAATTATTCAAGTTTAAATATTTATTCCAAATTTTGGTTTTATTTATAATTAAAATCATCCTTTAACAAAATTTAAGAATTAGATTTCCGATTAATTTTAAACAGTTTAGAGATATATATAATATATTTATATCAAATCAAATTAATTTTTTTAAAATAAGATACCCATATATATATATATATATAAATCAAATTATACTGAAGAAATTCTAATCAAAATATTTTCCAAAACAAAACCATAGCAATGCTACAGAATAGTATCTCCACTTCGAAACTCGAAAATGAACGTCGATGATGCGGCCGCCATCACCGAAATTATTTTCCAGCGACAAAGAGAAGAGCACTGATTTCCACATTTTTAAAAATTCTTTGAAAACAATTTCTATTCGAAAATACTTTCAATAATATATACTTTAAAATTTTAAAACCAAAATTCGAAATCACCGGAACTAAATTCTCAAATTTCTGAATTAAATTCATTTCAAATTCCAATCAATTTATAACCAAGTTTATAAATTCATTTATTTATATTATGCAATAGTCAATGGTTTACAAAATAATAAATGCAAATCAAATATCATTATTTCAGACAACAAATTCATTAACAATTTAATTTCAGAAAACTTAAATTTATATATAATATAATCATACAAAACTTTTATTTTTATTTACCAAATTTGAAAACGATATTGTGTCAGTTTGCTCTGTTAAAGTGTTTTAGAAATCCTATCGATAGCGTTGATCAGACGAATCGATCGGAAACCCAAATCAACATCAACAACCCAAACAACACAATATATTTTAAAACATTTATATATATAGATATTAGTTTACAAATACACTTCTTTGCTCGACGATATAGGAATGAATTTTCAAAATAAGGATAGGGTTTCAAATTTGATGGACTCAAGTTAAAGAGAATTCTGATTTGAATACAAGTTCGAAAAAAAAGATAAGATGTTAAATTAACAGAATCGGGTTGGATAAGCTTATTTAATTCACGGGCAATCTTAACCGGACCGTCCGTAACTTCAAGAATAAGATCGATGCTGAATTCCGAGGTAAGTCAACACTCAATCTCTAGAGATGGGATTCAGGTATATCAGGGAATAGATAGCATTGTAAACCGAGGATACAGAAATCTCCGGTAAATCGATGCCTATTATAAAGGAGTTTCACCCCTCTACAAATCATTCGAAGTTTGGCGAGACCGCCGATCTATTATAGATGTCATTCAAAATGGAGTTATGGGGTGCTCCAGAATTTGAAAGGAGACGAATAGTGAGGGACACGAATGAAATTTGGAACCGTAGGGAACGTTCCAAAATTCAAGGAAATCGAGTCGAAAGAAAGAGATTGAAACTCAAATGAGAGTGATTCTGTAAATACATTTACCCTATATGTTGAGTTTTGCCTAGAGCTACCAAAGCTCTGATACCAACTGTAACGACCCGCCATTTTGGACCATTCGCGTCCATTATAAGTGTATAGGTAGACACTCATGCCGGAGTTGAATTGCTCAAAATACCGCGTTGTTAATTTAAATTTGGCAAAACTGAACATATACAGTAAATAGATATAATCACAGATCACAGACACAGAGTAATAAATGCAGCGGAAATAAAAGAGATAGTAGTTCATGAAGCTACTATATGAATATATAAAAATACATCAGAGTTTACAACAGAAGAGTAATACGATACATCAGATACAAATTAGAATACATCACTGGAATCATCGAATACTGAAAGCAGAATAGATGGCTGGATCTTCAAGCAAAGCTCCAACTCCAAAGGTGAGTCTCGAATACTGGTACACTCATTCTGACCCGAGCGTAAAGCAAAAACACAAGACACTCGAGTCAGGATTAACATTCTTATATTAATAAATCCAACTCAAGTGAAATAGCAATTGAAATACAAGTAACTCAAAGGATGTTTGGAATAACCATCCTTTAAGGATCCGTTAAACTATCTACTAGGTAGTAATGTACGCTAAGTAGATAATGTCTATCAGTAATATAAAGATATCAAAGTAGGGTTAAGCAGGGCCCATACACCTCTTAACCTGTTTATTCCCAAAAGCATATACAAGACCGTAGTTTCCCCAAAACCGGAAGTCACCAGAGGGCAATCCATATACTAAAGGTACAAATCAAAATCGTAGTGGTCGCGAATAGGATAATCAGTATGACAAGGTACATGAGGCGATACCAACTAGGATACTAGTAGTTGCCTGATCCGGACTGATGTTGGGCATAGCAGCTACTACCCCAACACCGCGAAACAACACTCCCAAATCGAGGGGTGCACCCAAATCGAATCACAAAAGTAATAGATATGGTATCGAAGAAGTGTGTCTGCTAGAGATGGCGATCCTCAATGGCCCGGCGCGGCTCCTGTTTTAGTCATGTCAAGGGTCATCCAAAATCGTTCTCTTTCTTCAGTCAACGCGTTCATCAAAACCATCCACTTCGTTCTGGATCAACACTCCGCGTATAGTTATTAAAGTGGTTTCGGTTCAGATAGAGAGTATATCCATTACCGATCCCGGTCTCTTTAATAACTTTCGTAATTATTACACCGATTGGTCGTTTATATATTTCAAAAACCAAATCAATTTCAATTTCAAATAGAATCCGTAAATCAACATTTCATTTGTCTTTCAAAACCAATTTCCAATATTTACGTTTCAAAACTTCCAAGTTATCATTTCAAAATCTTATAATTCAATTTCCATATTCATTTAAAACAATTCAAATATCAATTCAAGTTCGTATATAAGTTTCATTCCGAAAATCATTTAAATAAATTCTATTTAACATTCAAATCAATTTAAACTCATTTATCGATTTCATTCAATATTCGTTAAGTTACTTTATCATTCAAAACAATTTCTATTAAATTTCCAATTCATTTAATCAATTCTTAAGTTCAACTTCATTAAAACAAAACTTACAATTTTGAATTAAACTAAATTCGTCAAATCAATTCTCCAATTACAAGTCTTACATTAATTCCAAAAATATCACATTTCATTTTTGTTAAAGAAATCCAATTTCACTTATTTACTTACTTAAATGATTTTCCAAACTTAATTAATAAAGAAACTCAATTTCAATTCTTTACGAAGTAAAATTCACTTATTCAAAAGTTCAATTTTTCTTATTAAAGAATTTCAATTCAATTTAATCATTTAATAATTCATTATTAAATAGTTCAAAACTTAATTATTAAATAATTTCAAAGTTTAATAATTTCAAACTTAATTATAATTTCAAACTTAATTATTAAATCATTTCAAACTTAATTCAATCATTTCTCAAATTAAACAACATTCTTTCATTGATTACATTGTTAATCTTTTGTTTCAGATTATTAAATATTAACATTTTCCTTTCATTAAAATTCGAATTTCAACTTCATTTCAAAACCATATTCTTTATTCAAATAAAATCTTTGTTTATTTTCAAATCAAATTATTGACCAATCGGGTTTTTATTTAATTTTCTATCCTAAGTCAAAGTTCAATTTGGGTATTTATCATTTCAACCCGATTCCAATTCAATTCAAAATCAAAACATATCAAAGGGAACTTGCAGTGTGATAACTGGGATGGTGTCAAAGTAAATAAACAAGCAATAACAACAATCAATAACAATCCAATAATCAATTCAAATAATCCCAAAATAACCCTATTAATTCGCATTGTTATTTGTACGAATTAATATAATTATTTCTAGAATCTACACTATCATTTCATGTAGATTAAAGATTATTACATTACAGTTTTTCACTTGTCATCTATTTCGATTACATACATCATCAGTTTAAACAACATACAATTCAATGGTTCAAGGTATAGTTAACACTATTCTACGTGTCAATTTATTTAACATTTAAAGGGGTCATACTATACAAATGTCAGTTAATCAAATTTAACATTCAATTATCCTATATCAAGTTCAATTTCATACTGTTTATCATTTTAACATCAACAATTTAACGTCCAATATAAACATCAACAATCAATCAATTATCAGCCAAACTGTATTATCATCGCATAAATAATTAACAGATAATGGTGTCAGATGTCATAGGTGAACTGATACAGGTAATAACATATATAACAGTGTAATTAACTAACAGTTGCATATTTCAATTGTCGTTTCAATTGAAATCAAATCTAATAAATAAAAGAACGTTAATCGTGAGTGAGTGCTCACCTTTCGAGGCTAGAGAATACAGGAGATGACACGAATACGTACACTGATACGTACACTGGAATTGAATTACGAATCCAAGCAAAGCAAAATCGGCACGAATTCAACGATCAAAGCTGATAAGTAGAAATTTACGAAGTCAAATTAGAACGGAATCGATGAGATAATGGTATAAGTGAACTTATATATATAACTATATATATATATAATCAAATTCTAAATCCAAACATATATTAAATTAAATATATATAGGAATTTCAAAATCCATTATTAAATTTAAACCCATACATAAATAAATAAAAAATATTCCTAATATATTTTAAATCAATATCCCTTATAAAACCAAATAACTCACTACATGTTAATATACTTAAAACCCAATATTAAAAAAAAAATATGTTTATAGGTATAAACCAAAATCGTTATTATTTGAATTCATATGTTTTGAATACTCATCAAGTATATAATTTAAAAATCAATAACACTTATAAAACCAAATGACTTACTTGTTATGATAAATCTATAAACTCAACAAGTCAAATGAACCTGTATATACTCTGCCATGATGTAACTTATATAAAAGTATATATATAAACTGACCTGATACTAATAAACTATGCAGACTACACATTGTAAACATTTTTTTTTGAAGTCAAATCTATATGTACCGTGACTAAACAACCTACAAAACTTAACAGAACCCAAATCTATAGGCTAATATGCAATATCTCTCACACGTAATTCATGTTGTTTTCCCAAACCTGAAAATATAGGTTGTTTATATACAAATCAACACCTAATATAACTAGTGTATTATAAAACAAATAGATATATTACTGTAGACAAACAAATGCAGACATAGTTAGTATATAAAATATAAAGTACTCTAACAGTCTTATATAAACCTTGTAAGTTATCAGGAAACTTTATAACAAAACGTATGTAGTTATACATATACAACTCTTATGACATCTCACATAAGCAAACATCTCTAAATTTATATAAATACACAAACTCATACAACTTTTATATATATAAACCGCAGATCCAATATGACCAAAATTTTACATACTTTCATATAATAAATAAAAATCAATAACAGAATATAACCATATATAAAATATACTATAATTCATATATATAGATTATATACCTATCCATAGAAGAGGTGAAGGAGGCTGCTGCTCCTGGGTGGCACGATGGGGTCTCGGTTTGGGATTTGGCGGAGACGAGTTGATGGGTTTCAGGGTCTCGGCCGTGGGCTGTCTCAGGTGGTGGTTGCGTGGGTGGCTGTTGAGCTTTTGGTGGGGCAAATTTGCATGAAGGTGGAGCTTCGCGTGGAGATGCTTGATGTGGAGGATGAGGCCAAGTTGGTCGGAAGAGGAACTGAGCGAAGGCCGGGGAAAAGAAGAAGGCGTGAGGCCGGTTGGTGCGGTTGATGGTGGAGGGTGCGTACCTGGTTGGCGGTCGGAAGGTGAGGTGGTGTACGACAGCGGTGGGGTTGAGGATTTGGAAAAAAAAATACAAAGGAAGTATAGACTTGGTTTGCAGAGCAACACAGTGATAGGCTGAAGAACATTCTTTGGCAAAGAGGAAGAAATGCAAAACAATATGAAACGTGGAGTGAGTTTTCTCTGTATAAATCAGAACCAATTGAAAACAAAAAATCAAACTGTCAAATAGCAAAAGTCAGGCGATGACAAATAGAATGAGAAGCAGGAGGAAATAGTAAGAGTCACACGGTTGATTTCTGAAATTAATAAATGATAGTGTCCATTGGTTTGAACGGTGGGATATTAAAAGTTATGGGACCAAAAGACTCGGTGGCGTAATCGATACGCTAGGCGTTTCACAGATTTCAACGCACAACGAACTTCAAAATACACAAATGAGTATATGGTTGAGATCAGCGTGACGAGACGATTAAAACGGTATATAGAAATCAGTGGTACGATCATCCGATAAAAATCGATATCGGTACCAGAATACTGCTATTTTGCAGAAAATAAGAACGGCGGAGCCAAAGATGTCCGAATTTGGAAAAACGACAAACTGAAATTTTGCTCAGAAGATGGTTTAGAATTTTTCTATGTAAAAATATTTGGGTTTCGGAAACATTTTATTTTCACTGTTTTTTAACTGATTAAATTGAAGTAAATTTACGCGCGAAATAAACTTTCATATTTTCGGACGAAAATTTACCAGTTGCTATGGTTAACTAGACGTATTCCAAATATTAAATTTTTATTTCAAAATTTTATCGTTTAAAATTTCACAAAATTTCAACTAATTACGTTATAAAAACAGTTGAAATTTACGGGTCGTTACATTAATAGTCATTTATTTAACGACGTCGTTGCTGAATAATTGAGTTTTATACTAAACATCAAAGAATGTTTAGACCTTGTGCTTGTAAATATCGTATTTCAAATCACATTTTTGGACCTTCCATTATCAGGTATGTGTTGTAGACTTGTAGCATATGACAAGTTAATTATGGAAGTTAATTTTGTGGATACTTCATAAAAAATAAAAGAATAATCATTACCAAGAAGTGAGAAGCAGAGTGGGAAGCAAGACAAAGAACAGGCCTTTTCTTCCTGTACCTCATAATCCTGACTTTTCTCTCATCAAGTTCGCTCTCCTCTCCCCCTTCATCAACAGAAACAGAAACATTCGATGAGGAAGAAGAAGAATCCAAAGACATGGCTTGAGAATCTTTCTCCGATGCTCCGTCACTAGCATCCCAATACTTGAGTGCAGTACGGCTACTCTTCCTTCCAAATCGAAGGGACGCTGCCCTACGAAACAAGGAGTAAGGCCTATCTAGGACGCTGGTAGGAGATGTGTGGTTTTTGAACCTATGGGAACCGCCCCTCCTTTCGGAGGCCGATGCAGAGAGCCTGGGAGGAAGCTCTAACCGCCTTTCATATATTTTATGTGTTAGTACAACTGCATTTGAAATGCCAAAATATTATGATTGTAATTTGGTGCTATGCTGGTACATCATGATTGTTAAACTTAATGGAAGAAAATACCTGTAATACAAAGAACTCCACCTAATGATACCCACCCCTGTACACCTGTTCTTCTGAAAAACAATCCATACATGTAAACAAGTGAAAGTGCACGGTAAATGCCCAGTTCCAGTCTGGAATACACCCTAACAAGGCAATGAAATGTAAATTACCTGGACCATGGTTTTTCAGAGCAATACATTGCTACTGACTTTCATTCAATCCTGAGCATCTTCTTATCAAACAAATAGTTTCATATTCCTCCATGTCACCATCCTCAAAATCGAGAAACTACTCATATTCAGGTATGCAGATGGATAATCAGATGTTAGGGCAGGATTGCTCCAAAATATTAGCAATCCTATCTGCATCATTTGAAATATTGAAAATTACCTTGTTTTCAAACTGCAATTCAATGTATGTCATTCACAATCGTCAGCAAAGGACTGTAGACTAATATGAATGGCATACATACTTTATATCGCTTTTTGATTATTTTATTCGTAATTATCAAATTTGAACGACATTGTGTTGCCAATCGATGTGAATGACATACATACATTTCAATACCGATTGAAACTGGGTAATTTTCAGTATCATTGATGGTGCAAATAGTAACGCTTTTCAGACTAGAAACATCAGTTATAGAATCGTATTATATTTTTAAAACAAGTTTGGTTCATATGTGTCATATGAATAACTAGAAAATAGTTCTAACCTGATACTTCAGATCATCATGTAGTAAACAGCCTCAATTTTGAGGAAGCATTGCCTAATGCATAACATGTGCAAGGTACTCCCGGCTCTTACTCAAAGGGGCCTCATTATGCTGCAGCACTTGCTTTGGTAAATGCAATTTATATACAAAACATTTCTCAAGCTCATACTGTGCTTCTGATAACTTGCTTTATGATAAATTTTCACTAACTCTATTTTTCCTAGTGATCTCATCCATTATTTAGATTACTTAGTACAAGCTTATTACTCTTAGGACTTTTATACATACTGGATGGAGAAAATTAAACTATAAGTTTTAACTCAACCAAAAAAGTAGGTTGACATGAAAATTGGATCATAAAACTTGAAGTAGGGAGTAAAAAGATGGTACTGTTTTCCAACATTATAACGGTAGTCAATTGTTTTGTTTTATTTGTTTTTTATTTAAAACAATATGAAATGTCGGATCCATGAAACCTGCTCCCATATTCTATATGACTCTTTTTTTTTGTTTAATATATCTTATTTCAAAGATATAAAAAGAGCAAACAAGCTCCCATATTTACAGTTTCATGTAAATAATATATTCAATAAAAATACAATAGTTCATGCTAATTGATACATTGGTAATAGGCTGATCAGTAAGAACTACACTATTCAACTAGGAAAGCTGCACATTCAAAAATTGGTTCATAGCAATCAAATACCAAAAACTTACGAAGGGTACGAGAATGTGTACTCGTTCAATGGAACCAATCCGCCCAAGGAAAAAACCACTATTTTTATAGTGGGCTATTGGGTTAAACTATCTTATACCTAAAGTAGATGGGAAAGATTCAAAACCAAAATAAGAATATAGGGTACCAGGAAAGAAATAGTCAAAGATTTCTTTTATGAAGGAACATATATCGAGAATTAATATTTTGAAGGGAGATGGATTTATAATGAAAAACAAGTAAAAGCAAACAATACATTTACATTACGGTGGTTCAAGCCATACATCTCTAATTACAAAAGAAAATGTCTTCATTCGGACCTTATAGTGGTTTCGTTTTAAGTTACTGGTATTCGATTTTATAAGAAAAAATAGTCAGCGATGGTAGCTTCATAAATTGTTTATAATAATTTCTGCTAACTAATGATTTTCATAATCACAACGTGTAATAGATAAGAATATAATATGAACTTCAGTAGCATACAAAAGCTAAAAGATATTGTTGAAATACTACATTGAAAAGGAAAGAACTCGCAATGTGTTTACAAGCACAACTGAAAATAAATTCAATATCTGTAACATGTTTTGGTTAAAGGCGAGTTATGAATAACTCCAGGTATACATTTAGTTCTCATTTTGCTTAACTCAAATCCACATGGCTTTCCACAATTTTTACTATAAAATAAAATAAGTTATGACAAGTTAGACAGTGAAAGTTATTCATTAGTCCATTATAAAAAAATAAGTTATGAATAACTCCGAGTATACATTCAATCAGTGCAACCAACTTAGACAATGAAAGTTATTCATTATTCCAGTATAAAAAAAGTTATGGTTATACATGTTTCCACACTTCACTCTTAGTATCTAGTAACAGTTTCAATTCTTGAATAAGGTAGACTTCAATATCAAGGAACAATTTACATTAGCATTTCAAACTGATACTGTCATTATTTACCAAGAAAAATCATACCTGTAATCACAACATCTGTGAGGTTATATCCGTAAATCAGGCTTTGATGTCTTTGGCCAGGTAGCTCTCTACCTCACCCATATGAAGGCAGCGGATCAATTAATGGCCAGTGAGATGGATCCTGAGATAAAATTAATAAATATCAACAATATTCATAACTTCAACTGTCATAAATTACATTATTATGCATAAATTCATAACTCTTGATACCATAGACCATAATACATTCAAGTACTACATCTTATTACAGTTTCCAGCTCACAATCATTCAACAAATAAAATTTTTGGTATTGAACTATGTGTATATACATACATCAGAAGAATAAAAATGTGCTACAACTCCGTAAAATTTACTATCGCATTCTAATTGGCACATAGATTCATACCACTGTACTCAGATTCATGTATCTCCACATTCAATTCAATGTGAACACTAGGAAACTAAACCCTATATGTCATTCCTATAGTAGAATGATGGTTCCAGTGCCCTATACTAGCTTATCTTATCAAAACATCGGCAAACCTATTAAATTATAAAGATCAATTTAATTCTTGAACAAATGTGTTCATAACAAAAAATGCGAGTGAACTTACATTTAATCCGATGATCACAACATCTTTATCCAAGGACAGCGTCAGACGACTGATCATAACTATACTTTGATTAGCCTATTATGCCATGGTGGTTAAAATATAAAAAAAAGATGACCAATTATGATGACAAATTTGAAGAGCATAAACTTACCATTTAATTCCTTGTATCTTTGCCAAAAAACTTTTGCATATCTTTCAACTTCCTCTTCTGTTCTACCTTCCATTTCTAAGGCTATGTTCTTTATGTCCTTGTGGCCACACTTTTCACATGCTTGAATGAATGCATTGAAATCTCGTCTAGTCCATGTAGAGAAACCCTTGAAATGCACAAGTAACAATATTAGCAAATAGCTTTAATGAGATGCAATGTAACAGCCAACATACTGCTACTTTTCCTCTTGTTTCCCAGGAGTTAATACATCTAAAAAGGAACATTTTAAAGCACGTCAAATAAATATATACAGATCACTGTTAAGACATGAATAATAAGGGTACCTTAAATTTCATCTCCATCGCTAATTGTATCATTCTTATGGTGTATCTATGGCAAAAGGGTCAGAATTATATATATATATATTATAGTTACATACTTTATTAAATTAAAATATTCTAGAAAGAATAAGACAACCATGGAAAGAAGCGCTTATTTACCTTTTATTGACAATTGATAGGGGTAGCCAAATTACCTAGTTTAGTTAATTTTGACATAAATTAAGAACAAAGTTACCAAGATGATTATTAACTTTAGTAGATGACTCTTACTAACTCCAAAAATAGATCCCGTCAAATACACAAGTGCTAATTATTCGATTTTGCAAATAGATCCATAAAATTAAACAAATATCTTCTTAGCCTTCCACAAAATAATTTTTTTTTAATGGAACATGATAAAGACTCTTCATTATAAATAGATCGACAAACTTTAACAAATACCTTCTTAAATTATCCACAAAATAATTTTTATATTGAATGGAACTCAATATTTTAGTTTTGGAACAAGTACTTCGGTTTTATAGCATCCACTAGTCGATTCAAATTAAGTGATATTAACTACAAATTAACTAAAACAACATTATCATGCTGGTAAAGCATTCAAGCTTTACCAAATTACAGTTTTAAATCTCTGTTTATGCACCTCCTTTTGAAAATTGGGGATATTACTAAAAGTAAGAACAAACTTAAATTAGATTATGTCGGCACCCAAAATTGCCAATAGCCCAAGGTATACAATCTAACTGAGACATACTATGAGCATGTATAAACAGCATTATCATAAGAAATGACATGCATCATGACATACCTTTCAGTTTTGAGTCCATCTCTCTATTACCCATACCGTCCACGAGACCGTCTTTCGTCTTTCCTGTGCAAGTGCTATGGATTCCCACTGTTGGTGGTCATACAATTAGGTCCTCTCTATTGGCTGATGCCTCATCAGTAGATAAGGATTGATATGCCTTTGACTCATCAGGCGATTTTGCATGATTCCATCCCATAAGAACACACAAGACCTTATGCAAACCAAGATGATCAACATGCTAGTCCGGTTTTTGTGCAGTATACAAATGCATGATGAGCCCATGTATATCTAGGAATGAAGCCTTGAAACGTGCACACCAATTCCACTAAATAACAAGGGTAGCAAAGCATCCTTTAAAGGTATTTGGTTTAACAGACCATAAGTACCGCACAGAAGTTACTAGTCACAAATTTATACTTTTTCTAGAAAGCATAACGATTTCATTGACAAATCTACAACAGAAAGCCCATCATAAAATCTAAGTAGAAAAACCTACATGAACTTAACTTTATATAGGAAGAACAATGATTTTGCTGACAAATCTACATTAGAAAGCCCATCATAAAAACTAAAAAAACAGTCGTAGGTTAAAATGATTTTACTAGCAATAGAGACTAACACTGAGATGAGCGTATATTTTACAATCTTCAATAGTCAATAACTCAAATTTCCAATTACAAAACAAAGGGATATAAACTCAAACAGCGGGACCGGGCCTGATTCTGCACACGGTCAAGAAAGCAGTGCAGTTGCCATTAAAAAATGTCAAACTCGGAACTACCAAAACATCAAAAATAATGAAAACAATGAAAAAAAATATCGGTTTAATACTACATTACAAACCCAAAATGGAGACGAAAAAAAAATTATGATGAAAACCACACATAATTCAGTAAACTATTCGCATAAAGGTTGAATTTAAGTGAACTGATCAATATTTACCAAGTCTTGCATAAAAATATGGAAACTGCATTGTGCCTAGTCACTACAAATGTAAATAGATCTCACTTTTAAAATATTATATAAACACCAAAATTATTTTTCATAGAGCCCATGAAGTTTACATTACAAGCCTAAAAATGCAGCAAACAAATGTCTACTTAAATACGTGTACATTATAAGCCTAAAATGCAGCAATCAAAATTGGGTTCCCTAATTTTTATTATACATACCCTAATTATATCTACTAAACCAAATTCCTAAATAAATAATCAAAACATCTTGCCTCTTCCTTTCACGTTTATTTTAAGTGTTCAACATTATAAAAGAGTAAGAATTTTTCTTAATACTAAGGCATTGAAACTTTGTGACAGAACCAAAACTAGAGTATGGAAAAAATTACTAAGTTTATACCTGCTTCGTAGAAAGCTCTCCTCAACCAGGCTAGGGAAATCAATGAATGGAAAAGCTTAATTGTTTTCGTCTGAACTTGAAATCAAAGTATTCGACTCAACTTGTAATTGATTCTTTTCGACTAGATCAATATATGAACTGTAAAACCCAAAAGGAATCGAATTAGGGCATCTTTGAGATAAGGTTTTAAGGGAAAAGGGGATAACCTAAAGAAGGAAGGATGAAATCAACAAAGAAATTTTTGGCTTCTTTCTAGATTTACGAAAAGAAGAGCGATATTAGGAGATAAGGGGGAAAAAATTTCTTTTGGAGGGAATGACGTGAATGAGAGGCGGCAAACAGAAAAGACTTAAACCTAATGAATATCGTCAACGTTCTTACGTGTATAATTTTCTTCGTAATTTACTTTTACCGCACATGCTACTTAAACGCTGAGAAAGGATGCTGTCAATGGTAAGTTTTGTTGTAGTGTGATTAAGATTTAATAAATGATTTGGAAATATTTTCCTAAGTAAAAGGTGAATTGATTTGGAATTATTCCAAGATTAAAAGGGTTTAAATTTACCAAATGATTTGATAAATGAGGCTTAATGATTCTATATATTGTTAAGAAGATGAAGGAATAATTAAATGAATATATCTCTAAGAGATATTTATGAATGAATAAAAAGATGAATTAAAGTGATTGATAATTGATAATCATATACAAACTTAACATCTTTTTAATCGATGATTGGTTTGAAGGAACCGGGATCGGATTTGGGTAACTCCTATCCGAAAACCACTTTGAACCAATGTACACGTTCGAAAGTGTAGACATGTTGAAGATGATAATTATTGAAGACCGGAGATCTTCATGGCGGAAGGACTGCTTGTTGACATTCTCTGGATTGCTCCTAATATAGAGACATTTATTATAGCAGTGGTGCTATCGTATTTTGAAATCTTCGAATTGCAAGGACTACTTGCTACTAATGGTAGTAGGAGGAGTGCCTTCGGTTTCGTTCAGTCCCAGAACGAACTTGTATGGACGAATGCCTGACATTGCATTTCTGATCATATTAATTTATCTCTATCAACGTACATCTGCTTGGTGGCGGAGAAGGAAACTTCTTTTAGCGTAACTCCCTTCTTTGAGATGTACGAGCTTAGAGGTTGTATGTTCGTGGAAGTCAATAGTGATCGAAGGAATGGCAATGTGGCATTCTAAGTGGAATGTGCTTTGTGGAAGAATAAAGCGTGGTTTTGTGAAAAGCAAAGCGCGGCTTTGTTAAAATTTAGCATAGCCTCACGAGCCTCACATCCAAGAGATAATACGTGTAATTATCTGGTCTACAGGGTATATATTTCAGGCTATTGGTTTTATGTGTATGGAGGAGTCCGGTGGAATCTGGATCCTCAAGCCATATATTTGAATATAGTAGCTAGCTTGCAAAAAGTGATAAGGCTACTGGATATTGGTATTGTAGCAAGTGCAGTTCCAAGTGACTTGCTTGAGAAAAACGATTAAGGCACCGTGGGAACTATGTTTGCTATACGTGGATCGAAGGAAAAGGCCATTAGTTCTCTGTCATGTTGAAAATCCAATTCCAATACGAGCTTTACGGTTTCGATTGTACTCCCAAAATAGCTGTAATGCTTTGCAAACATTTCAGCAACCCCTTAGGTATCATATATTCCGTCCGGTGTATTCCGTTGACCTAGTCCGGATATATTACCATAGACTTAGTCTGGATATTGATACTTTATTTTGATATATTACTTGAAAAGTGTTTTCAAAAGAATGTCATTAATAATAATATCAAAGTGTTTTTCAGTATAAAATATTTTGGTTATCATAAGATAAAAACCCGTCCGTATTTATGTGTGGGCATGGTTTTATGAGATACCCATCTTTCCAAAGGTTTTGATTTACATCAACATTTAAATTTCGAGTATCTCACGCTGGTTTATCAAGCCTGATACGGGTATTTTTAATACTCGGGTCAGATCCGAGTAGTTTCAGGTTTAGTTGGAAGACGCTTGGAGTTTCCAGAGGAGAGTTGGAGATCTTCATCTTCGTATGGACATATCCTATTATCCACCGCATCTATTGCATTTGTAAGGATGGGTTTATAACTGTCCAGGCCGAATCTAGATTAGACTCTGATATTGTATTCAAATTTTCCACTGTAAAGATTATTGTTGAAATAATACATGTTATTCCGTTCATGTGAGATTCTGTTCTATCTTTATTTTCTTTTTCCCCTAACAATCAGGCTTTTCAGCACTTGGATTTGCGGCACGAGGATGTATTAGTGTCGATTTTCGAGGGTTGAAAATCCAGTCATTACGATATGCTTATAGCATGTTGCACTACAAAAGAATTCTTAATTCCCTACGGCAATTTGGCGTAGGGACGGCGTAGGAAAGCAAATTTCCCTACGCCACCCCTACGCCAAAAAAGAAGTTGGAAAATAGTGTGTCGCAAAAATTCCCTACGGCTTCCCTACGTCGATTCCCTATGCATTCCCTACGCCACATTCCATACGCATTCCCTACGCCAGCTTCCACACGCATTCCCTACGCCAGCTTCCATACGCATTCCCTACGCTTAGCCTTCTTCTTTTTACAAGTGCAAAAATTGGATTTTTCTTACGAGTTCCATATGCCGTCCCTACGCCACCATACATCAAAATTCAATACGATCCTATTGTATTCATATTCGTCTATCTCACATATCGTAATAAAATCTAATAAAACCAAACAACAACAGAAAACATTAAATATATTATATAACCACAAGAAAAAATCGTAACTATATATCTCATTGAAAACATTAATGTAGAATGCATATAATGGTCAAATTACCATAAACTTGTTACAAAATGTATTTAAAGCACATCATGTCCAACAAAAAATAAAATAAAGTTGCTACATAGCTCCAACATAGTTGTTTCATCTAATTCAAATATCATACAATGTACGTTATAAAAATAGAACATCAAACCCACAATCAAAATAGGAATAACTCACGAAGTTGGTCATATCTACGGCCCTTGCTCCCGCTGTAACAACCCTGTATTTTACAAATATTTTTAAATTGATTTTTTTCAGATTCAAAAGCTTTATTTATGAAAAGGAATAAATTTTGTTATTTTAAAATTAAACTTTGATTTTGATGTGGATTAGAATTCCAAATATGGCTAAATTTAATATTTCCTGAAAATGTGAATTTTGGTCAATAGTCAAACTTTGACTTTTAAGTTTAAATTTTAAATAGTTTGAAATTATAAATTTTATCTTTTATTATGAAAATAGATTTAATAACTTGAACACTACTTTTCGTTTCGTTGAAAACGGAGTTAAAATGTAAAAGTTATGTACATTTCAATTTTAGTATAATTTGTTTTATTGTGCAATTTTGCCTATTTTAAATTTTATAAATCATATTTTCTTTCTTATATTTTATTTGAATATGTGTCAATATGTTAATTTATGTATATTTTCATCTCTAAATATTTTTAAAAATAATAATAGAATTTTCCCAAAATTTACTATGATGATTTCCTATTTTTAAAGGCTGTTTACCTATTTTCTGCTATTTTCTTCATTAAAAATTATATGTAAATTAAATTTTAAATATTTATTTTGTGGATATATTTTTATTTTATGTTATTATTTATGTTTAAAAATATATTACAAGCTCATATGAATTTTTTAAAGTTTATACCATTTATTTTCAATTTTTCTAGCCTAGTTGACAATTTTTGCTATTTTCTTGATTTAATTATTTATAATTAATATTTATTTATTTATATTTTTTTTATTTTTTACATTTTCGAATTTTAACTGAAATTATATGTATTTCCAGATATTTAAACTTATTAAAAATAAATAGAGGAAATTTGAAAAGTATTAAACTCTTGAAACTCCTAAGGCTTTCCATCTCCCGACCTTTCATTTTCCCAACTCTTCTCTTAATTGTTTTGGGCGTGTAATCTACTCATTTCAGCTGCATTTTTTTTTCACTTTCAGGAAATTCATTTCTCCTCCTCTCACAAAAAAATCACGGCTATTCTCCTTGTGAAGCTTAGGTAAAAAATTCTATCTTCTTCTTGTCTTTTTATGATTTTCTACTTGAATTTGCACATGCTCTCCACCTTCATAGCTGTATTCCCCTTCCTCCAAGCTGTGGCTGACCACCACCACCACTTTTCTCTGACCATCACACAGCCTAACACCTCTCCTCCTCAGGCCAAGCCAAGCCATGATGAAGATCATCACAAAAATCCATCTAAACTAGCACTAGCCATCACCTATGCACTCAAGCTGACCTAGTTTTGGTACCATCACCTTCCACCACCCATGGCCGCCACCAACACCACCTCCACCACCTCCAGCACCACCTGGACCCTCTGCCACGTCATTACCTTGGACCCCACTCCTCTGGCCGTGCCCCATGAGCCTTGGTCGAGCCTTGAATTGCCTTGAATCCATGTTAAAGTGACATTGTTTTGCCTTGTTGTGTTGTTTCATGCATACTCATCTTTTGCTATCCTCTAAACATGTTTGGCCGACCCTTAGGCAACCAAAACCTGATCCAAATCTTTCCTTAGACCTGTAGTACACCATATGGCTGAACCTGAAGGTTGTTGGAAGCAAGTGCAAAGAAATTCTACTTTGATTCGTGCAGTTGATTCTATATTATTCTATCGTATTGTGCATTTGAAAACTTATATTGTTTGTATTGTTTTGTCTTATGTATTCGAGGAAGTTAACCTTGTCTCTCCCACACTCATCATCATCATGGCTGAGAAAATGAACCCCTTGTTCGAGCTTTTGAATGGTTAAAGCACAGTCAAGTAATCTATTCCGTTGTTGCTTCTTATCTTCATTGTTTCAACATTGTTTGCGTTGAATATTTATGTGTATATTGTGTTGTTTGGTTATTGTTTACAAGATAAATATCAAGGCTCTCCATTCATTCAAATCAAAAGTCATGCTATATCGTGCTTGTTGTGCTTTCTGGAATCTATTCTGTGTGTTTTGATCGCTAATCTCCAGCTTTAACAGGTGAGTTATTCTCACCAGACAATATGTACCTATATAACTAGTAAATTGACACCCTGTGAATCTGTAGAAATATATTATCATGTTATACTTTACTATGTTATGATCACATGATGTTTATATACCTGTTATATCATCCGTTACTATTATATAATGTATTCTGTTCATTTATATCTGTTTATCACACTGCAAGTTCCCTGTAGACTAGAATCACTATGGGTTGAAATGATACATACCCGAACGGACTTTAGAATAGGGAAAAATCATTATGGGCTGAAATGATAGGCCTGAATGGTTTTTTTATTTAACTTATTTTAACTTGGGATTGCGGGTTTGAAATGATAGAACCCGGTTTTACTTTGTAAATTGCGGATTGAAATGATATATATCTGTATCACTTGACCTAGGTTAGAAAACTGTATACAGGCCCGTGGTTATTTTATAAAGTGTTTTTGGATATTTTTAAGTATTTTAAAAATATAAATTTATGAAATTGATTTAAATAGATTTTGAAATGTTTAAAAATAAACAAATTATGTTTTTTCTATGAGTTAAAAATGTAATTAATGAATGGTTAAATTGAATTATTGAAATATAACTTAAGTTTGGAATTTGGAATTTTGGTTAAAAATGATATTTAAGTTATATGAATAAAAAATGAAAATTTAATTATATTTGGAAAATGGTAAATATGATAATTTGATTAAATTTGAATTTAAGTGATTTATTAAAGTATTATTGATTTTTCTATGAGTTTAAGTGGTTAAATAAATGAATGTTTAAAAGTGATCTTTTAAAATATAACTTGACTTGGAAATGTGAAATTTGGTTTTAATTAAAGGTTTAAGTTAATTAAATAAAATTGGAAATTTAGTTAAATTTGTGAAATGGTAATTTAAATTTGAAGTGTTAAGTTATTTATTGAAATGTGAAGAATTGGAAACTTTTACACTTAAATTTATTAAGTAAATTGTTGAAAATTGGATTTAATTATAAGGAATTTATTGTGAAAAAGATATATGTTAAATGATATGTAAATGAACATTTTAAATGTTAAAAATATGATTTTTAAAATGTTTATGTGTTTTAAATTGAAGTTATTTAGTTGCTGGAAATACTCTAAAATCTGGAATTAACTTTTAATAGCATTCAGAAATGCTATAGTTTCTGAATTGAACTAAAATTGTGTAAAAAGATCTATTACAGCATTTCTGAAATGCTGTAGTTGCTGTAATTGAACTTATAGTCTAATATTGAACTCAGGTCTATTATAGCATTCCCTGGAAATGCTATAGTGGTCTGCAATCTTTGCTGAAATCAAACAAAACCTTTGTTTTGAAATCTGAGTTACCGCAGCACTTCTGAAATGCTGTCTTTTCTGTTTTGAACTATAATTTAATAAAAACTGAGTTTTAACAGCAGTTTGAAATGCTATCTTTGCTGAATAAAAATGTTTCAAGTATAACTTATAACAGCTTTTTCTAAATGCTGCGAAAGGCTGAAATTTTAATATTTATGGTTTTTGATTTAGTAAACGAACTCAGAATGGTTTGAAACTTTGGAAATCGAATACTTAATTTGAAAATATAATAATTACACTTTTAAAAGGTTTAAATGAATTATTTTGATTGGAATATAAACTATTTAAAGGTGATTTGAAATGATAGTAAATGAACGATATCTTTGAATTTAAAAGGAATATAAGGTTGAATATTTGGATTTGAACTGATATGATATTTTATTATATTAAAATGATTCGAAATGAAGTTTTGTAAGGATATGATATTTTATTATATTAAAATGATTTGAAATGAAGATTTGGAAAGATTGATATTTGATATATTAAAAATGACTTGAAATGAAGTTTTGGAAAGATATGATATTTTGATATATTAAAATGATTTGAAATGAAGTTTTGAAATGATATGATATCTTAAATATATGGAAATGGTTTGGAATTGATTTAATCTTTATTTTGATAAATATATGGTTTTGAAATGATATTTTATTTTGAAGTAAAGTATTGTTTTAAAAGTTATAACCACGGGTTATAATAACGATTGGTTGTTAAAGAGACCGGGATCGGATATGGACATACTCTCTGTCGATACCGAAAACCACTTTGACAACTGTGTACGCGGTGGAGTTTCCAGAATAAAGTAGGATGGTGGCGACGATCCTAAGGTATATACGTGGACCCAACTCCCGTGAGTTGGCATAAGGTGGCTAAAACAGGAGCGATTGACGGACCAAGGAGGTAGCACCTCTTATCGGACACACTTCTTCGATACCATTCCATTACTTGTGATTGATTTGGTGGCCACCCTTGATTTGGGAGTGTTGTTCGAGGTGGGCGGTAGTGGCTGCTATGCGTCGCCACTAGTCCGGATGCATAATTGTTATATCTACCCTGGCATTGCCTAGTTGTGCCGTGTCACCTACCATATCGAGCTTTACTACGATTTTGATTTAAAGATCCGACCGCGTTAAGGTTCTCCATCCCCTTAACGCTATTTTCTATATGATTATACTTTACTGATTAGACATTATTATAATAGCGAATATTACTACATAGTAAATAGTTTAACGGATCCTTAAAGAATGGGCGATCCCAAGCATTCTTTAAGTTACTTGTACCTTTATTACAGTTCACTTGAGTTGGTTTACATTATATAAGTATATATTGTCCTGACTCGAGTGTTTTGTGTTTTGCTTTACGCTCGGGTCAGCCTGAGTATTCACAGATTTGGATTTCCACCTTCTGGAGATTTGAATCGCTGGAGATTATCTGCTAGTCTTGTTCTATCAACTTCGGTTCCGTTGTTCTATTCAGCCTATACTTGGTTATTGTATTGAGACTTCTGCTGTACTTTATTTCTTATGTTGTATCTTATGTAACTCTGATATATTTACATAGTAGCTTCATGAACTACTATTTCTTATACTTCCGCTGCATTATTTTACTCTGTGATCTGTGATTATATTTATTTACTGTATATTCTAAGATTTGCCAAATTTTATTTACAACGCGGTATTTTGAGCAATTCAATTCCAGCATGAGTGTCTACCTATACACTTATAATGGATGCGAATGGTTGAAAATACCGGGTCGTTACAGTTGGTATCAGAGCTTTGGCTTTGAGGCAAAACTTAGAATGTATGGTAAATTTATTTACAGAATCACTTTCATTCGAGCTTGAATCATTTTTCTTTTGACTCGGTTTCCATTGAATTTTGGAACGTTCCCTACTGTTCCAAAATCCATTCTTGTCCCTCACTATTCATCTTCTTTTGATTCTGGAGTATCTCATAACTCCACTTCGAATGATCTTTGTAGTGAATTGGCGGTCTCGCCAATATTCTAATTTTCTTGTAAAAGGGTGAAAATCCTTTACAATCAGCATCGATTCACCAGAGATTTATATTTATCCTTGGTTTAGATGTTAATATCTTTTATTATTCCAAACTTTATCTCTTGAGATCGAACGTAGATTTATCCCAAAAAAATCCACATCGATCTTATTCTTTAAATCGCGGTTGACCCGGTTAAGGTTGTCCGCGATTTATTTAAGCTTGTCCATTTCCCTACTCTGTTATTTAATCATCTTGTCTTTTGTTCCAATCTATCTTCCAAACATTTTGAACTGTACTTGTAAATTAATGTTTTGTTTTATATATTGTGTTGTTTGGGTTGTTGATGTTGATTTGGGTTTCCGATCGATTCGTCTGATCAACGATATCGATAGGATTTCTAAAACACTTTGACAGAACAAACTGACACAGTATTATTTTAAAATTGCTAATGAAATAGATTTTGATATAAGTAAATATTATGGAACTTAATAAATTGATTTAAATTGATTATTTGAAATGATAGTAGTTGATTTATCATTCTATAAATGAATTTATAAATAGTTGTTTATAAATTTATTTAGGAACTGAAATGAATTTAAAACAAGAAAATTAAAGAATTTAATTTCCGATGGTTTCAAACCTTGTGTTTAAAATTTTAAAAGGATATTATTTAAAGTATTTTGAATAAAAATTTGTCTCTAAAGGATTTTAAAGTTTAAAAATTAAGTGCTCTTCTCTTTGTCGCTGGAAAATAATTTCGGTGATGACTGCAGCATCATCGACGTTCATTTTCGAGTTTCGAAGTGAAGAGACCGTTCTGTAGTCTTGCTACAGCTTTGTTTTTGAAAATCTAATTGATTTGAATTTCTAAAATATGACTGGATTATAATATATATAGATATATGATTTAAATTTGATTTGACATATTATGTATATATAATTACTTATCACTAAATGGGTTGAAAGGAATCGGAAGTTTAATTCTTAAATTTTATTTTAAAGAATAATTTCAATTATAAAAAGAAAAAAAATAAAATATTTGGATAAATGATTCAAAATTGAGATAATTGAATCGGAAAGTTTTATTTGTATAACACACAATTTCATTCCAATATAACTTACCTAAATTACACAGAAGTTGAATATGAAATTGGATAATATACAATATAGAAAGGATTTTATAAATAAAATTTGAGTGGTTATAATAAATATTATACACTTAAATTTTAGTTATAAAAGATTAACAGAGGTAAATAGTGAAAAAGGAATTTAAAGAGATTTTATTTAAATAACTTAATAATCAAATTTGATTTAAAATGGAACCTTAAGTCTAACCTAGGAATTTTAATAAAGGTTATTTCCTGAAATGAATACGTTGTATAATAAATAATGTATCTTTGAATAGATAAAATAAAATACATTTGAATTGGACTTTTGGTAATAAAGTTTATTTAACTTGAATTCATAGTTTAATTGATGTCTAAATGAATAAATGTGTAAAGAAATTTGATTGTTATATTTGCTATGATAAATATTTTATTTATGAAATTGATATGTCTTGAAAAATGAATAATTATGATTTAAATAGTTAAAATGTATTTTAACATCACTAAAAATTGATAATTGAGAATTTGGTTTTCAAATGGAATTTTAAGTGTAACTTATTAAAGGAATATCTATTTGTGAAATGGGTATTTTAAATAAAGTTTTAGGTTATGTGTTAAATTAAGAGCTAACTAAAATAGTGAACTTTTAACTTAATAAATGAAGTATAGTTTGATTTGAATATTCCATTCATAAAAGTTTGTTTTAATAAGTCATAAGTTAAAATGATATCCCAATGAATATTTCTGAAATTGAACTGATTTGAAATACTAATATACCTACTGTAGCATTTTATAAGTGCTACTATCTTGAAAATACAATGTTTTGGAAGTTTTTATAATTGAATGAACTTAGAAATGTTACAACTTTAAAATGAATATTATTTGAACTTGAATTAAAATGGTTTAAATAAAGATTATTTTAAAAGGTGTTATGATTTTCTAAGTATTATGTTTTTTAAAGAATAACATTTCCATAGTGTTACGATTTTAGTAGTATGATTCCCAAATGATAAACATCTCTAAATTGTTATGATTTCAAAACATTATGGTTACAAATCTATTATCTTATTTTGTTTTTCAAACTATCTTTTGGTTGTCCTTATTTCTCTTATCTTGTTACAGAATGGAAAGGCTATTGCTTATACCAGTCTGTTTAGAAATCTTTCTGTAATCTTTGATAATCTTGGTTACTCATTCGGATTTGAACACTGTTTTTCCATTTATAGACCGTCGGTCAAGTGAAAAGGGAGATTCAGACTCTAGAGGATCTTTTTCGTGCTTATATTCTTGATTTGATCACCTCCATCTTGTTAAACTTACCTATAACAATAGTTATCAGGTGTGATTCCAATCTTCTTATCATCTTGTCTTAATTCTATTTCATTCTATCTTTTTCTGTGCTTTCCCGTACCTCGTTCCTTTTCGGGGACGAAAAGTTTTGAGTGGGGGAGAGTGTAACAACCCTGTATTTTACAAATATTTTTAAATTGATTTTTTTCAGATTCAAAAGCTTTATTTATGAAAAGGAATAAATTTTGTTATTTTAAATATAAACTTTGATTTTGATGTGGATTACAATTCCAAATATGGCTAAATTTAATATTTCCTGAAAATGTGAATTTTGGTCAATAGTCAAACTTTGACTTTTAAGTTTAAATTTTAAATAGTTTGAAATTATAAATTTTATCTTTTATTATGAAAATATATTTAATAACTTGAACACTACTTTTCGTTTCGTTGAAAACGGAGTTAAAATGTAAAAGTTATGTACATTTCAATTTTAGTATAATTTGTTTTATTGTGCAATTTTGCCTATTTTAAATTTTATAAATCATATTTTCTTTCTTATATTTTATTTGAATATGTGTCAATATGTTAATTTATGTATATTTTCATCTCTAAATATTTTTAAAAATAATAATAGAATTTTCCCAAAATTTACTATGATGATTTCCTATTTTTAAAAGCTGTTTTCCTATTTTCTGTTATTTTCTTCATTAAAAATTATATGTAAATTAAATTTTAAATATTTATTTTGTGGATATATTTTTATTTTATGTTATTATTTATGTTTAAAAATATATTACAAGCTCATATGAATTTTCTAAAGTTTATACCATTTATTTTCAATTTTTCTAGCCTAGTTGACAATTTTTGCTATTTTCTTGATTTAATTATTTATAATTAATATTTATTTATTTATATTTTTTTTATTTGTTACATTTTCGAATTTTAACTGAAATTATATGTATTTCCAGATATTTAAACTTATTAAAAATAAATAGAGGAAATTTGAAAAGTATTAAACTCTTGAAACTCCTAAGGCTTTCCATCTCCCGACCTTTCATTTTCCCAACTCTTCTCTTAATTGTTTTGGGCGTGTAATCTACTCATTTCAGCTGCATTTTTTTTCACTTTCAGGAAATTCATTTCTCCTCCTCTCAAAAAAAATCACGGTTATTCTCCTTGTGAAGCTTAGGTAAAAAATTATATCTTCTTCTTGTCTTTTTATGATTTTCTACTTGAATTTGCACATGCTCTCCACCTTCATAGCTGTATTCCCCTTCCTCCAAGCTGTGGCTGACCACCACCACCACTTTTCTCTGACCATCACACAGCCTAACACCTCTCCTCCTCAGGCCAAACCAAGCCATGATGAAGATCATCACAAAAATCCATCTAAACTAGCACTAGCCATCACATATGCACTCAAGCTGACCTAGTTTTGGTACCATCACCTTCCACCACCCATGGCCGCCACCAACACCACCTCCAGAACCACCTGGACCCTCTGCCACGTCATCACCTTGGACCCCACTCCTCTGGCCGTGCCCCATGAGCCTTGGTCGAGCCTTGAATTGCCTTGAATCCATGTTAAAGTGACATTGTTTTGCCTTGTTGTGTTGTTTGATGCATACTCACCTTTTGCTATCCTCTAAACATGTTTGGCCGACCCTTAGGCAATCAAAACCTGATCCAAATCTTTCCTTAGACCTGTAGTACACCATATGGCTGAACCTGAAGGTTGTTGGAAGCAAGTGCAAAGAAATTCTACTTTGATTCGTGCAGTTGATTCTATATTATTCTATCGTATTGTGCATTTGAAAACTTATATTGTTTGTATTGTTTTGTCTTATGTATTCGAGGAAGTTAACCTTGTCTCTCCCACACTCATCATCATCATGGCTGAGAAAATGAACCCCTTGTTCAAGCTTTTGAATGGTTAAAGCACAGTCAAGTAATCTATTCCGTTGTTGCTTCTTATCTTCATTGTTTCAACATTGTTTGCGTTGAATATTTATGTGTATATTGTGTTGTTTGGTTATTGTTTACAAGATAAATATCAAGGCTCTCCATTCATTCAAATCAAAAGTCATGCTATATCGTGCTTGTTGTGCTTTCTGGAATCTATTCTGTGTGTTTTGATCGCTAATCTCCAGCTTTAACAGGTGAGTTATTCTCACCAGACAATATGTACCTATATAACTAGTAAATTGACAACCTGTGAATCTGTAGAAATATATTATCATGTTATACTTTACTATGTTATGATCACATGATGTTTATATACCTGTTATATCATCCGTTACTATTATATAATGTATTCTGTTCAGTTATATCTGTTTATCACACTACAAGTTCCCTGTAGACTAGAATCACTATGGGTTGAAATGATACATACCCGAACGGACTTTAGAATAGGGAAAAATCATTATGGGCTGAAATGATAGGCCTGAATGGTTTTTTTATTTAACTTATTTTAACTTGGGATTGCGGGTTTGAAATGATAGAACCCGGTTTTTCTTTGTAAATTGCGGATTGAAATGATATATATCTATATCACTTGACCTAGGTTAGAAAACTGTATACAGGCCCGTGGTTATTTTATAAAGTGTTTTTGGATATTTTTAAGTATTTTAAAAATATAAATTTATGAAATTGATTTAAATAGATTTTGAAATGTTTTAAAATAAAGAAAATATGATTTTTCTATGAGTTAAAAATGTAATTAATGAATGGTTAAATTGGATTATTGAAATATAACTTAAGTTTGGAATTTGGAATTTTGGTTAAAAATGATATTTAAGTTATATGAATAAAAAATGAAAATTTAATTATATTTGGAAAATGGTAAATATGATAATTTGATTAAATTTGAATTTAAGCGATTTATTAAAGTATTATTGATTTTTCTATGAGTTTAAGTGGTTAAATAAATGAATGTTTAAAAGTGATCTTTTAAAATATAACTTGACTTGGAAATGTAAAATTTGGTTTTAATTAAAGGTTTAAGTTAATTAAATAAAATTGGAAATTTAGTTAAATTTGTGAAATGGTAATTTAAATTTGAAGTGTTAAGTTATTTGTTGAAATGTGAAGAATTGGAAACTTTTACACTTAAATTTATTAAGTAAATTGTTGAAAATTAGATTTAATTATAAGAAATTTATTGTGAAAAAGATATATGTTAAATGATATGTAAATGAACATTTTAAATGTTAAAAATATGATTTTTAAAATGTTTATGTGTTTTAAATTGAAGTTATTTAGTTGTTGGAAATACACTAAAATCTGGAATTAACTTTTAATAGCATTCAGAAATGCTATAGTGTCTGAATTGAATTAAAATTGTGTAAAAAGAGCTACAGCATTTCTGAAATGCTGTAGTGGCTGTAATTGAACTTATAGTCTAATATTGAACTCAGGTCTATTATAGCATTCTCTGGAAATGCTATAGTGGTCTGCAGTCTTTGCTGAAATCAAACAAAACCTTTGTTTTGAAATCTGAGTTACCGCAGCACTTCTGAAATGCCGTCTTTTCTGTTTTGAACTATAATTTAACTAAAAACTGATTTTTAACAGCAGTTTGAAATGCTGTCTTTGCTGAATAAAAATGTTTCAAGTATAACTTATAACAGCTTTTTCTAAATGCTGTGAAAGGCTGAAATTTTAATATTTTTGGTTTTTGATTTAGTAAACGAACTCAGAATGGTTTGAAACTTTGGAAATCGAATACTTAATTTGAAAATATAATAATTACACTTTTAAAAGGTTTAAATGAATTATTTCGATTGGAATATAAACTATTTAAAGGTGATTTGAAATGATAGTAAATGAACGATATCTTTGAATTTAAAAGGAATATAAGGTTGAATATTTGGATTTGAACTGATATGATATTTTATTATATTAAAATGATTCGAAATGAAGTTTTGTAAGGATATGATATTTTATTATATTAAAATGATTTGAAATGAAGATTTGGAAAGATTGATATTTGATATATTAAAAATGACTTGAAATGAAGTTTTGGAAAGATATGATATTTTGATATATTAAAATGATTTGAAATGAAGTTTTGAAATGATATGATATCTTAAATATATGGAAATGGTTTGGAATTGATTTAATCTTTATTTTGATAAATATATGGTTTTGAAATGATATTTTATTTTGAAGTAAAGTATTGTTTTAAAAGTTATAACCACGGGTTATAATAACGATTGGTTGTTAAAGAGACCGGGATCGGATATGGACATACTCTCTGTCGATACCGAAAACCACTTTGACAACTGTGTACACGGTGGAGTTTCCAGAATGAAGTAGGATGGTGGCGACGATCCTAAGGTATATACGTGGACCCAACTCCCGTAAGTTGGCATAAGGTGGCTAAAACATGAGCGATTGACGGACCAAGGAGGTAGCACCTCTTATCGGACACACTTCTTCGATACCATTCCATTACTTGTGATTGATTTGGTGGCCACCCTTGATTTAGGGGTGTTGTTCGAGGTGGGCGGTAGTGGCTGCTATGCGTCACCACTAGTCCGGATGCGTAATTGGTATATCTACCCTGGCATTGCCTAGTTATGCCGTGTCACCTACCATATCGAGCTTTACTACGATTTTGATTTAAAGATCCGACCGCGTTAAGGTTCTCCATCCCCTTAACGCTATTTTCTATATGATTATACTTTACTGATTAGACATTATTATAATAGCGAATATTACTACATAGTAAATAGTTTAACGGATCCTTAAAGAATGGGCGATCCCAAGCATTCTTTAAGTTACTTGTACCTTTATTACAGTTCACTTGAGTTGGTTTACATTATATAAGTATATATTGTCCTGACTCGAGTGTTTTGTGTTTTGCTTTACGCTCGGGTCAGCCTGAGTATTCACAGATTTGGATTTCCACCTTCTGGAGATTTGAATCGCTGGAGATTATCTGCTAGTCTTGTTCTATCAACTTCGGTTCCGTTGTTCTATTCAACTTGTACTTGGTTATTGTATTGAGACTTCTGCTGTACTTTATTTCTTATGTTGTATCTTATGTAACTCTGATATATTTACATAGTAGCTTCATGAACTACTATTTCTTTTACTTCCGCTGCATTATTTTACTCTGTGTTTGTGATCTGTGATTATATTTATTTACTGTATATTCTGAGATTTGCCAAATTTTATTTACAACGCGGTATTTTGAGCAATTCAATTCCGGCATGAGTGTCTACCTATACACTTATAATGGATGCGAATGGTTGAAAATACCGGGTCGTTACACCCGCCTTAACCCCCAAATAAACTCCTACACAGAACTCATCTAATCCCACCACTAGATAGCCAGCCACTCTTTGATACCATCACCTGTCAAAGTTAATGTTGATGAACTAGTAGTAATATTAACCTAGTATTTTTATCGGTTGTGCAAAGAAAATAATGTACCTTCACATTTGACCCTCCGATTTTCTCCAGTGCTGAATACATGGCATCAACAATAGCATCAAAAAGGTTTGTATACCCATATCGCCCATCTTTTACTCTAACAGTCGAAGAAGTGAAGAGGGCATAAGTGGAAGATATTGTCTTCGTATTAGATGCAAAGACAAAATAAGGGTAAACATTGACAAGTAAAGGATATCTCTTAGCTTTCAAGAATGATATAATTCGTGTCATGGTCAGATTTGATGATACAGAGAATAAGCCATGCGAAGGCGGATAAGACACTCCAAGCACCTATACAAACATTACATAAATTACATTAATATGATTCAGATTGTAGATCACGCACAATAAGATGATACCTCTGGTGGACACGACTGTTGTTACAGGAATTGATAAATCAGCATCTCTCAATGCAACTTCCAAATTCTTCATAGCCAGAAGCACAAAATTTTGAAGACTGCTTGGAATGACTTCATTGCCAGCAGTTATATATCGAAATTTAACGTATTCTACATGTGCCAGCAGTTATATATCTAAAATTGAAAGTTTACTTGTTACATGTGACCAATTTTAGTGGGTGTCATGTAGAACGGGATATTTCATCCCTATGGTTAAAATATGCCAATTCAAAACCCATTAATCATTGCCTTGTTGCTAGTGATATCCGAACCAGAACGGAAGTTTTCTTTCTAAATTGAAGCGATTGACCGATTCTTGGGTTCCGTGTAGTTATTTTTTGTATATAGGCAAGAAGTGGTTATATCCTAGAGCATGCCAAAAGCTATAAAATGATCTATAACAGTAGTTCCAACCATTAAAATAAATATTGCACAGGTTGTCTACGCCGTCTTATCAGTAGAGTCGTCTTATCATTAGTATTATCATAAACTATTGGGTTCTGTTCAAATAACTTTTCTTGCATCCCATTCTGAGTATATTCTATACACACATTTTTGTGTACATGTTTTGTTATTCGTTACTGGCATGTATTACAAAATACAATAACTATCTTGATGATTCTTTTGTACGTGTATATTTTCCGTAGTATCATATATATGGAATTAAAATTCCTTTTGGCAAAGTGTAGTGGAATGGATGCATCTTGTAAGTAACACATGACTATAAGCAACTGCATAAACAATTGCTATTCAGTTATTTTTAGTAGAGATATCAGGACTTTAATTTGTCAACTATTGCACTTAATAATAACTAAAATATTACATACAACATACTACCGTGTACTGTACATATATTTTATGAACATATAGCTAAAAAAATAGTATGGTGGTCACGATAGCATTAGAAAGCTTCACTGCTTTGCTTTTATGATCGTGGTAACTACTATTACTAATAATAATAAGTTGTAAATTGAGTCCTCACTGTTAATGCTCAATTCAATTGTCTAAGAACAAAACCAGTTGATATATAATAAATACACTAACCTGCCAACTCTAGTTAGTTAGATGGTGGGAATTCCACAGTGGGATTTATGCAAAACCATTGCAATTTCATGCTGTCCAATCATTGTACAAGCTAATGTTACCCTTTTCAAGTTTACATTAAAAAAATAAAAATAAATAAATACATACATACATACATACATAGATATGTATGTATCATTCATACTTGCAAAATGCTTAAAATGGAAACCATGATCTAATGAGGTTCGGTAGCATTAACATTTTGTCATCTCTGTTTATTGCTTGTTAGAAATGAAGTTACCAATGTATGCAAAATATAGGATGTTGATTTGTTGAGTATTTATTCTGTCAAAATCCCGATGAAGTCCAAATACTTGGTAGTCAATAGGCTGACCAAGTTTTCTTTCTTTTCTAACAAAAATCGAAATAATAATCGATGGAAACTAACATCTAACAAACTTATCAAAATAACTAAATTAGTATTTAGTAATTCACTGAACAATCAATTTAGGAATTAGTCTACTACCAAATAACAAACTCACATGCACTACAACAAAACAGTCATTTTATAACGGACAATGCCCGTTGTAATATGGATTTCGCTACGGACATGAGCCCGTTGTATTAGGCCTCGTTGTAATAGGTCGACCATATTTTACAACGGGCAATGCCCGTTGTAATTCATCTTTTTACAACGGACAATGCCCGTTGTAATATACCTTTTTACAACGGGCAATGCCCGTTGTAATACATTATAAATTTTTAACAGCAAGCATATGATAAAAGAGCAACAACACATTATTCTACCAAATACAATCTGAATTAGAAGAGTAATTTATATAATTTAAGAAGGCAATGCTGACACAACACACAACACTAAACAATTTGTAGCATAAATGTGACGCCCCACCTCTATACCCACGCTAGCCAAGAACTCTACGGTGTAGTGCTGTCAACTAGCGCGGAGAATAAGGCTGTTGAGGAGCGACCCTCTATGTAATTGCTTTGTGCGAGCACCGATATGTCAGATAATAAAACATTGCATTTCATTCTTTTGAGGAAACCCGACATACCGATACAAACTCAAAGCTACTACACAATGGCTATAATAGTTTAGGACAATGGATATAAAAATAACACAGATAACATAAATGCGGAATACAGATGGAACGAAAAGTCTCATATATATAATAACTGATATCAGTTACAATACATTTGACACAATACAAATGATACAACTACAATTGTCGACTCAAGAAGTTATATATACAAGTACATTATCGACTAATATACATGAATACATTATCATCTTAAAACAGACACACTGACTACTACAACAAGACGAAGACCACTTCAAATGATATAAAAAGTCTTCATAGCTCTAGCAGCAACCCAAAGCTAAAAATCTACAACCTGTAAATACTCGGTCTGACCCAAGTATTACATTCAAAAGAAAATAATACCCGGATCAGTCTAATTCAAACTCAGTTATTAGCGCAGAGAAGCAATAATAATCAATCTCAATATAGATGACAGTCACAGAAATCTCATATATCCAACTCTCGATACGAGAATTGGATAACGGCAGATATAACACTAAACAGTGTTAATCCACAAAACAGAAATCCAAAGCAGTTTAAGCAATTGAAATGTCAATTTAAAAATATCAATGCTAATTGGCTGCAGTACACGCTAACGTGTACTGCCTCGCCAATACAGCCTACGAATTATGCAACAGGTCGATGAATCAAGAACAAAAGAAATTCCAATTAAAGTCTATCAATTCTGTGTGGCTGCAGTACACGCACGCGTGTACTGCCTCGCCATCACAACAACTGCACAATAAAACAGCAGTTGAAAACAGGTACAAAGACTAGGCTCAAGAATTCCCAGTGCCAACAAATGCAATAAGCAAGTGACAGTAGAGAAGAGCTTCAACCAAGTGAATTGAAGTGATTGGCTATCTCAAGCAACGGAAACCAAACAAGTTCGAACAAGGCAGAGAAATGCCAAAATGGTTAAGAGAGGAAGACAACAGTGGTATAATGGACCACATTGAATCCGGAAGTATATAAGTCAATGGAATGCAAAGCACAAAAGACTCAATTACAACTACTGTAAGTATAAATGCAGTGACACTCAACATATAGGCATATGTTACAGTGCAAAATAGTAGCCAAGGCCGAAGTGAGGAAGAGACCAAACCAAGAAGATAATAGGGTCGCATCAAAATCAATACCAAATGAACCAGAACATAATTCCAGACCAGGCAATAGAAATAAATACAACTCAAAGTCAAGCCACCTAAAGATCAGGCTTCAAGTCAACATATGCATAAGTGACTACAGGACATCAAGATGAACCAGACAAGAAATGACAACAATAGACTAGGCCACAACAATGCAGACATACATGAACAATGAAGACAACACTAACTCGAGTACATCATGCAAGTGAATTTAACAGTGAATCCAACTAAATCAGGCCAGGGGTTTAAGTCAGAGCACTGGAGTGAATGCAAGACAGTGATCGAGTGAATCAAACTAGTTGTACACATGAATCAACACATATGATTTAAAGTATTGCAACATAAAGAAGAATAAGAGCACTGTACACACCAAACATGAAGCATACAAGCTCAAATAATCAAACTGCACAAAATTTCTGAATGGAGGCAATGAAACAAAGACACAGCAGTGACAAGTGCGACAGGATGATCGGAGATATGCTACAAATTGGTCAACACAATATTGCCAACGTCGAACTCAATGTAACACAGTGAGGTACAATAAGGAAGGATACAACAGACCACAAGCAAATGTCACCAACATAACAAAGCAACCCAGTGACTACAAGAATGCTCAGTTCACGACAACACCAAGTGGTACAGGGTCAACGCTACAATTTTAAATCCATATGCAAATTGAAATAGGCAGTGGCAACCGATGATATACAAGTGCAAAAATTCAAACAATGCTCCAATACCAGGTTAAAGTGAATCGAAAAAGAAACTGCAACATCAGGAAGTGCAGTCATGCCAATGACATTTAATATCAAAATCAAAGTCAAGTGATATCAAGTGCAAGAGAGGTACACTATGCAGTGTTCAATACTGAAGCCACAAAATGTGCACAGCAACCAAATATCAAAGCAAACGAACAACTATAAGTACAGGGAACAACAGCAATGAATACTGTAACAAATGCAAGCTCAAATGGAACACAAGTCAGCGACAAGCTACAAACACTCAGTGCAGTGATACATGAAATCGCATGAACAAGTTCGAACAACCAGACAACATCACATTCACGAATGCAATGTTCAAGTGGAGACCAGAGAAGCTGGCCAGAGACGAAGACAGGGATGAACACAAAGATGGCCGAAGCCGTGTCAGTACAAAGTCGACCAAGTCAAAGCGAGAAAATCACAAAATCAAAGCCATGAAACATCAAATTCGAATACGAATGAACTGGAGCTGGAATTAGATGTGAGATGAACTCACCTTCTTCGACGTGGCAACCGAGAGCAACGAGAAATCACACCGAAGTCGAGTTTCAGAAACCCTAAGGAGCGCGCAAAGTAGAAAGCAAGCACGAATCATCTTCTCGAGCAAAGCCAAGCAACATCAATATCTCAAGCAAAGCCGAGCGCTCAAGGGAACAAAGGGAACGAAGCCCTAATTTTCCAGATCGAAGGAAGAGCAATCGCGGCCGCCATTTTTATTTCTCTATTCGATTTTTTTGGGTTAGGGCATACGAATGGGAATGGTTAAAGGGGAAATGGGTATCAGACTCGAAATAATTTGGTACCAATAATAAATGGCCCGAGAAAATTTGCAAAGCTCAATAACACTTAACAAATTTTCAAATGAATTCAACTTTGATTCAAATTCCAATAGTAACTAGCTAGGAAAAAGAAATTGTCAAAAGACGATAGTTAATCGGTACGAAATACCGGGTTGTTACAATAAAAGTAGTCACACCATAAACCATTGTTTAAGAATGTTTGCTACAACTAAATTTTGAAAGTACAATAAAACATTTAACAAATTACAAACTGGAACTTCATGAAGGCACCAACAACAACAAAGTCAATGAATATATCACAATTTTGGGATAAAAGCATAACCGATTAATAAATGTCGATAATCACATCAAGAGCAGCATCCACCAGATTGAGATGTTGCACCAGCTTGACCAGTCGATCCGCCTTGCATCCCACCATATCCAACTTTTATTCCATATGACTGTAAATTATACAAACATCTATACTCAATTAAAATCCTTGGAAAAACTTCGACCAATTAACCATTGGATATGCATGTTCAGAAACTGTTTTAAAGTTAGTTTATCTACTTGTGTTCCTAAGTTACTTCTTCAAACAACCATAAAGAAGATTATTTACCTCAGATACCACAAACATGTATACATATGATAAAGTAAACTTTTTGTTTGGAAAGAGTTCAAGTTAATGTTTCCAGTATTGCAGCAAGTAATGACAAACCTCATTTGAAACATCAAAAACTCCATCATGAATCTTCTTGTAAATTGTTGATGCTGTGCTAATGAACGCCTGAAACATACAATAAACATACAAAAATAGTGAATTCAAAGTTAACCAATTTAACTTACATGTTCAACCAAGTTATAAATAGTGTGACAAAGTAAATTTACCTCTTCGACGTTCTGAGCAGTTTTGGCTGATGCTTCCATAAATCCTAAACACCCATCAACGGAATCTCATCATAGGTCTGCGGCCTTCGACATCGTCTCATTTCCGACCATCCATTAACGAAATTTCACCACCAATTTGCATCAGAAAACACTAACAGGACTGTCTGAAATAAAAATGTTGTGACTACCAAAGCTTTTGCACTTATAATACACGTCTCATATTAAATTCTAATAAAGTAAACAGATTTAGCTATTAGATTCACAAATTTGCGATTTATAGAAAGGGTTCCGCCACACCTCTCTTTACTATACCTCGTATGTACATTTTTTAGTTTTTGATTTACATACTTCAAAATCGAAATAAATTTATAGACATGTTCTTACATAATTAAAAATAATCTCTCCAACTTTTTTAGTGCTTTATATTCAACTTAAACCTTTTAAACATGTTACCTCATTCTTTTGAACATTATTCTTATAGTCTAATCTCAAACATTTTCAAAAGCTTCATTTGATTTGTAACGGTGTAGCACCTATAACCGTAGAAGTACAGCAAAGATGCACGTAAAGTTACAATAAGCAACCAAACGGTGGATTTTAGGGGGAAATGTACCGTTCAGTGGCAAAGTTCATTCGGGCTTAATCCATCACCATAATTCTCGGACCTTAAAAAATTTTTGACATAAATATCACATAAACCTGGGATTAAAATTTTTTTGACATAAATATCACATAAACCTGGGATTAAATTTTTTTTGACATAAATATCATATAAAGTAGCAGACAATGGGTATGCAACATGTTTCAGACCATGAAATCAATTGAAGAACGAACAAAAATCAAAGCTTGTAAAAGTAGGTAGCTAAATATATTAAAAGGGCAACCATAAAATCTAAACTATAGGGAAGAATGGTATCAGAGCAAACAGAGGACATGCAAATTAAGGCTACAGGGATGAAAATTTTCAAGGCAACAAAGCACTAAAGGGACGTACAAATCAAGGTAGTAGGTATTTCAATTAGCAGCAAATCGCCCAGAACAAAACTTGCAATACTAACTCTAAAAACAACATGTAATAAACTCATATTCATTATAGAAATCAACTCATTCAAAAGAGGTAGAAAACCAATTTACAGTAAACTAACAGAAATGAATATACTGGTTTTCAACTACAAAAACACAAATCCACTATCCAATTCTCAATCATTCCATATAAAATTGTTGAGCATGCAATTAATCTAGAGATAGATTGTGTGAGGATTTACTCATCTTGAATCCCTAATTTAGCAGCAATTAAAACCACACCAGTTCCAATTTTCTCAAAAGCAAGCCCTAATTTGGATTGTAGGCGATTTCAGGCTTGACATAAAAGGAAGGATACAGAAGATCCTCCGAATTGTTGAAATACAAACGCCCGGTCCATGGGAGAGAAATAATTTGGCGTTAGGCACAGTATCCAAGCATGGCACTATCTCCATATTCGACACGAATGAAAGCTCGAGCATCTCCAGATCAACGGCCATGAGTGAGCATAAAATATAAAGAGAGTGGGTGAAGACATTATTTTTGGAAATGAACTTTTATTGGGTTTTGATTTTGATCTAGATTTGGATCTGGAGGCTTGTGAAGGAAGATGTTACGGTGGGATATATTTGGATCTGGATGTGTTGGAGAAGAGTTATTACAACGGGCACGTGGAGGGAAAAAATTTCACTATTGCAGCCAAAATTTTGTAGTCGATCTATTACAACGGGCATTTGCTGAATGTTGTAAAATATACTTCTATTACAACGGGCAGAAGCTGACCGTTGTAATATCTCTCTATTACAACGGGCAAATAATGCAAGTTGTAAGAGGGGCGTTGGACATAGCATCTATTACAACGGTTCTAAAATGACCGTTGTAATAGCCGTCTATTACAACGGGCAGAATATGCCCGTTGTAAAAATGACGTTGTAATAAGCTATTTTTGTTGTAGTGATGATTTCGAAATTAGAAATTAGGGCAACTGATGACTAACGAGTGACGCGAGTCGGCGACGGAGGAAGCAAAGGCAACTGCTCCTCAAAACCGCTTGCTTTAGGCCATTTGCTTCTTTAAATCGACTACCCAGTCCACGCTAAATCGAGCTTCTCCTCAAAACCGTTTAGGGAAGGCGACAAAATAAATTGATAGAGGAATGGGCGCGGCGGCCTGGATGCAGGTAGTAGCGGCGCGGAGGAAGATGCGAGGAGAGGAAGCGATAGATTTAGGGTTTTTCTTTTTCTTTTGAAGAGCCGAATGAATGAAACATGAGAAAGAACGTGTTTTATGTTTCTTCGTTCAGCCCATGTTTATGTTTTCAACAGTAGCCCCCCCCCCCCACACACACACACATATATATATATATATATATATATATATAATAAAAGAATTACTAAATTTTTAACATGTTAAAGGGGCATAAAAAATAATTGATTTATATGCAAAAGCTGAACAAATATATCTCAATGTTTATATTTTGCAAGTTTATGTTAACCAGGTTAAAATTTAAATCAATTACAATCAATTATGAAAAGCAAAAAGAAATAATTTTTACAATATATTATAGCTAAACAATAACTCATTAAAAAAATGTCACTTTTCCAACAAAAGCAAATTTTCCGCAAAGTTTAATCAGTTTCATTTTTAAGTTTAATTGAATTTTAAAATTTATTTATATAATGTAAGTTTCTTGTTTACTGTTATGATACCTTAAATTTAATTTTTCATATTTCAGACTATTAACTTAGTACTTCAACTTATTAAATTTAATTATTATTCTTTTTTAGTTAAACATCTAAAAGTTAATTATTATAATTTAAATTTAATATATATATATATATATATATGTATGTATGTATAATTTTATTTCAGTTTCGAAAGTTAATATGATTTATTGAAAATTTAAATTATATTTTTATAATATAATTTCAGGTTAAACTACAAAAGTTAATAATTGTGCGACATAGGTAAAGCGTATGGAAATTTCAACCTCTTTCCTCCTATAGGCGTAAGGAATGCGTATGGAAAACAACACGGTGTATGGAATGAGTAGGCAATTCCCTACTTATTCCCTACGCCGTAGTCAAATGTTGAAGAACATGGTCCGCGTAGGAAACGTGTAGGGAATTTCCTGCGTCGTCCTTACGCCTTCTCCATGTTTCCAGTTTCCCTACACCGCGCCTACGCAGTGTAGGGATGATGTAGAGAATTCTGGGTTGGAAAATTGATCTCTCTTTTGTAGTGTTGTAAGTTCTAGGGCCATGCAAAATTATATATTTGGATACAAACAGATACATAACTTGTGCTATATATAATCTATTTGTGTATACTGTATGAAGCATACATATAAGGGAATTTCCTACCAAGCTTCTTTCAAGTTGCATCACCATTGGTAAGCTTTATTTGTCTCCATTCAGTCAAATTTTGGTTCAAGCTTGAGCATGAAGTTCATTACAAATGCCTTTTATTGAAGGTTTGGTTCATAAAATTCAACAAATATGGCATATGTACATATAGAATTAATAATACATTTACTTAGTAAATATTTCACACCTTTTTATCACCTAACACTAATTTGGATAACTCAAATCTAAACAAATATACTACAGATTTTTTTCTACACAAAATGGCTAAAATTAAAGTGTCATAATAGAAAAAAATTTAAAATTTGACCCTGCATTGCACTTGTTTTCTTCATTAAAATTCATACATATTAAAATGAAAATTATTTCTCATAAATTCATTTTTCTTTAAGAAACATATAAATGAAACATGAATATCAAATGCCATATTATATATGATATGCTTACATTATGAGCACATAGCAAAAAATATGTAACAGATACACCTTAAACCTATAAATTACCGAAAGAGTTGTTGGCACCATAACATGTTTCAAATCCAAAATTCATAGTATATTTAAATTAATTTAAAATATTCTCCAACCTAATAAAAAATAATTAGCCACAACTAATTTATCTCATTTGTCAAAATGTAGCTCTAGATTGCAGAAGATATGTCTAAAACTATAGAACATCTATTATTTAAAATGTAACGCGAAAAAGAAAACACCTTTGAGAAGTTTAGGAGCAGGAGCACAATCTGGTAGATGAACATGGCCATTCACTAGCCACACATAGGACAACTCTAGACATATAAAAATATTAATAGCCGTTAAATATATTAAACCCATATACATGGAAATTGGAATGTAAATGCACCTTTTATAGTACTAAGCTAACACAACCAAGTCAGGGCTAACACAATGTAGCAGAATAATTTTAGATCAATTTTAAAGTAATATTATAAAAACAAAATAGTATATAGAAATTTCTCATTCTTACAGTTTTGATATTTTGATGTTACTGCAATTCTCTATTTGCCGTTTTGATTTTTTTCCTCTTCACTTTCAACACTTGAAAGAACAAATTAGCTGCACTAATGAGCAAAAAATGAGACCGATAATTATTTAACAACAAGAATTTTAAACTCATTGTCTCAACTATGTGACAAATTTTTTTGAAAGAACCTAAAAGCCATTGCTAACATAAAAACAAAAACGAGCCATATTAATACTTTAAAAGGTATCGAAACTAAGATAGTGTTTGGTTTATCATTTTTAATTTTTTGTTTTCGTGCATGTAAAAATATGCACGACGCGTGTATATTGTGGAAAACAATCAATTTAGAAAAAAAGTTAACAAACAACTAGAAAACAACTTTTTATTTTTGAACAATTCATCCTTCCATCATTCCTCCATCCCCTCCGTGGTCCCCTCCATTTTCCTTCCATCTCATCCGTCGTCCTTCCACTCCTTCAATATTTTATAACTAATATTGGAAACTCAAAACAAAAATTTTATTTAAACCAAACGCTACCTAATTGATTGATGCTCTCCTATTAAAAACTTAAATGCCGATTTTTTTTTTTATTTTTTTTTTCCGAAAGAAAATGAAATATATGTCCTGTACGAATTCAATCATTATTATTTTGAAACCCGTACACAACCTAATAAACCATCTAATAATCAAAGAAGACAAATTCTATTCCGCCCCATGTTTTTACTTAGTAGCCTTCTTTGAAAAATCAATTTTCTAAAGACAAAAATACCCTTAAGAAAGTGGTTGCCAAACGTGGATGGTAAGGTAACCACGTTGGCGCTCTATGTAGTTATGTGCTAAACCACGCACTGCCTCCACGGGGTTTTCAATCTAACATCGTCTTACCTCTACATGGTTTTCTATCTAACCTCGTCTTGTCAGTGCGTGGTAACCACGTAAGGAAGAAATCACGTAAGGGGCAATTGTGAAAGAAGTTGGGGATTACTGAGTATTTTTTAGGGGTTTACAAGATTTTTCAAAAAACGGAGGGTTACTAAGTGAAAACCAGGATTGAAATAGAATTTGCCATCAAAGAATATAAAATAAAACATTTGGAATATATGGACAAATCAACCACATATTCCTCAAATTCCATGCCCAAACAGATGATAGGAACTCAACACTTATGAGCTACCTCAGATTATGCCACGTGAAGCTGAAGATACTACAACAGAATTGGAAACGTTTGGTTATGTAATACAATGGAAAAGAAGTACCATCACTATACTATATTTATGTGATGAAGTGAGCATGCTATTTCTCATAAAATGAATAAAGGACAAATATACAATTAAAGAGACTCTAAAATGACAACATAAACCATTTGTAAAGAAATTATCGAATGTAAGGTACAGTGACGGAGCTAGAAATCTTTGCTGAGGGGGTCACCTTTAGGAAGTATATTTAAAAACTTTAGATCATTGTTTGATAGTTATCAAAATTATACTTTAAAATTTCTACTCAAGAGCTTTAGTGGTTTTTTCCTTTTTACAAGATTTAAAATAAAAAATTATCAGATTTGGTTAAGAACATAGTTGATTTACAGATATAAAAAAAATGTATACAACGCAAAGGATGAAATCATCACGAAGAACTTCTTATGTAAGTAACAGATTTTAAGCTGTTAAAATCTTGCATACTCGAACAAAATAAAGAAAGAAAGTCTGCATACTTTATACACAACAAAGAAATGGACCTTAACGTAAATTGAGATGAATTAAACCATGTGGTCTCACTTAACAAAGAATAATAGTTACACAATCAGTTCTTCTTTCCTTTTCTCTTACTTTTTTCATTCATTTTTTTAAGCAGTGAGCATAATTTTCTGGGGGGTCACTTGCCCACCCCAGCTATAAGGTAGCTCCGCCTCTGGTAAGGTATAGTTAATCAAGGTGGATTTCCATCTTAATTTTATCTCTCTTACAGGGAACATTCATATTGTAAAGAAGAGCTCCTCAATCCCCATATTAATTCACATTATGTTTCTTCAATATAATGTCACGGTCATATGACGTCATTGCATAAGAGATATTAATCACTGGGTAAATTAAAACGGTGTGTGTATGTATATGTGCATAAAATTTATGTAAGAATAGATGAAGATTTTAATACACTAAATAAACAATAACTAAATTGAAATATTTGATAATAATCCAGTATCATTTGAATGACCAAAGCCTATATCATCGAGTAAGCTAAAAATACAAATGCAATCCATCAGATGCTTCAACTTGTAAATTGAAATATTATATCATCTCCTGCCTCTTAGTCTTCATTTCGAGCCGTAGCAAGTGATATAATTGGAATATTATACGCGACAGAGAGAAGTAAAGGCTTTGTGTTAAAATATTCAAGGACCAATCATCCAAGGCCTTAAAGGCATTTGGAAAAGCATGTGATAAAGCGTTAAATATTAAGAGCTAGATTTCTATGACATTTTCCATATGTTAACTTCCTCTATTGTTATTACATTTAGGCTGTAGGTCTCCTATCTTTTCAAGCACCTGCATTGAAGTAACAGCTCTAGTGAGCAAAAGTAGGAGCAGAGGTAATCTCTGTAAAAGCTATAGGAATAACGTTGATACTAAGATGGATTAGTTTTTTCATTTAATAAAAAGTACATCTTTCAAAGCAGTAGGAGTACTCAATTCCTTAAAATAAATCACAATAAGCAAACCTTTTACTTTTGTTCCATAAATCCAACCATTGTCAAAATAAACACACATAAATTAATCATAGGACCATATCAAGGGAGAAAAGTCACGTTATGGTTATATGCCAAAATAAATTTTGGGAGACATCACTATTTAAGGCATCAAATGGCTTAAGATAGCTAGATCTGGATCAGTCATGTTAACTCCAAAGCAAAATAATTAGATCCATCATCATCTATGAACTAATAGGGTACCGTAGAATAGAGCTTTAATTAATTCAAGAAAAATAATAATCCATTAATACACTATCAATGCAGCACAAAACCACACTTATGAACTTGGAAGAAAGTTGCAGATTATAAATACATGAAAAACAAAGAACTGCATACATTAAGAGATAGCTTTACAGACGACCTCTCCACACCTAGCCAACAAATCGCTGGACGTTTGGAAAAGTGAGATAATCCTCGACAATGAGACAAGGAAGATCGATCGAGAAACCACTAAATGATGATGAGGTGGAGTTAAGTATCGGTTAGTTCATTGGAAACCGCACGAAAAACGATGGGGGAAAATGACGGGAAACAGCCGAGGTTGGAAATCAACCGCCGAGGATCAGCGGTGCTCCGATTGCATGCTCACAGAGGGATCTAACTCCATTGATGCAATTTAAGTTTTAGTCTAGACAAAGAAAAGTGGAAGACGGAAGCAAAAGAAAAGATGTATGTGTGACGGTTGATTGTTAGGGTGCATGTGGCATAGTATTATTGATTTTGTTCGAGAAATTGGAGGGGGCTTTAAAGCTTTACCATTTTCTACTCGGTTTTAATAGCACAACATAGATTTTAATTTTGGTTGAACAGACAATATTCTAAGATTTGAATCAGTAAACTATTTTATACTATCCAATACTAATGGAATAAGAAAAATATTCAAGTAGTTTCGAAAATTTTATTTTTAATGCATGTATCATAATATATATAACATAAGGTAAGTAAACCATAAACGTTGTAGGCTATCTTTTTATAATACCAATTTTTATAATACCAAGGTAAACCAACAATTTTATTAGCTCTTAAGAGAGTGCACCACAAAATCCTCACACTTAAGGTAATTAACAAATTGATTTAACATTATCCCTAATGTCAAGCTACCAATCAAGGGCATCATTGTCTAATTCATAGAACAACCAAATAATCTTTGCCTTTACTTCAAATAATCATACCACCAATAATTGAACAATACAAAATTGAACTTAATTCAAAGAAAAATAATATACCACCATGAGAAAAATTACCTATGGATGTACATAAAATATATAGATGATAGAACATTTAAGACAACTATAAGATCAAAACTTTATTAATGTAACAAATTAATAAAATATCATGCAATTATATCCCATTATCAATGTTTGTAAAAATTATTTATACATCCAACACTAGCATGATATAATATTTATAACCAATACAATATTTATGCAGGTAAGATTAAATTGTTATTGCATTTTAAAATATATTAAATATTGAATATATAATGTTTCCTTTCAGGCATTAACAAAAATGTTAAAAATATCACGTTGTCTTAAAAGTAAAAGCAAGTATTGCTCTAATATTAATATGGTAAGTTTGTTAAATAAAATTATCCATAAATATATTTATTCTCAATCATTTTAGTTTTTTAGTGACCTTGTTAATGAAAAAGGAAACTATTTATTAGGAATAGATAATCCCACATGACTTTTTCTCTTTGATATACATAATTATTACATCGAAGAAATATTTGTTAAATTTGTAGAACACTTCACGTTAATGGTTCCCTCATAGAATTATGCATCTGAAATGGTGCCGGTAAAATGAATCAATTAAATACATATTAATTCTACAACACTACAACAAAAGGACCTTATTACAACTGTAATTTTACAACTGTCACAAAATGCCAGTTGTAATAAAGGTTTTTTACAACTCTTTTATTTTGCCAGTTGTAATAAACTTATTTTCAACAACTCTTTTATTTTGCCAGTTGTAATAGATATCTATTACAACCTTTCTTTTTTATCAGTTGTAACAGATGCCTATTTTCAACAACTATTTTATTTTGGCAGTTGTACTAGAAGCATATTACAACCTTTCTTTTTTGCTAGCTGTAATAGGTGCCTATTTTCAAGAACTCTTATTTTTTGCCAGTTGTAATAGATGCCTACCCTTTTTTATTTGCCTTGTAATAATAAATTAATAATTATAATTAAATAATAATAATTAATAGTTAAATTATTAATAAAAATTAATAATAAATAATAATTACTATTAAATTATAATAATTTATAATTTCTATAAAGTATGACATAATTACTATTCAATAATTAACAGTTAACATACTAATTAATAAATAATAAATAAATATTATTATTAAGTAATTAATAATTAATAAATAAGAATTAAATTTTAATAATTAGTAATTAATATTATTAGTAATAACTAATAAGTAATATTTAGTATTTAGTAATTAATTTTGATAATTAGTAATTAACAATTAATAATTACCAAGTTTTTTCAGAAAGTTGTATAAACGTACTTTCAACAGCTTTTCTTTTACCAATTGTAATAGAGTTCTATTAAATATTAATAATAATCAATATTTTATAATTAATTTTTAATAATTAATTAATAATTAATCTGAAATATAGTATAATTATTATTAATAATTAGTGATTAATAATTAATTGGTAATTAATAATAAATTAATAATTGATAAATTAATAATCAATAGTAAATATTTAATAATAAATAATAAATATTTAATTAATAATTTATAATCTATAAACAATGAACTATCAAATTAAAAGTAACAATAAAGAAATAATTAATTATTAAAGAAAATTGGCTCCAATCCAAAATTGGCTCCACCACAAATTTTTGTTTCCCTCCAATCAAATTTTGGCTCCACGGCAAGATAATTCAGCCTCCTCCCATATAACAATACCAATTTATCAATCATCCATCTCCCCATCATTAGCTAATTTCGCTTCGCCTTCCAGCAGATCCATACCATCTCTCATCAGATTCAATCCACCCTACACAAATCCTCCTCGTCAACCATCCCAAAACTTATGAAACCCGAAACTTATATCCACTTCCTTGTGAATTTCCAAATTCAAAAACCAATAACGGCGAGTATCAAATCGCAAATTCCAAACTAGAATTGAAATCGAAGAATGGAGTTGTGGAATAGTTTTATGAATTGGCTGCGATTTTGGGTTTCATGGTTTGCGGTTTGTAGAGGATGGAGGCGATTGCTTGGTTTGGGTTGAAGGGGTTGTGGTTGCTTATTTATTGTTGTAGGCTCGGTGACGAAAGGCATATGTCTGCAGTGGTTAGTGGAATCGGTGAAGGAGAAGAGAGGTGTTGGCCGTGGAGAAGGGGAGGCAACTAAAGTCAGGTGATTGCAGTAAAGTAACGGGTAGTGTGAAGAGGCTGGAGGATGGTGGTGATGAATGGTTTACGCAACTGAGAAAGTTTGAAGGAGGCGTGGAGCAGCAATGTTGATGAAGTTGGTTTATTTGTTGCAGTAGAGATTTTAGTGTGGGGTGGAGTATAGTTGATAGAAGTGTTGCTGTGGGTGGTGTAAGTGAGGTAGGGGTAATATTTTAGTTTGCAGTAATTGGTCAAGTGTATGTGCACAGTTTGCAGTGATGGCTGAGGTAGCGCAACAACTTTTAACTGTTCATGAATTATTTTGTAGTAATGGTTATTTTGACAATGGATGTTAGGTAAGGAGAATGTTGGATGTAGAGTATAAGACAGTATGCACAGTTGGTTGGTGATGTAGTGAAGATCAGTGAGATGGTGGAGACAAGGTGTGTACGGTAAGTAGGTAGTGAGCGGTTTGGATTGTACTATGGTGTACACTGAAGTTTGATAACTGTAGCTGCAAGTATGATATGGAAGTGAATGGTCGTGACAGGGAGAAGGTAAAGTTATGGTCATCAGTGGTTGTAACTGCGGTAGTTTGCAGTGTGAAGAGAGAAGTATGGATGGGTAGTAGTGTGGAAAAGTGTTGTTATGGGTAGGGGTTACTGAAGTGGGAAGTTGGTGGTTGTTGCAATGTTTGTGTGGCAGGCAGGTCAGTTTGTTGATGAGTAGATGCACTGTAGGAAGTAGATGGAAGTAGGTGATTGTGGAGTATTGGTTGGTCTGTTGGGTGTGGCAGTTGAGTGATATTTGCTGTGGTAATTAGTTGAGTGCAGTTTTGTGGTCAGGGGATGTGAAATTGTGTTGTATTGCAGGATGTTAGATAGTGGAGTGGGTTAGTATTGAATGGGAGGTGCTGTAGATGAGGTGGTTTGGTTTGAAGTGGAGAAACAAGTTGGACAGTGTGATGTGTGCAATCAGTAACAAAGGAGGGATGGTGATAATGGCACGGATGTGTTTATTGAAGTGTATGCAGTTGTGATTATGGCAAAGGCAGTGTAATGTTGTGAAGAGTGGATATAATTGACAGGCAATTGTGGGTAGATGTTGAAGCACTAAAGATGGTTGTAATTTGAGGGAGTGGACAGTAGTGGTTTTGAAAAGAGAGGATGATGACTGAATTGTGGCACTGCTTGTGCATGCAGTAGTTTACAGGAGTGGTGTCAGTAGTATATTTTGCCTTGTACCATCTCCTCTGGTCACTTCAAACTGCCCTGCAAATACGCATACTCCACAAAACCATCCATCACAGCAATACATAACATCTTCATAACATCAGCAACTTCGGACATCATCACCTTTTCCAAAACAAAATATCAACAACTTCCACGTCTTACAATCACACAACTAGAAACATTCCTCACTGCACCCACCTGACAACAACTCACAAACCACTTGTCAATACCACTACACTACACATTTCAAACAACAACCATCATCCAAAATACACTGACCTTACTGCTGATCATCCAAACCCACCTAATTGTCACTCACAAGCATCATCTGATTACAAGCATCATCTGATTCCTCTTAAACCCCTCGTGGTAATACACCTCAGGTATTCTTATAAACTAAGTAGGCTTGGTTTTTTAATTTTAGATGAAATTGCAACATGACATATATGATATATCACTGTTGCATTTTAAATTATGTTTGTTGGGTTTGTTCACACATTGAAACTTTTGAACTAAGAAACTTATTTTTGGATTCACTGTTGCTTATACAATTAACTGTGTCCAAATTAGAGCTAGAATTAACTGTTGCTTATTCCTCATCCAGTTGAGATAATCATAATATATTGTTTGAATCACTAGTACAACTGTTGTGGTTGAATACAGCTGCAACCCAAAAGTTAGTTCCATAATGCTTAAGTAAAGAAGGAACAATTTAGAGCCCTGTTTTCTGAAGAATTTTTTTTTAACAATATAAAATAATAATAATGTGGGTGTTTTTCTATTGTGCTTGTATTACTAGCAATAGAGCAACATCAACATTTTGATACTATGGGAATGTGAGTTTTTTTTATTATAAGCGGTAAGGCATTAAAAATTGCCACATAAAATTAGAAATTTCAGCAGGTAGTCATTTATTCCGAATCAAGCACTGCAAGAAACCATGTTTTTCATAGCAAAGGGTAGATATGAAACAATAGTTTTAGTTCATTTAATGATTGAGAGCGACATTTACTGACCAATCATTTTCATTCAAAAATATGTTTTAAGGTAATTTTTTAAATAATATCTTAATGCAACATATTAAATTACTATTTATAGTATGATTCCCTAATCATAGTGTTTAACCCTAAGTAAACACTACTGAATGTAGCACTAGTTGATCATCTTGTCTTCAAACATCATCCTGTTTAGATCGACAACGATTTAACAAATAGTTTGGTTCACTTTGGATTCTCTTGACTAATTTCTTTACCTTCATATCGAGTACGGTTTGTACATTATAGATTATGCTTCTAGTTTTTCTATATGGTTAAGCTCTTACAAACGAAAATTTTCTATCAAATTAATTGGAGGGGATATAACTTCTTTATTGGTTGCTGAACCTGGCTTTCTTCATCGTTTCCAATTCATATAGGTTTGACTTTTGTAGATAATAATTGGCTTTTGAACTTCGAGAATGATATAAGGGGTTCTTATAGGAGTTTTGTGAGTTTTTTTTCTGTGGTGGCATGTTTTAATGTGCGTGAGTGACTGTACATGGTGTTGTGTGAGTGTGTGGAGGTGTTGTCATGTGCAGGTTAGTGGGTGTGTTTTCCAGTAGTGTGTATGCAGTGTGTTCATGTGTAGGTATATGCAATTGTATTGTGTGTGTGAACTGTGCGGTCTTGGCTGCTACTTTGTATGAATTAATATGTGTTATTTAGTGTGTTGATTTTTGAGTGCATATTTGTTTCAGCCCATTGAAGTTTTAGTGATCTAGTTCTAAAAGGGTGAGTTAATGGGTGGAACAACAGCGTACTAAACTCAATGCAAATGAAGACCTAAAATCGAGAACATAGTTCTAGTATACAATTGTATTGGCAACTGCATACACAAACCCAAACGATATGTATTTTAGCATCTTAAATCAAAATGCTTTTGTGTACTAATTCAGTCATGTGATAAGAATTGAATTGCAGGTTTGTTTAAAACTGCTGACTTGCAGGTTTGTTGGACTTGCACGTGTACTAATTAAATGTTTGTGGTTTTTTGTGCTATTCAGTCCACATTTTTAGTTGATGTTATACATATACTATAAATAGTCTAATGTATTCGTAAATTATTTTTGTGCAGTCACACCGTGAGAGCAATACTCTGACTGTTGAAGAACGGCCTAAACGGGATGCAAGGCATGCTGGAATTGAGGTCGGAAAATGTAAAATATTGAGTTGGCAAAAGCAAGTTGTTGCAGAAGGAATGGTAGTATCCACTGATCCTATGTGTTTTGCGATACAAAACTTTATCTTTCTTATGTATTTTGTGTTGTATCCTATTTTGGAATGGTTATGTGAGAATGTTGTTTTGGTACTATTTTAGTTGGTGATGTGAACGAATACTTTAGATTGTTTTATTTGGTATGTATTGTGTTTTGTTAGAATTATATAAATATTAATATACCTGTTATATGACGAATGTTACAATCTATAACTGCTATCAACTGTTGTAAAAAGATTAATTGCAACTGTGAATAACAGTTGTAGTAGATAACTACAACAGTTATCCAACAGTTGTCATACCTACTACAGCACAAAATTTTACATATCTACAAGAGTTACCAACAGTTGTAAAATGGTTATTTGCAAGGGTAAGAAACAGTTGTAATATACAATATCACAACGGTTATATGCAACTAAAGAATACAGTTGTAAAAAATTGATAGTCTTTTACAACTTCTTAAAATACGACTGTGGTTCCACCGTTGTAATATATCTTTTACAACTGTGTTCCACCGTTGTAATATGCCTCTTTTGTTGTAGTGCAATCAACTAGCATTAAAGAATTAATATGTAGTTCTCCCATTATGTTAAATTAATTTTATAGTTTGAATTCAAATTAATCAAATTAAAAGCATCTAATTTCTTTTCTTCATTGATGCTAGGTAAAAATCTAATTCCTGTTCAAAATTAAAAATATTCAACATAATTTTGGTAAAAATATATGTTTGATATGATCCTTCCTATTTAAAAATAGTTGACATATAACCATTATGAATAATTATATCTACAATCTATAGTTACTTAAAAGATTACCAAACTACACAACTGAAACAACCCATTGTTGTATAAAATCACCAAGACTTTGATGATGACCATGAATGAGTTTGGCTATGAATATTTCATATAGCCTATTAAATAACATAATAGAAAAATATTAAAAGCCTAGATCGTTTAAGAGGAACAATGTCAGAATTAAGAGAAAAAGTGAGGCTGATTAAGACTGCATATTTAAAGTAAATATAACTTTTTCAAACACATATTTAAAATTAAACACTTGAATTTAGAATTATCCACTGATAGCAGAACAAAAGTGTTATTTATACATTTAAACCTCTCCTCGTAATACAATATGAAATTTATTATTTGAATATCCTTTTACTACATGTATACTATTTTTCTTCCAAATTAATTTTCTTGTATACTTATGTTTGAGAATGAGATAAAGATCAACTTTACCGATATTTTATTATAGAGAAAAACTTGAGGTTTTTTGTTTCTACATTAAAAAATGATGAAGTCAAGTTTGTAACCATACTAATCAAAACAACAATTAGAGAAAAACAAAAAATTTAGGACAAAATTCGAATCAAGGCTATGAAATCATAAATTTAGGATTAAAATATCAAATTCAACATTGAATTAAAAGCTAAGACATATAATAAAATAATTATCTAACCTTTAGATCGAGATTATTGATCCTCTAAGTCAAAGCCTTTTGGCCTCATTTGATAATTTATCCATAATAATCCTAACCATAAGAGCAACATGTATTAATACAATGTAACGATCTACCTTTCTTACACCAAAAGACGACACTTAATACATCCACGGTATTCGTGTGCTGATCATTTAAGTGTCCGAAAGATAGGTCATTTGGAGTGAAAGAAAGAAAAAATAGAATAGAATCTCACAGACGTAACGAGTAACATATAATATACATAAGATCTTTATAAGAAGAAATCATCTTTATTTATACAACACTAGATAACACTATTCTATTATCAGTCTGGACAGCTATAACAACATGTCCTTACAATTGCTGATAAATACAGATAAGAACAAACAAAATAGAATAGCGGAAGAATGTAAGATATGTGAATATGTCTTGGAGAATCTAGCTCGTCTCCTGAAGGCTACAAAATGTCCAGCTAAATTTAAAAAATATGCTCGGGCTGACCCGAACATTATAAGAAAATAACATCCGGATCAGCCTGGTAAAACCACCATTCAAATCACAAGGAATTTTGTTTATTATAACTTGTAAAATCCTTTAAAATCAAAGATGTTTCGTAAGACCACGTTGCACATAAACACGGACGGGTTTTTACCTTATGATAACCAAAACATTTCTATAGAAAATCCAGTAATATTATAATAATGTCTAATGTACAAATACATATTAATCATAGCCAAAATTGTTACATTATTAAATTCCAGCATAATAGGTATACAATCAAGTCCGAAGGCACTTATTGGAGAATTGATTCCAATTATGAAAGGTTAATGGTCTACCCGTCGAATCCGTACACCTCTAGATAAAATGTATGGGAAGGCTAACGCATGACACCTTTGCTACTCAGGACCGACACCACCTCTTACTGGATAGCGTCGAATATGATCACTCCTTTGTTGCGAACGAACAACCATAATGGGTCTCGAAGCAAACATAGAGATATCGACACTAGATCTTGGGATGATCATATCCTAATGGGAGCGACCCATATAGCCTTGCTGCACGTCCCTACTTCAGTCATTTTCCCAGTTGATGAGGCTTGAGGCTAAGATTAACTTTTTTATACCAAACCATCTTGGAATGCTAACACTGCCCTCCAGGCAGAAATGCAATGCCACCATTCGTCCATACAAGTTTGTCCTGGGTTTGAACGAAACCGAAGGCACTATCTTTACTACATCCATTTTGGAATCACCCTCGGGATTAGTAGCAAGTAGCCCTTGCACTTCAAAAGCTAAGTCTTCAATCATCTTCCAGATGTCTTCAGTTCGAAATGCTTGAGTTGGATCGCAATGGTTTTCAAATATTTTATACTTATCTGATCCGGTCTCTTAGAAACAACATTCGATAGTTTCAATAAACTCAAATCTGGTTCTTTTGGAAACAATCAAATAATACATAGGAGCAGGGATCGCCCTTTAACCGTTTAAGTGGACGGATCTTCCTATCATTTGTCTTAGGAGAACAAAACGAGATTTATACACACAGTACAGCATCATCGATGATGATTGTTCCATATAACTCACGTGTTTCTCTTAAATATTTTTGGAGTTATATTTTGGTCCAGAATTGATAGTCGGTTATTTAACTATCAAAGAAACAAACAAGCAACAATTCATAGATTTAATTACCCATAGCAACCACTAAGACTCAAAATAAATCTTTTATTTATTAAAACTCTTTTCAAAAGTGTTTATCAAAAACATTATATAATTATCTCACCGACACAAGTATATTCACAAAACATTTATGAAAGATTTCTCATTTCGAAATCATATCAAAGGATCAAAAGAAAATGTTATTTAAATTAGAGATAAAGATAACCTCGAACAATATTCCTTCGGTGTTAAGTGTGAAACGAATGTCCATACTACTAGATTTAAGGTCAGTTAAAGGAAATCAAATCTCAAATTCTTTTTAATATTTCCTTCTATAAATCCTCTTAATAAATCTCTTATTTATGAATCTCCTTTACTTAAATTCCAAACCCATTTCCAAAATTCTTTATAAATCACCAAATTAAATTTACAAAACTCTTTTATAAATATCAAAACCATTTATATATCTTTTTATAAATCTCCAAAATTATTTATAATACTTTCTTTATAAATATCCAAAATCGTTTGTAGAACTTTCGTATAAAATATTCCTTATTTAAAACAAACTCCTTTAATAAACTCATTTAATAAAGTCCTTTTGATAAACAAAATGATTATTTAAAACACATTTACTAGAATCATTGCTTAACTTGAAACCATTGTTAAAAGTGTGATTGACCTAAAAAAATCAAAAAGAAACTTAGTGACCACAATAGTTCTCATTTAACTGAGTTTACTTTTTAAGTTATTACATGGGTATTTACATAACAAGTAGATATGTATATGGGAATCAGCCAATAACAATCAATCATATAAGTAATGTCAAAGTTACCAAAATAGCACATGCGGATGTGTTCTACTAAATACATGTCTAAGTTAATATAATGGGATATTGGGTTTTTATTTTGTGTAATAGATGTCAACATAATCTACCCGGTGAACTTTGGTAGAACGGTGATTTATCATACCAAACAGATGTCAAATACAAGTTAACTAGCAGAATGGTGATTTATTCTACTAAACAGATGTCATTGGGTTTCATATTCAATTGGGCTTACTTAAGGATAGTCGACAAAGAAATCCCTTGGACTTAAAACATTCCTTTTTTTTAAAGAGAGTTTCTTTTAAACGAAACCGATCTTAAGAAATAAAGAGCTTTAACTTTAAAACTTTTGTTTAATAATTAAATAACATTCAAACTCTTTATTTATAATGATTAATCTATTAATTAATAATTAAACCATAGTTAACTAATAAATAATAAAATAATAATTATCCTTTACATAAATAATTAAATAATATTAATCATTAAATAAATATTTAAGCCGTAATTAATTATTAAACAATAATTTAAATCTTCACTAAATAATAATTTAAATCTTCACTAAAAAATAATTTAAATCTTAATTATGTCTTTAATTAAATCTTAACTGAAATAGTAATTAATTAAATAATTAAACCCTTTTATAATAAATAAATAATTATTTTTAATAAAATTTACTGGCACTTTGACTGCCTTACATCGGACAATATTGGTAAATATTCGAGCGATGGTAATGGAAATGGGCTTCAAACTAGAGAGTGTTCGAATATTGGACGTGAATCAGAGGAGCCTCCATGGATAGACATCGAGGATTTATATGTGTTCGACTCTAATAAGGTTTTTCAAACGGATTGTCTTCTGTTGGATCCAGATGTCAGTGAGTATCATCTGCCTGATCTTGTTAGATTAGATGGTCATGGTTTTTCTGGTGATGTCACTGATTTAGATGTTTTGACTGCATCATCAGTTGAAGTTTTAGGGGATTCAGGTGCAGAAGATGATATTGTTAATGAAAATGGTGAAGCCCAAATTAACTCTTCTGATGTTCAAGACTTTAAAGCAGTTGATAATTTTCATCAAGGTAATCTTGATTCAGTTGTTGGTTTATTTTCTTCTGTAGTTATGGGTTGTTCAGAGAGTAATGTGGATGGTACAGTGAATGATGTGGATGGTATTTTAGACGATGGTTTATTGCCAGTTCGTGCTTGTTCTGTGATTATAGAAAACTTTTGTTCATTGGCTAAGATATCCAAGGTTGATAAAATCAGTTCAGTGTTTCTTGGTGATTTTAGTGAAGTTGCAAGTTTGTTTGTAAGTAATGAGGCTTTCTGGGATAAAATGGTTAAGTTCTTGGTATACATTGTTGGTTCTAATGATGCAGCCATAACGAACAGATTGAGCAGATTTGCAGAGACTCAGTATGCATTTGATATTCCAGGAGTTTATGTGGCAGATGCTGTCTCGCTTGATGTTGTAGAATTTTATACTTTGGTGGTGAATTTTTCTCAGTTAAGGAGTTGCATCATTGATGATAGTGAGAAGGGTTTGTGCGTTGTTGTGGTGAATAGTGGGTCTTTGTTGATGACGAAGAAGTTGAATTTGTGGTGTATTGTGTTTAACAAGGCGAGAAGGTTTCAGGAATGGTTGGGGTTGGATTTTATTTTAGGAAGGCTGTGTTCTATTGGGGATATGACTTGTGACTCAAACAAGGTCATTTATTTTTACGTTAGTCTTTTCAGATTTATAGTGTACTGCTGTTGGGCATCTCGTAGAAGATCTCCTATTATTGCTCGTGTTTCTTCTCCTATTCCCAAAGCGCGTAATAAAATCTGTAGGAGTAGTCCTGATGTTATCATTAGAAGAAGTCCTAGGTTGAAACATAAGATTCCTAGATCTATTGCTTGAGATCGGATGTTTGGTTGGAGTTTCGTTGATGCCGTGGGTGTGGTGGAGATGTTTTTGGCTGCTCTTTTAGTGGAGGTGTTTTCTGGCTGGTTTTGTAGAGTTGTTTTTGTAGGTTGTCCTTTTTGTGGAGTCATTTCTGTCCTTTTTTTCTATTTTTTTTCTGTAGTTTTCTTTGAGTGTCTTTAGTTTTTAGACTTTTGGGAGGGTTACTTTTTCTTCTTTTTGTATGGGAGTTCTTTGGCTACCTGCCAGGCTTGTTGGCAGCTCCTTTATTTCTGGTGTTATATATATGTGCATGTGTTCTCTCCTCTTCTTAAGAGGATCACACATTTTTCTCAAAAAAATAAAAATTAATTTTTAATAAATAATTAAATAATAATTAATCCTTAAATAATTAACTAAAAATATAATTAAACATTTATTAATTAAATAAGTATAATAAATTTAATTGGTTAACACTTAAGTATTAATTACCTTTATTAACTAATGGTTAAGTACTAATTATCTCAATTAATTAATAAATAAATAAATTAATCAGTAAAATAAATAAGTTATTAAATTATTACTTTTAGTTATTTAATTAAAGTTTTGAAAACACTTTGCAAAAATAATACTTAAGTAAAAACACTTTTTAGATTTTCCAAACTTGTTTGTTTTACGAACTACACTTATAGCGACTATCGCTATATGATCCGAAATTTAAAAACTTGATTTTTATATTAAATAGTTTCATAAATTTTATACTTTAACCACTTTATAAACTTAATAAAAGATTTTGAAAAACAAAGTAAGCTTTTGAAAACCTTATAAAGCATTTCGAGAAAGTGAAGTTAGAAGACAAGTTTTTAACAATCCAAAGGACCTTGATGTCGCAAACTAACCACTTCAACATACTAACTTTTTCTTTAACCTACATCAACATATGCATGCATACAAGACACACACACACACAAAAATCATCACAACATTCAATTAGTAAAGATCTTAACATCATACCATACTAATTTTTACTTCACTTTCTAAGCTAAGAATCAAAATTATTTATACACATACATAAGCCATATACAACATTATTGATCTCAACCAACATCTAACCAAATAACAACCGAAATATTTCGATAAAGTTAGAAACTTTATTAAAAGATGCGAGTTTTAACTCACCTAAATGTTTTCCAAATCAGACCGAACTCTTACTAGCTTCAATCGAACTTCACTAAACTTGAAACGACCTTAGCTCTTTGATTTTCTTAAACCAAAATGAAATTTTGAAGGCCTTAAGGCTAAGGAGGGGTTCGGCCATGGAGGCTTGGTGCACATGACCCAAGGGTGGTGGAGCTTGGCCTTGAAAGGGGGAGTGACTTCGGATTATCATCGAATTCACAAAAATCAAGCCCAAAAATGGGTCATCTTCCAACTGATTTTTGGACAAGATACTCATGGAATTTGGGAAAGTTGTCAAAGGAAAAGTTCTTGGAAATTCTTTTCTTTACAATTTAAAAAATGAATCACTCAATTTGTGTCTGTTTTGAGGAAGATATGGTCAAAAGAAGAAGAGATATTTTCGGACTTGAAAATCTAGGTCCAAAAATGAGTCTGAAAGAAATGATATTTGGACATGGCTAAGCTCAAAATTTAAAGAAGTGGTATGCATGAAAGTTGTAGCCCCTAGAATTTTCTACGGTTTGAAAAAAAAGTAGACCTCCGTTTGGGTAAGATATAAGAAAAATATGGTAGAAGGAACTTGAGAAAAAATTGAAGAAATGAAAGGGGTATTTATAAGCAAGAAACAAAGTAAATTACCTTAATGCCCTTGGTCCTTTACCCTCCACCTCCTCTTGCCACATCACCATGCCATGTCACCTTCATAACTCAGCCCATAATCTTGCCCTCCTCTATCCTTTGCTTAGCCAACACGTTTTTAATGCCAAATGTACTTATGTCTCTTAATGCTTTATAAGATGTGACATTTACCTTTTTATTAAATTTTATTTTATATTTACCTAATAAGTCATATCTAAGTATATACAGTTAAGTACATATACATATACACTATATAACTCTAACTTATTTATATTTGTATATGTGTATTTATACATTAGTGTACACAACATTTCTGACAACTTTTAGCCATCGAAAACTCGAAAAATCGGAAAATGAATTCCGATCACATTTTTGATTTCTCTTCGAACTATATATTTTTGTAAATAAATTTGGAAAAATATTTAACCATCATTATTCGTTATTTCAAAGGATTTTATTTCAATTATAAAATCTATTATTCGAATATTTAAAATTAATTAAATATTCTCAAATTAAAGCGACAAAATTCCGGATCATTACATACAACACTTCATAATATTAATAAAACAACAAACAATTTAGGTAAATAGAAAAGGTGAAGATCTTTAGGTGAACATAATAAAATTATAATCATGTCACTAAAATGGGAGATAAAAAAAGAAATTGTATGGAAAGAATCTCTAAAAAAAATCTGATGTAGAATTGAATTTTTTGTGAAGCCGAAGACGGGAAAGGAACACAATTGTGAGAGGAGGTAGAAAAATTGAAGACGGAAAAATTTAAGGAAATAAATAATTTTTTTTAGTATTGAATGCGGTTACAAGAGGAAGAGAACTCGATTGGATTGGATAATAAAAATGAATTGGAATTGGCACAACTGGAAATAAGAATGTTGCAAGGGGAAATATGTGAAATAAAGATGCTAGAAGATTATGATTTGTTATCAAAATTATGAGAAATTTTTTATATCATAATAGATGCGTACCGTAAAATGTATTTATTATAGTAAAAGTGAGCAAATGTATTTATTATTTATTTAACTAAATTAAATTATAAAAAATTACAATGAATCATAATGGTCTAACTACGTTATCTTTTATATTTAATGCTAAGATTTGAATACCCTCTAGCATTGCTTTTTACCTCTTTCTTTAGCGAACCAATCAATATAGCATTGATGAAAAATCAATCTTACAAAAAAAGGAAAAAAGATCTGAATAAGAAATTGATAATAAAATTAAGAAATAGAAAATACAACATAAATAAGAAAATAAAAAAGAAGAAAACTTTAGGAAACGATTTAATCCTATAAAATATAGAATAGTATAACACGAATAAGTAACTTATATATCAAAGATATGTCAAGCTTAAGCACACATGACATTCTTATAATAGACCAAATCAAATAGTAAGTTATTAACAAATAGTGTTAAATATAATTACCAAAAATTGTATAATAAACCCCAAAAATACAAAGTGTGAATATAAAAATTAAAATAACACAAAAATTATGAGCAATTGAAATTTAACTGAATTTATTACTACCCTAAATATATCATTAGTTATAACTAAATATTACAAATATAAATGCATAATAGTTAAACGTGGTTAAAATGAAACAAATAACAAAGTTGATGATGCATTTGAGAGATGATAGAAAAGTGAAAACATTTGTGAACAAATCTAATAACGAATTTCAATACATAATTATAAAATCACAAAAATCTTTGCATAAACCAATAAAAACAGCTGGACTTACCAAATTATATTTGAATTTTTATGACGGTTATCACTTGGTTTCACAAAATTTAAAAAGCAATCATAACTAAATCTACAAATTTTAAAAAAGCAACATCGGATTTGTAAATTTACCTTTCCTAATATAATATTAGAAAATTTAATTTTGAAATTAGATAAACATTTTTAGACATATATTACAACTAATTGTGATAAACATAAATGGATAATAGTTAAAAGTAGCTATATGGAACAAAAAATTAAGTCAATAATCCAACTGAGTGTATGCGAGAAAATGATATACAATCTTAAACCATGATCATTCTACTTATTTATTTATGTGACGATATTTGTCTAGTTAAAATAAAAGGAAAAGCGAGCGTAACTAAATATACAACTTCAAGAAAACAAAAGGATTTGGATTCATAAATCTAGTTTTATCATTCTTAAATAAGAAATTAATAAGAACGACAATCAAAAAAGTAAAAAAAATCCAAAACAAAAAAATTTAATAATTGAATCTTAAGTCAAGATGTTCTTAACATGTCCAATTCACTCAACATTGTGAGAATAAGAAATTTGATTTTTGAAACAACTTTGATTTGACACATACCCATTTTTATATTATAGAATATATTATAAACTTAAGAAAAATTCCTTACATACCTTATAAGTTATTAGTTCAATTACATTTTCTTACAATATTGTTGAAAATATATACCACTAAAATAAAATCTATAACTGAATTTAACAGTACATTTAACAATTCGAACATTCACATCTTCGAATACAGAATATATTTGAAGTTGAGGTAAATATAGGATTAAAAAAAATTAGTTGGAAAAAAGGTGGAACGAAGATAAAATGGATTGAACTCCTTTGAGTCCGTTGAATCAAAATACCTCTGTTATATTTAAAGCAACTCTCAAAAGACAGGAAATAGGAGTTGATGAATAGTGAAATTAGCTTTAAAAATATGAAAGCTCGAAAATATAATAAGAAGGTCAGGGAATGTAAATTACCTTTCAACAGCAAAGGGCCTTTAAATTCATTTGTCAATTGGAATTTAAAGCCTTGTACAAATTAAGATTAATCCTAATTAAAAAAAATCATAGACAAAAAAGAAATCGTTTGTTAATATATCAAATAAAACCTTCAATAAAAATAATATATAAGCCCACATAGTATTCACTTACATCGTTTATTTCTATTAGAATTAGGCCACTTCAGTTAGATATATCAAACCATCACACTTAACAGTGAAAAGATGCAACTGGGAAAAAAATCAAAAAGCCAAATCATTTAGCAGAGATCAAATTCTACGAACATAAAGCAAAGAAAGAAACAAATAATATATGGTGACAATTGGACTGGTTGCTAAAATCAAGCTTAGAGATAAAGTGGCAAGCAAATGTCGATTGAATTATTATTTACCTATAGAATTGAGGAGTTGACGAATAATGAAAGAAGCTTCAGCTTAAAAAATAAATATATCAAGAGGAAGTGATAACAAAAAGGTAATTCGATGGGACACCATTAATACATCAAGTAAATGTTTAAAGAGAGAAATAAATTAATAAAAGGGTGAAAATTTAAAATGGATCTTAAACCAAGGAGAATCCAGTACATAGCTTGAGAATTAATATGATAGCAGATAACAAAAAGTCTTATGTTCAACTTTATATATAACAGAATAGATTAATTATACTAGTACAACCATACAACGGTGAAAAAGCGATCGTTTTAATTGTATAATTATAAAAAATACATTTATTGCAACTTTTTATTAAAATCAATTAAGCACATAATTGACAAAAGTTTATCTACATTGTTAGAAAAATTATATAAAAGAAAGTATGATTAACAATTTAAGTGTTGAAAATATTTATGTACATATGTATGTCTGTATTGAATCATACATACACATATTGTCTGGACAAATTATTTGGATGTATAAACACAAATAAGTCCACAATAAAAAAGAACCACAACAGTTGAATTCAAACAAACTATAACAAGACAACTACATATAACAACAAAAGCAAAATAAGTTCACCATAATGTACACCATATTTCTGAACTTATCATAACTTCATCACAACCTATTAGTTGGAAAAAAAACCAAACCAGATCGTAACATCGATATATTAGTGCTTAATTTGCATAATTTCATTATTCAATTCTACACAATAGTTTTGTATCCTGCACTCAATGATACCCAGAGAGCTAGATATTTCTGCAATTCCTTCCCTTGAAATTGAATGTTCTGCAGTATATAACACATGCATAAAATTAGAAAAATTCTACATATTTTGAAATATAAGGAATCTAACTATATACCATACTTAACACTTTCTTTATTGATTTGAGTTGCTTTTGGGTATGTTGGAAATTAAGGGCTAGTGTGGCCTGATATAGACTAATTTTCAGTTTAGTGCGAATAAGGTACAATATGTATAAACAACTCAACATAGTAGTAACATAATTGAAAACTTACTAAAGCATGATGATTGACATCAGTTATGAGCCTCATTAATCCTAACAATCATCATAACATCGTAAAAAGTTACATCAACAGGTGGACGCTAGTAATCAATAGCAATAACAAAAACATGAGTACTCTCTATTTTTCCTACAATGCTCCTTAAGAAACTCGGTATAAGAATGGACTACTTCCTCTTCAAGAAATATGGTGGCTTCATAAGAAAACTTAGTGGAAGAAAGTATGCACGTGAACTAAGCATTGCATAATATTTCTTGACAACGATGACGAGGGCATGCCCGTACCATTTGGATTTGCCGACATCCATGACGATCATTAGATACATTTTTTTCCTTCTTGAATTTCTTTAGGATACGTATCCAACTGCCAGTGTGTTCAAAACAACATAGAGAGCGGGGTTGGAGGAGCATTCATGACCATTCTGAGTACGTGGCCATGGTCTCGAGTATCACGTCATGATATTAGCACATCTCTTTTGAGAAAAAAAAAAGTATGAACAACATTGTAAGGAAACAAGTATTCACTGCAAAATATATAGTACTAGAAATAAGCATGCTCCATTTATTGTGTCTAGCCTATTTAAATTAAACCCAATGGATTAAACAAATTATATCTTAACTAGTGTTGAAGGTCAAAAGTAACCTAAGGGATATGTGTACAATTGAAAAATAATCGATTTCTCAATTATTGTTATTGCGAGATTCCAACTGGAGACCACTCGAATCGAAACTCCACAAGCACAGCGGAAGAAGGGATCGTGGTAAGAAGAGTAAAAAACAACCAATCGATAACTCAATTCAATTTCAACCAATCCAAAAGCAATCACAATTCCAAACAAGCAATTCAGAAATCAAAACGATAACAACAAAAAATCACACAGCGATTTATAGTGGTTCCACAAACGTTGTGTTAGTGTACATCCACATTAAGAGAGAGCTTTTATTAATATTGATAAGAAGAGTACAAGAGATTGAATACAATGATCAAATTCTAATAAGAAATTGAATTTTGTGGAGAAGAGAATTGAAGAAATTAGGTTTTGCTTAAACCCTAATTAGTGGAGGCTAATCTCTTGCAGTCGCTTGCTTGCACACCGATCTGGAAACTGAAGCTAGCTTATATAGGAGAAGAGAAACCCTAGGCAATGTTCCGAAATTGCCCCTGCAGATATCACAAATTTACACGCAAGTCCGTACGTGGAAAAACGGACGGAAGTCGTCTCAGACGTTTGACCAAAAGGTCAGACGTCTGACTTAAGCCACTGGAAAGGCTTTGCTTCAGCTCAGATGTCTAACCCATTTGGTCAGACGTCTGACAAAATGCTCTGGAAGCATTTCTGCCCTAATTCAGACGTCTGAGCCTTTTGGTCAGACGTCTGAGAGGATTCTCTGGAAGCATTTCTGCCCAAACTCAGCTCACTTCGCCTTTTCTCTTACAACTTCCACCTCCGAACTCCGATTTGCGAACCGTTTTCTCCGTTGCGAAGCTACTTCCGACCTCTACAATTCTCCATATAGTGTTGCCAGAATTTAACACTCCACCTCGACACTATATCCATCTCCAACTCTAATGGTACCATACCATCAACAACAATCGATAGCACCGACTATCACTTCTACCTTAAACCAAAGATGAATGTTTTTCCAATGAGCTCCGGCAAAGCCACTGCCCATTGCACTCCACCAACGAGCTCAGGCTAAGCCCCCGCCCGCTAATGAAATGTTGAAAACATCCAAATCCTAAGCTATCTCACCAAAGACTAGCACTTGCCAAGAAGATAGAACCTCAATCTCTCACCGATACTCTTTCTCATCTACCACCAAGCTCCTCCCTTAACATTGCCACCCCATGGCACCTAGTACTTCTCCAAGCGAATCAAGTTCGAGAAATGCTCGAACTTCCCAACCGGCAATGCCTTAGTGAACATATCCGCCGCGTTATCCTTTGTGTGTACTTTTCGAAGATATACTTGCTTATCCTCATCCATGGCTACTAGAAATGACTCTCTCACCTCAATATGCTTAGTCCGTGAGCTAAACGCCAAATTCTCTACCAAGTGAATAGCAGTCTGGCTATCACATCGAACATCAATACTATCATGCTCAAAACCCAAGTCACACAACAATCGCTTCAAATAGAGTGCCTCCTTTTCCACCTCCACTGCGGCTATCAACTCCGCCTCCGTAGTGGATAAAGCAACTACGGTCTGCAATCTAGATCTCCAACTTATGGCTGTACCCCCAAGTGTGAAGACATATCCGGAAGTTGATTTTCTACGATCCCTATCACCGGCGTAGTCCAAATCACAATAACCAACCAACTTGCAATCCATTGCCTTACTACTGCCAAAAACAAGACCATGAGATGATGTGCCTTTAAGGTATCTCAATATAAGCTTCACAGCTTCCCAATGCGATTTCCCCGGATTAGCCATGTATCGACTAACCATCCCAACGGCATTTGCAATATCGGGCCTTGTACACACCATAGCATACATTAGACTTCCAACCGCACTAGCATATGGCACCTTTGCCATATAAGCCCTATCTTACTCCAAGATAGGTGGTCCTTTACTCGAAAGCTTCATATGCAAAGGTAACGGTGTATTTGATGCCTTTGCATTCTCCATGCTAAATCGGCAAAGAACTTTCTCAATGTATTCCTTTTGAGTTAGTTTTAACTCAAAATGCTTTCGATCCCTTACAATTTCCATGCCTAATATCCTTCTTGCTTCTCCAAGGTCCTTCATTTCGAACTCCAATTTCAAACTCAGTTTTAGCTTGTTGATTTCATTCTTATCCTTAGAAGCAATGAGCATGTCATCCACATACAAGAGCAAATACACCCAACAATCATTTCTCAACTCCTTGAAATAAACACAAGCATCCATGATGATTCTATCAAAACCATTTTCAAGCATAAAATGATCAAACCTCTTGTACCATTGTCTAGGTGATTGCTTTAGTCCATATAGTGATTTCTTCAACTTGTAAACCAAATTTGACTTACCATCCACAACAAAACCTTCCGGTTGCTCCATGTAGATGTCTTCATCCATGTCACCATGCAAGAAGGCGGTTTTCACATCAAGTTGCTCCAACTCCAAGTCGTGAATAGCAACTATAGCAAGTAATATCCAGATAGAAGTATGGCGCACAACCGGTGCGAATATCTCATCATACTCCTTCCCCTTCCTTTGTGCAAACCCCTTAGCCACTAGCCTAGCTTTGTATCTTCCATCGTCCTTTACCTTTTATATCCATTTGCACCAAATAACACGGTTTCCTTTAGGAAGTGGAACCAAATCCCAAGTTTGATTCTTCAACAATGATTACATCTCTTCCTCCATGGCACAAATCCATTTCGAGCTATCACTCGACTTCATGACGTCATCAAGGTCCATCGGCTCATCTTGGACTACATGAAGAGCATAGTCCAAATTATCACAAAAACTAAGATAGTTCCAATCACCATATATTTCGGGTGGTCTTATAGTACGACGACCAACCCGAGTAGCAATACCATCACCCAAACTCCCTTCAGCTCCACCTTGAACCGAATCTTCTCTAGAATCATGCACATCACCAACACTACTAGAGGCACCCTATGGACTATGTGATGTAACGTCAACCTCTACTTCTTCGCAAGCATCTCCAACTACTCTACTCTCTCTACTCCTTGGACAAAATGTGGAAATAATTTCGTTCTCCTTTGATTCAACTTGAACCAAATCCGGAACATCCGATGAGCTTCCATTCTCCTTGAACATCGCCGACTCATCAAAAGTAACAGGACGAGAATTCACTACCTTATTCGTTTCTGGATTCCAAATCTGATATCCTTTTACTCCATCTGTATAGCCAAGCAAAATCCTTTTGAAAGCTCTAGGTTCAAGCTTATCATTTCCTGGATCATGCACATAAACCGGACTTCCAAAGATACGAAGATAACTCAAGTCAATGCTCTTTCCCTTCCACACTTCCTCCGGAATTTTGTTACCAATAGCCGAGCACAGAATTCGATTAATAATATGCACTGCGGTTGACAAAGCTTCAGCCCAAAATCCCTTCGCTAAACCCGATGTCAATCTCAAGCATCGAGCTTTCTCAAGTAGAGTACGATTCATTCTTTCCGCAAAACCATTCGACCGCGGATCTCCAGGTGTAGTAAAATGTCTCCGAATACCATGATGTTTGCAAAACTCCAAGAATTCTCCGGAACATACTCTCCGCCATTGTCAGACCTTAGAACCTTCAAAGACTTTCCACTCTCATTTTCAACAAGAGCCTTCCATGCTTTGAACTTTGCAAATGCCTTCGACTTGGCCTTCATTACATACACCCAAACTTTCCGAGAAAAGTCATCTATAAAGGAAATATAATAGCGAGCTCCACCTAAAGAAGCTACAGGTGCCGGTCCCCAAACATCCGTGTGAACATACTCAAAAACTCTTCTCGAATCATACTTTCCCTTTCCGAATGAAACTTTTGTTTGCTTCCCCATGACACATTCTTCGTAAAACTCTAACCTGTTGAAACTTTCTCCATCGATCATCTTACTCTTCTGAAGAATGTCCAAACTCCTCTCCGAGGCATGACCTAACCTCAAATGCCACAACCTAGTCGCATCCAAGCCACGAGAACTATCAACTCCTATACAAGTTTCCCCTTCTACAGTCACTCCTTGAAGCAAATAAATACCATGAGTCCTAGCACCCTTCATCACCACAAGCGCCCCCTTCGAAACCCGCAAGCTATCACTCTTAATAGTGATCTTACAACCTATAGAATCCAGCTGCCCCAAAGAGATAAGAGACTTACGAAGTCCCGGAACATAGCGTACATTAGTGAGAGAACGAACCACTCCGTCAAACATCCGAATTTGCACGGAACCAATGCCTTTCGACTTGCAAGTAGCACCATTTCCTATAACAATTGAATTTCCTTCTTTGTCGTTGTAAGAAGAAAAACAATTCCTATTTGGCGTCATATGATAAGACGCCCCCGAATCGAGCACCCAATTGCTACCCGAAACATCCGATGCTACCGCCGACAGAACATCTACATCTCCCTCACCAACTCCACTCTCTACCGCTACAGATGAAGATGCTACTTCCTTCTTTTCCTTCTCCTTGTCCGGACACTCATTCTTCCAATGACCGGGCTTCTTGCAAATATAACACTTGCGTTTTCTTTCCTTCGACTTTCCTCTCCAACCGGGGTTCCTTGATTTAGAACGCCCCCGGTTCTCCTTCTTCACATACCTCTCCTTTTCCACAAACAAACCATGACAATTACTAGCACCACTACCTCCATCACCTAACTCCTTCATTTGATCCCGCAACTTCTCGCTAAGAAGACCCGTCTTGACATCATCAAGTGTCAATGTATCTCGGCTATAGATCAAACTATTTGAGAAACTTGTATAGAGATCTGGCAACGAACACAACAATATCATCGCCTTTTGCTCTTCCTCAATCTTCAAATCAACCGCCTTCACCTTCATTAGCAAATCATCAAAAATATTCAAATGTGCCTTTAGCGAAGCACCTTCCTTCATCTTATAGGTGAAGAATGTTCGCAATAAGATCAAACGATTTGTTAGTGACTTCTTTATATACAACTCCTCCAACTTGTCCCAAATACCCTTAGTAGTTGTCTCACCACTAATTTCAGAGATAACATTCTCTACCATAGCAAGTTGAAGTGTAGTAAATGCCCACTCTTCCATCTCCTCTCTCTCAACATCCGAGATATCTACCGGCAATAAATGTGTGTCAAACACTACCCAAAGCACCCGATTCCTCCTTAGAACCGCTTTCATCTTCCATTGCCATTTTTCAAAATCATTATCGCCATTCCTCTTGTCTATTACCAATTGTGATCCTAAAGCTGCGTACGAACCACGTACATAAGGCGCTACACCACTTGGATTACCCATTGAGGAACTACTTGAGGTATTATCCGATTCTGGCATTTCTACAACCACCTACCAACACCAATGCTCCGATACCAAATGTTATTACGAGATTCCAACTGGAGACCACTCGAATCGAAACCCCATAAGCACAGCGGAAGACGGGATCGTGGTAAGAAGAGTAAAAACAACCAATCGATAACTCAATTCAATCTCAACCAATCCAAAAGCAATCACAATTCCAAACAAGCAATTCAGAAATCAAAACGATAACAAAAAAAATCACGCAGCAATTTATAGTGGTTCCACTAACGTTGTGTTAGTGTACATCAACTTTAAGAGAGTGCTTTTATTAATATTGATAAGAAGAGTACAAAAGATTGAATACAATGATCAAATTCTAATAAGAAATTGAATTTTGTGGAGAAGAGAATTGAAGAAATTAGGTTTTGCTTAAACCCTAATTAGTGGAGGCTAATCTCTTGCAGTCGCTTGCTTGTACACCGATCTGGAAACTAAAGCTAGCTTATATAGGAGAAGAGAAACCCTAGGCAATGTTCCGAAATTGCCCCTGCATATATCAAAAATTTACACGCAAGTCCGTACGTGGAAAAACGGACGGAAGTCGTCTCAGACGTCTGACCAAAAGGTCAGACGTCTGACTTAAGCCACTGGAAAGGCTTTGCTTCAGCTCAGACGTCTGACCCATTTGGTCAGACGTCTGACAAAATGCTCTGGAAGCATTTCTGCTCTAATTCAGACGTCTGAGCCTTTTGGTCAGACGTCTAAGAGGATTCTCTGGAAGCATTTCTGCCCAAACTCAGCTCACTTCGCTTTTTCTCTTACAACTTCCACCTCCGAACTCCGATTTGCGAACCGTTTTCTCCATTGCGATGCTACTTCCGACCTCTACAATTCTTCATATAGTGTCGTCAGAATTTAACACTCCACCTCGACACTATATCCATCTCCAACTCTAATGGTACCATACCATCAGCAACAACCGATAGCACCGACTATCACTTCTACCTTCAACCAAAGATGAATGCTTTCCCAATGAGCTCCGACAAAGCCACCGCCCATTGCATTCCACCAACGAGCTCAGGCTAAGCCCCCGTCCGCTAATGAAATGTTGAAAACATTCAAATCCTAAGCTATCTCACCAAAGACTAGCACTTGCCAAGAAGATAGAACCTCAATCTCTCACCGATACTCTTTCTCATCTACCACCAAGCTCCTCCGTTAACAGTGCCACCCCGTGACACCTAGCACTTCTCCATGCGAATCAAGTTCGAGCAATGCTCGAACTTCCCAACCGGCAATGCCTTAGTGAACATATCTGCCGCGTTGTCCTTTGTGTGTACTTTACGAAGATATACTTGCTTATCCTCATCCATGGCTACTAGAAATGACTCTCTCACCTCAATATGCTTAGTCCATGAGCTAAATGCCAAATTCTCTGCCAAGTGAATAGCACTCTAGCTATCACATCGAACATCAATACTATCATGCTCAAAACCCAAGTCACACAACAATCGCTTCGAATAGAGTGCCTCCTTTGCCGCCTCCACTGCGGCTATCAACTCCGCCTCCGTAGTGGATAAAGCAACTACGGTCTGCAATCTAGATCTCCAACTTATGGCTGTACCCCCAAGTGTGAAGACATATTCGGAAGTTGATTTTCTACGATCCCTATCACCGGCGTAGTCCGAATCACAATAACCAACCAACTTGCAATCCATCGCCTTACTATCGCCAAAAACAAGACCATGAGATGATGTGCCTCTAAGGTATCTCAATATAAGCTTCACAGCTTCACAATGCGATTTCCCTGGATTAGCCATGTATCGACTAACCATCCCGACGGCATTTGCAATATCGGGCCTTATACACACCATAGCATACATTAGACTTCCAACCGCACTAGCATATGACACCTTTGCCATATAAGCCTTGTCTTCCTCCAAGATAGGTGATCCTTTACTCGAAAGCTTCATATGCAAAGGTAACGGTGTATTTGACGCCTTTGCATTCTCCATGCTAAACCGGCAAAGCACTTTCTCAATGTATTCCTTTTGAGTTAGTTTTAACTCAAAATGCTTTCGATCCCTTACAATTTCTATGCCCAATATTCTTCTTGCTTCTACAAGATCCTTCATTTCGAACTCTGATTTCAAACTCAGTTTTAGCTTGTTGATTTCATTCTTATCCTTAGAAGCAATGAGCATGTCGTCCACATACAAGAGCAAATACACCCAACAATCATTTCTCAACTCCTTGAAATAAACACAAGCATCCTTGATGCTTCTATCAAAACCATTTTCAAGCATAAAATGATCAAACCTCTTGTACCATTGTCTAGGTGATTGCTTTAGTCCATATAGTGATTTCTTCAACTTGCAAACCAAATTTGACTTACCATCCACAAAAAAGCCTTCTGGTTGCTCCATGTAGATGTCTTCATCCAAGTCATCATGCAAGAAGGCGGTTTTCACATCAAGTTGCTCCAACTCCAAGTCGTGAATAGCAACTATAGCAATTAATATCCGGATAGAAGTATGGCGCACAACCAGTGCGAATATCTCATCATACTCCTTCCCCTTCCTTTGTGCAAACCCCTTAGCCACTAGCGTAGCTTTGTATCTTCCATCGTCCTTCACCTTGTATATCCATTTGCACCCAATAGCACGGTTTCCTTTAGGATGTGGAACCAAATCCCAAGTTTGATTCTTCAACAATGATTGCATCTCTTCCTCCATGGCACAAATCCATTTCGAGCTATCACTCGACTTCATGACGTCATCAAGGTCCATCGGCTCATCTTGGACTACATGAAGAGCATAGTCCAAATTATCACAAAAACTAAGATAGTTCCAATCACCATATATTTCAGATGGTCTTATAGTACGACGACCAACCCGAGTAGCAATACCATCACCCAAACTCCCTTCAGCTCCACCTTGAACCGAATCTTCTCTAGAATCATGCACATCACCAACACTACTAGAGGCACCCTGTGGACTATGTGATGTAACATCAACCGCTACTTCCTCGCAAGCATCTCCAACTACTCTACTCTCTCTACTCCTTGGACAAAATGTGGAAATAATTTCCTTCTCCTTTGATTCAACTTGAACCAAATCCGGAACTTCCGATGAGCTTCCATTCTCCTTGAACATCGCCGACTCATCAAAATTAACATGACGAGAATTCACTACCTTCTTCGTTTCGGGATTCCAAATCCGATTGCCTTTTACTCCATTCGTATAGCCAAGCAAAATCCCCTTGAAAGCTCTAGGTTCAAGCTTATCATTTCCTGGATCATGCACATAAACCGGACTTCCAAAGATACGAAGATAACTCAAGTCAATGCTCTTTCCCTTCCACACTTCCTCTGGAATTTTGTTACCAATAGCTGAGCACGGAATTCGATTAATAATTTGCACTGCGGTTGACAAAGCTTCAGCCCAAAATCCCTTCTCCAAACCCGATGTCAATCTCAAGCATCGAGCTTTCTCAAGTAGAGTACGATTCATTCTTTCTGCAACACCATTCGACCGTGGATCTCCAGGTGTAGTAAAATGTCTCCGTATACCATGATGTTTGCAAAACTCCAAGAATTCTCCGGAAACATACTCTCCGCCATTGTCAGACCTTAGAACCTTTAAAGACTTTCCACTCTCATTTTCAACAAGAGCCTTCCATGCTTTGAACTTTGCAAATGCCTCTGACTTGGCCTTCATTACATACACCCAAACTTTTCGAGAAAAGTCATCTATAAAGGAAATATAATAGCGAGCTCCACCTAAAGAAGCTACAGGTGCCGGTCCCCAAACATCTGTGTGAACATACTCAAGAACTCTTCTCGAATCATGCTTTCCCTCACCGAATGAAACTTTTGTTTGCTTCCCCATGACACATTCTTCGCAAAACTCTAACTTGTTGAAACTTTCTCCATCGATCATCTTATCTTCTGAAGAATGTCCAAACTCCTCTCCGAGACATGACCTAACCTTAAATGCCACAACCTAGTCGCATCCAAGCCACGAGAACTATCAACTCCTATACAAGTTTCCCCACTACAACAAAAAGTGTCTTTTATAGCGGCATATAGCCGCTATTAATCACAACCATAGCGGTTTGATAAGCGCTGTATATCGACATGTTATAAAAAACTGTTGAATATTTATAACACAAAATATGCCGCTATGGTTGAGCTTACTTTTATAATGCAAATTCGCCGCTATTGTACGTTAAATTCAATAGCTCATTATAGCCGCTATAATTCAGCTAAATCTCAACGGAACTGGAAATCTTTATAACACCATTTTGCCGCTATAAAATATTTATTCAATAGCTCATTATAGCCGCTATAATACAGCTAAATCTCAACGGAATTGGAAATCTTTATAACACCATTTTGCCGCTATAAAATATTTATTCAATAGCGGTCATTTCACGCTATTAAATCAACATGTTATAGTATTGATAAATTCACTACAATTTTATTACCAAAAAAGGCATATCAACAAGTTTACCATTTGAATTGTTTCATTATAAGATCTCATGCAACAAAGCATGTAAAATAATTTGGATAAAAGGAAGATACAAATAGTTCATGTAACCAAAGGGCAAATCAGCGTATGACATCTCATATACATGATATGTAAGCTATCATATTGTATTACAGTGCTAATGAACAATTCTTGAATACAATTGATCAAGGCTCAGGTTGCATCTTCTCACATTCTTCTCGTATGGATTGGAAGAGCGCAGTGGAAAGATATCTCTCACCAAAGCTTGGGAAGACAACCTGAAATTAGAATATGCAAATTGATATTACTGTAGTCCTTCAGTAAAAGCCAAGACAAATGATAATACAAAAGACTTATTTTCATCAAACGCGAACTGTAGTAGTAGAGCACAAATCTGTAATGTAGCAAAAATTTCTTTTCAGATGAACTAGTTTGTTATTTTTATGCTAGCTCTAAGAAAATTTTGCTTCATAATAGTTTATACTGGCAGAAGACCGGGGAGATACCGTGATAAGTTTCCCTGCATTTTCAGGTCTTTTTGCGACTTTCATAGCAGCGGCAGCTGCTGCTCCGGAAGAAATTCCAACCTGAAGTATTAACTCAGTATTCCGTTGAACTGACTCTCATTTTTGGCTCAGTTGAAACTGAGCATGCTAGTTCGATTTGCACTGAGTATGACTTCTAAAACTAAACTAACAAGATCAGTTGCAAATAGGATTAGTTGTTACTGAGCCTCATCGTTCATATATAGCAACCTTCCTTTACAGCACATGCACATTGTTCATATATGGCAGGATATATTAATCTACCATTTCACACGTTGTATTAATTGACATTTAACTTCTAACGATTTAAGGTATGAAACAACTAGGATAAAACCTGAACAATTTGAGGGATGCAATGCCATTGGGGCAAGTTCAAAGAAATATCCAAGCTTTTTTATGCAACGGAGAGCGAGTGTTGAAGCTCAAACCAAAGGGTAGAAAGATCAAACTTTTAGTGGGGCATGAATTGAATCATGACCTTGATTATCTTAGAGTTGACTATCAAACACTTTTTATTAGGTAATCAAATCTTTAGCGTAATTATCATCGGAATATCCTGATTACATAGTTTTTTCTCTTATTGGTATGTTTTTTTCTGTTAGCAAGGACACTACCACTTATCCACCGTTGATGAAAATGAAAAAACTTAGCAACTCAAGTACCTTACACAAACCTATTTAATTACCCAATGCAATAATCTTCCATGTTATTCATAACTGCCCAGTTATTTTTTGTTTAAACTATGGGAAAAGTGTACCTCACGTGTTCGTGTACTAGAAATATTGCACATACTTAGCTAAGTAATACGATATATTACATTACATATGTGCAAGGAAAACACAGTTATGGTTTGTGCGTATATTTGAAATATTAGTACTTCCAAGATAGCACGTATCACACAAAAAAAATTCTTATTAACATATAAAAAAACATTATACTGAATAGCATGGACACTCAGACATACATCAATCATACCTATATAGTATCTAATAGAAGAGAGGAAAGAGTAATTTTAAGACTTACTGAATATTCAAACTTAGTCGACCAAGCTGCTCTACTGAGGCTCATTCCCCTTCCCATCACTCTTAGTCGACCCGGTCTTTCTTGTCCCAACACTTGTGAAAGTGCATCTTCTCTGTAATTTATTGCCGAGCTCGATTGTGAAACAGCTTCAATTTGTTTAATCTTTTCCTACAAAATAAGATTAATAACAGATCATTGATATATTCAAATTAACTTATTAAGTTGCCTAACATCCTCTTTTTTTAGTGTATATAATGTAGAATGGTTAAGGTTCTAATATCAACCAATCAACCGTGTTTAATTGAATACGCTTACCATCTACATCTGCATGGTAAATCATATCAATCTTTTATCATTATTTTTATATGGTATTTCATAAAGTACATAATTTAGTAATTTAGGCTGAAAGAGAGATGCCCCTTCATTCTGTGCATGCAATATCCATAGTATACATTAACAAGTGAAACATAATCAAAATTATTCATAGACAATAATATAAATAATTAATCAATAATTCAGCTCGTTGATAGAATCAAGATGAGGTTCCAAGGTCTAAATTGCAATTATCTGGATCCTATGTTCTGAAAATATAATTATCTAAACCCATTTCATAAACCTTTTACATATAAGCTTACAGACCAAAATGTAGCTCTGGCATCAAAAGTAACTTCGAATCCATAAATTTATGCGCCATGTTACTACTTTTTTTCATCAAATATATCTTAGTTATGCATACTTGAACGCACTGTAAATATAACTATGAATTATTTTTCATTTAAGACTACAGAAATTAAATACATGTGCATGTGTGTTTTTCCTCCGATCTCAAAATGAAATCAACCTTTGTATTAGATTCTAATGCAAATAAAAAAACTGTAAACTAATGCTTATTATACTTGGCAGACTAAAGAGGAAGTTTGGAGATGCGACGCTATTTCTAGCTTCATAAAAAGCAAAGTACTGGAGGCTTTAGCATGGATCCTGATTTACTAGCCAGTCACAAAAAAGTACAAGGAATCATCTATCAAAGTATCATGAGTGGCAGGTTTTATATTCATAATGCTTGGAAACCTAGGGCACTAGACATCACAAAGAAACTGGAGGAATCGTGCTTAAAGAATCTGTCTCCAAGGAAAGCTATATGAGCTTGACAGTGCCTAGAATTAAACAACAAACACTTAATATAATGAAGGTTATGCACGGCAACAGCCAACAATGGCAGTGGTATACACTCAGTATCTGCAGACAATACAACAATGAACAATACACACGCTGATTCCAGTTTGGTGCAAAATACAAATGCAAATGTCTCGGTTGGTGCTGTAGGTAATTCCATATTTACAGCACATGGAACTAGTAATCTTCATGGCTACCGATAAACACCTGCTAATGTTATTCATGGATCGGAACAAGAGAGAACCGGAACATTAATAATAACCTTCATGATTCAAATGACAATGATGAGGTAGTTTAATAATATTCATTTTCTTTTTCATATTTCTTCCCACCTTTGACTTGTAATCTTCTATACTTCTTTTCAATAAAGCATAACTGATCGGGATTGGAATTTGTGAGAAAAATCAGTAGCCCATCAAAGTAGTATGTTAATACATACTACATCAACTTAAAGTGTTTTGCTCAAAGTGCAGTAACCCTTGAAGTTTTTCTAAAATGCACCTTCACAACATTTCTCAAACAAGTAGGGGCCTAACGTATATTTATCTGGAATGAGCATAATTTTTAATGGAATCCCTAAACCAATGACTTAGCATATGTGCCATATTTAAACACAGTACAGTGAACACAACCAACTAAAAATTCAGGTATACATGAATGAAGATATATGTAGTTTTAATTCTAGACTCTATAATTTTAACATAGTAAAGAAAAAACGATAATTACTCATTTATTAATAACCATGGAGCAGTCTTGTATTTAATATACTTTAACGTACTTAATGGGTTAATCGTAGAACAAGCGCAAATCAACAAAATGAAAGCAGCTCATCTGAGCTAATGCAAGCAAAAGTTTCATCCCTGAAGTCAAGTTATGACCAGCATCAACACTCAACAGGAAACAAATGCATCTCCCCCAGTAAGAAGCTATGAAAAACACAAAGTAAAAAACCATACAGCTCAACTCCTCACTTCATTTCACTATCCCCACCACCACAACCTAATCCACTTTCGTGTGATCATCATAATCAGAGCCCCATATTTACAAACAACACCTTTAGTGCCCTTCATCTCCTCTTTGAATCAGTGACACACACTCAAACAACACAAAACTTCACACCTCAAACTTTCAACATCTAAGGCCAAAGCACCACCTCATGTTTATATCCTGGTAATGGTGAATCATATACGCTACCTAAAATACAAAACGATAATAGCGAAGGATTGAAATAGTACTGCACCTATGGCTTTTTTCACAAAAATCAACTAACAATGCACGAACATGAGTTCTACACTTCTCACAAAATGGAACCATTTTCAAACAACCCAGTTAAAAATTGTTGAAGTGACTACTATTTATGGTGAAAAAATAAAGTTTACAAATTTGATGTCAACTAAACAACCGCAGCAGGTGATTTTGATTTGGATGAAGGAAAATATGTTTGATTCAACATGAAAGAGTGGTGGATGATTTCATTTACGAAGGAAATGAGGAAATTGGTACAAAAAAGGGATGGACGAAACTTCAATGAAATTTTTGCATAAATTCTTAAAATGACGACAACTGAGCATGAATCCAAGAAAACATGGTAGGTCATGGTGTGTGGACTGTCTCTCCGCCTTGCCTTCTTCCATGATCCACCATCATCATGCTTCCATTTAGCACTATAAATCTAGTCAACCCCGACTGAATTGAAATAATTCGAACTAATTGCACTCAAAGGGAGGCTGAATACCTATGATGCACAATCGTTTGAATGCTTGGATTTAGGGAAAGCACAAATTCAAGTTGCCATTAATTAATTCAAGGTATGGCACAGATTAAACAACCATAATATAGTCAAGTAACCCAAATGCATGTAAATAATAAATAAAAAGAGGCTCAGATTTGCTGTTCGTCACAAATGCTCCACCTAAACCCCCAGCATACCACATTTAACACTTCATAAAACTGTTAACTGGTAGTGCCGGAATTTCAACCAGTCACCGTTGGTTGATTGAAACTACGGGTTCCTGTTATTAAATGGCTGCACTTGGTACCTTCTACATAGAAGACCACCAAACTGCCTCGCCATTTTAATGGAATTGGGAAGTATTTTCAATAGATATGAGGGGTTTCAATGGAAGTTTCCCAAAAATCTCAAATGTCAAATATCTCAAATAATAATAACGACGGCGGCGGCGGCAGCTTCAGCAACAACAAGAATAATATTAATAATAAACCATACAAAAACAGAAACCATTCCCAAAACAAAATAGAAACTGAAGGACACTCCATAAAGTAATCCAACATTCCACATACAAATCATCGTTGCCTCATTATACTGGAAGTAACAGAAGTAAAGTTACAGAATTTTAATCACAAAATTGGTCAATGGCTGAAGAAGGTTTCCTCTCAATGGTAATTTAATATGTGCCCCCGGAGCATTCATTAACACGATTACCATTGATAATAATGTTAATTACAATTGTACTCACTACAATCATTAATTATGTTAGCCCTTCATGGGTAGTCACAAAATTCATCATCGCCTCATTATACTAAAACTGAGAAAATAAATGAAAACAGTAACATAATTGTGGATAGAGATTGTCCCAATAACCAACAAAATTGCTTTTCTAACAAAAAAACAGTCAAGCAACGCTTTATTGTGCTCATTTATTTGATTTAATCAAGCAATTGAACCCTATCGAGCTTTAAATTAAACTAAGGCGGTATTTGCGAAAGTAAATAAACAGAAACTGCTTAAGTAACAACTGATTATTACCGAAGATGGAAGATTGGAATTTGGTGGATGTTTGTGTTGTGCCCTAGCTGGGCTGAGCTTGGTGTTGCCGACGCCATTGCAGTAGTTGGAATCGATTACGTGCCACCCACTCGAAGTCCGAGTCATTGACGCTGTCGATTAAAGATGGAGCTACATAGAGTTTAACTGGATCCGATTAGGGTTTATGAAGGAGGAATGGATTTCAAGGAGTGATTTAGGGATTTGATTCTACTGGTATGGAAGACTAAGGAAAGATGGAATGAAATGAAAGAGGAAAGAGGGGGAGGGAAATAATTTGAGAAAACCGCGGCCACGAAATAATTAGGAGATTTCACGCTTATTGAAGGCGTTACATGTGAACAGTACAAAACAAACAGAGTAAAAAAACAAATAATTAAATGCAAACAATAACGCTTTAGAATAATGCGTTATTAAATGGTGTTATTAATAATATATTTTCTTGTAGCGCCCCTTCCACAGTCACTCCTTGAAGCAAATAAATACCATGAGTCCTAGCACCCTTCATCACCACAAGCGCCCCCTTCGAAACCCGCAAGCTATCACTCTCAATAGTGATCTTACAACCTAAAGAATCCAGCTGCCCCAAAGAGATAAGAGACTTTCGAAGTCCCGGAACATAGCGTACATTAGTGAGAGTACGAACCACTCCGTCAAACATCCGAATTTGCACGGAATCCATGCCTTTCAACTTGCAAGTAGCACCATTTCCCAAAACAATTGAATTTCCTTCTTTGTAGATGTAAGAAGAAAAATAATTCATATTTGGCGTCATATGATAAGACGCCCCCGAATCGAGCACCCAATTGCTACCCGAAACATCCGATGCTACCGCCGACAGAACATCTACATCTCCCTCACCGACCCCACTCTCCACCGCTACGGATGAAGATGTTACTTCCTTCTTTGCCTCCTCCCACTACAAGAAAAATACCTTTTTATAGCGTTTAAAAAACTCTATAAAAGGATACGATGGCGTTTTTATAAACGCTGTATATCAACAAGTTGTAATAGATGCAACCTCAGAATCGCTATAAAAAACATGCTATAAATAACGTTACTTATAGCGTTTCTGAATTGCTATTAGAAATGCTATAGAAATATCATTGCCTGAATTATAAATGCTATAGAAATATCATTGCCTGATTATTATAGCAACTATAAATGCTGTAAAAACGCTATAGAATGTTTACTTTAGTCTTTCATAGCATTATTTACTTGCCATGAAAACTGTTTAATCGTTGCAGAATATTTTTATTGCACTAGCATAATGCTATAATATGTATAGCCATGACAACTTTTTTTCCTAGCATTAATATAAAAAGGATGTAATATACGGTATTTCACACAGTATTAACAATTAAGCATAAAAAAATATATATGAATTAAAGCATTTCATGCACAATATTAAGCATATAAATATTAGCAACAATTCATACAATCGTAGCTAACCAAAACAATACATAATAAAAGTAACAATCCATACAACCATAGCTAACCAAAACGATACATAGTAAAAGTAAAGATGTAAGAACATCGACACAAAATACATTTGAAGGAGAATGAGTGCGGCAACATATTTTTTCATGCCTTCCACCATAGCGTAAACCCAGAGCATCATACACCACCTGTCAAAAAGAAAAAACTGGATGTTAAAATGCATTCAAGGTTGAGAACTGCATTTAAGAACTGCATATATTGTTTCTAAAAGTAAGTGTAAAGTGTTTAGGATTCTTGCAAATATATATAAGTAGAAATTTGAAGTGATATTGTTTCATACATTCAGAAATTTGAAGTGATATTGTTTCATATATAAGCAGAAATTCAATGCCAAATAGACTGCATATATTGTTTCATACATTCAGAAAGCTGATGCATATATTGTTTCAAAAAGCTGATGTACATATATTTGAAGTGAAACCTGGAAGTATATATGAAATACATATTCGTGAAACATATTCTTGCAAATATATATAAGCAGAAATTCTTCTCCAAAAGTTTGTTACTTTTAAAGCCACGCAAATCATTTATATTTTCAGAAAGCTGATGCATATAAGCTGCTTTATAAAGTTAATGCATAGCCTTAAAGTCCATTGAGTTAAATGTTTTGTCACTCGGTTTTAATTGCCATTGTCATTCTAATAAACAGATTTATATTTTAATACATGTTCAAGATTTTCCTTCTCATTCGGATTTTTCTAATGTTATCAACACAAATGATTTAAACATTAAGAAAACAATAACCCTTAAAGTTTCAGCTTATTTCAAAGTTCAGCCGATGATGGTGTTTTAAAATAATGATGAATTGTGAAGGTTATAAACAAGAACATATTATCAATGGATTATCATGGTTTAACATCGGAGATCCAAACAGTGGATGCCCAAGAAAAATGCTATTCATGTTTTATTGCAGTGATGAGAGTTGCAGATAATGCTATTCTCATTCACTAGTGTCTACATGATATTCAGATAATGCTATTCATTTTAAGTACAATATTTCAATATTACTCCAATCATGTTAGTGTAGCATTATCTGAGTGCTACATGTAAATTAAATCTTGCACCCCAGAATGATTAAAAAGAGAAAAAAATCAGGATAATATACCACTAGATAATAAAATAAAACACAGCAATCAAAAATAAGCAAAGAAAAATCAGAATAATAAGATTCTCGCTTTTTTATTATTATTTTCCATTTTTATAAAGCAAAGTATCCATTATTATTATTCTTCTCTTTTTCAACAGTATTGAGTGATTATTTTACAAAATAAAAGTATTTACTAAAGTTATCACCATCTTTTCCATAAAGCACTTCTTCTGGCTCACGCACTTTTTTAATATATTGATGTAAACAAATAGTATTCTATTATGTAACAATCTATTTGTCTTTATTCATTGTTAGGAGTTATAAACATATAACCAACCTAATGCTAGCTTTGGGATATTAAGCCCAATCATGGTGATCGTGTCACACAAGCATGTTCCAAAAGCGAATAAGAAATAGATAGTATTCAACCAAATCAAAAAAGTCTCATATCTAAACAAAGTTTGAATCATACTTACTAGAAATTGATTCCATTATAACGTTCACAGCAGGCCAAGCTATCGTAGTACCAAGAGCATCTTCAATCACTTCTAAATCGGACATTGTTCTCCATAGACGTGCTTTTGGAATTTTTACAATATCTACCAAAACTTTAATTGCATTTTTCCCCAAAGGAACACAATGAACCATTGAAGTTGGATCGGTTAAAGACACACGACCTAATGCAACTATTTCTCTCTTTCCCGATAAATCGATCAGCTTGCATTTACCTTTTTCCATAGAATTTATACTCTATCAATTAAACAAAGAGGTTATTTTAGTATGTGCTTCAATAATTTGTACGATGAATAAATAATTGAATCGCATATGAATAAGTTTGATACTTACCTTCTCGACAACTCCGACATTACTCGTATGATTATTTGATGATGCAGTGTTAACTGTATCGATAACTACTTTCGATTCAGGCCATGCAACTTTGATACCAGTGGCTTCTCCAACTCGTGTCAATCCTTTAATGAAAAGCTACTGGCATCTAACTGCAATCCCGAGGATGTGTATCTGTATGAGAAAATGATGAACACAAGTACATAATTAAGAAAACAAATGCATAACAAATATATGGATGTAGTTACTGAAGGAGATACAAGTTCATGATTTTTCCATGTAAAAATTTCAATGAGGTAATGCAGAAATAACATAAAAACATTATGCAATGAGAAGGGTGAACTTTTATTTGATGCACAGCGAATTCAAGCACAAGCAATTCAGTTCTATGCGGACTTATTTAGTGATGATCAACCACAAACCACACAATTAATAAGAGTTGATATTGGTACAGAGATATAATAATATAAAATACGTTGCAACTTGAAGGCTTAGACAGAAGCATATCTAATACGAAGGCACAAGGTAATGCAAATCCAATAACCCTGGCTATAATCATGCACGTTGACATCAATGAATGGTTGAATAAATTAGTATGTAAACTGGTTTTACATGAGAGTTTAGATCTGAATGTTCAAAAAGGTGATATATTGCCTCTGTTGAAGCATCACACTTTGTATCTAAATCTGCCTCCACTGCAACAGATTTAAACCACCTTCCCAACCACTCTTCTCAATCCACTAACCCATTAACTAACTTGTATTGTAATAACCTACTAGATAATCTTCCACTTACTCAATTATAACATCCTATCACAGTCATAAACCCCATGACACATAACACACTTCCCCATCACCAGACCAACTGCCTTACTTTAACATTTACCTATCTAAATCTATCACCAACCTTCTGTATGAAAAAAAACATTATCCAACCAGACATCTTCCATGATTAAATTGCATTCTACTTGCTCTATGTTCTAAAACTTGATGCTTCGAACAACTCCACACCTATAACCACCTCACAACCCACGCTACCCGAATCACCTGCCTTTTGTTCACTAATCATCTTCTAACACACCCACTATCAATCTGTTCTCTGAAGTCCCCATCATCATCATCATCGCTCAGACAAGCCTAAAAACAAAGAAAAGAAAGCTAAGAAAATAAAGAAAAAGCATATGACAGAATAAATAAGAGTTTAATATGTCTCATGCTTGCTAAGATGCGCTTTCCAAATCAATTTGTCCACCTTATACACAAGTGAATTAGATCGCCTACTTACTTTATCTTAAGTATTGGAGTGCCACAAGGATATGTCACTTTAAATAGGGAAATAAGACAAGTGACCCACTATTTTTATTTATTTATAATGCAATGGAACATATGTCACTTAAATTGGAAGCAACCGTGAGAAGAAAACAAATTACACCTATTGCTCAGCCACAAAGATCATATTTACTTTATGCATATGATCTCATAATATTTGCAACAGCAAATGAAAAAGGGCTCAATGCATTCATCAGATAACTCAACTATTGGGAAGAAATGATGGCCTTAATATTAACCACTTTAAACCTAAAGTATACTTTAATAGCGGCTGTCAAACTAAGAGGTAGTTATTAGAAATTTTGCAAATAGGAGAATCATCACTATATGAGACCGCATAACAATGTATATCAAGTTGGAAAATAATATTAAAAGCAGTTACATTTGCTTCACTTGCTAATGTTATGCAGATAAAAAAAGAGTAAAAGTAGTTATCCTAATGTTTCAAAGGTTGAATATACACCAACATACAAAAAAACATGTTGAAATATTAAGTGCAGACCATTTCATACTTGCTATGTCATAATACAAATTACAAACATGAATAGAAAGATATATGTGGTATAACACAGTTTTAATCAACAAAAATTTGAAACACTTAAGCTGAAACACTTAACATGTAAACGATTTGAATAAGCTGCTAATAAGTATAAAAATTTGAAATTTTTGCTAATATAGAAACATAACTCAGTCGCTTTTTATCCAACAAACGATATTGTTGTCAGTAAATGTTATTTGAAAGCTGTTTATTATTCATTGACATACATCGCAACGAAAGGATGAAAATGAATATCACTTTGATCAACTTGTTTACTTAATCAATGTATACATGTATTCCACATAATGATGATTTATAAATTCTAAATCAAGGTTTAATATTAAAAAAAAACTATGATAGGAACCAAATGAATCTAGTACTAAGCTTAAATCAAAACTGGATTTGATTTAATCAAACAAAAATCTCTAAGCATAATAGTAGTTCCCGAATCTAAACTAAAAACAAGTCAACAAACCATAAATTACGCTTAATCAACCCAAAACAAACAGATAGAAACAAAAACATTTGTTAGGATAATAATATTACGCTTTCCGCCACCAAAAACGTGATGAACATATTGAAATAACAGTGAATAAAATTAATAGTGACATGAAAATATAATGAATTTGATAAGCCTTTGAGACAAATTTTCAGAGTTAAAGATCATATTACCATACAATAACCTAGACTTAGATTTCAATGTCAATTCATAATTGAAACAAAAGTGTACACGCAATAAACCAAAGCCGAAGGAGGAATATTGGGAAAGGAGAAGCCATGTAAAATACTGAAAGCCATAACGCTTGAAAGTAAAATACAAAAGCCAGTTAACATTAGTTCATGCATTGTATCAGAACTAAGTGCTTTAAAATTAAGCAGGCATAAGTATATAATACCACTAGTACATACCCGGTCAATAACAATAATGTCTTGTCTCTGTCCTTTACTAGCTTTTCTTTTCCTTTTGTTATTTTCTTCTTTACAAATAATGTCACTGTCTCTGTCCCGATCAATAAAATTAATCTGCAGTTTATAATGTTATGGTTAGCAGTAGTCTTCGAAAGGAAAGGAAAAACAAAAAGAGTGAAACCATGTGATGCGTAATACATGTATTAAACAACGATTTGCAGTGTTAATGAAACTATCACTAAGAATTGAAAAGCTCAAATCTTTAAACAAAGAATATGGAATGAATGGATATATACTAAAACAAAACAAGTGACATTACAGTTAGATAGTGGTAATCATGTAAGAGTGAACTGGACATGCATATGAATTCCAATATGAATGTCCTCTCAAAAGTAAAAAAGAAATTTCACCTTTATCTTTTTTCTAATCATGCAATCATATTCAAAAGTGTTTAGTATCAAAATGTTACTCCAAAATTTAAATATGAAATCCATACAAAGATAAATATTCCCTCTGGTTATGTTTAGATCCTACTATGTTTACTGATTTTGATCCTTATGTATGGTATGTGTTAAAGGCAGATACACATCCTTTACATTCTTCTATTTTTAGTAACAAAATCTAAGGTAGTGCTTGGTTTAAAAATGAATTTTAAAACTCCACATTGTAAGGTTTACCTATGGTTTAAAAACTACTACATGTAACTGATCATGCACGACTAAGAGCCTATTTGAAGCTATATTAATAAATTGTGTTGCCCTTTTTTCGAAGAAGGCTCTGCAATGCCACTTTTTTAAGCAGCTAAAGTTGTGTTGCCCTTTCCGTTGTTGCCCAAAATCTTGGTAGACTTGCCTTTGTACTGGGCATGTGTATGTGTAAATATACATACATACATGTGTGATCATCAGGTTTATATGTTAACATTGGTGCATGCATTTATTTCATTAAGACCGAGGATCGATATATTACTAAATCCAACAGAAAAGATGTCAACTTTGTTTGAAAATTTACAACTTTATTACTGGAAAGGGAAGGGAATGCATTTTGGACAAAGTTCATTGTTGTAAATTTGTAATCTGACATACATGAGAAAACCTAGAAAGCATTTTACTTAAAATTGAAGCTGCTCCGTTAGTTGTTTGCAGCAAAAATGTGGTGCTCTCGTACTTTCTTTATTCAATGTATCTATCTGGATTTTCATGTTAACCGCACTTGCCAAACTAATTAATTTCATTGATTTGGATAAGAATTTAAATCTCACTATCTCATGACCTACACTTCCCGCTTTAAACATACAAAATCTACTGCCTCGTAACTTACACTTCTGCTTTGAATATACAAAATCTTTTCAGATATCCAGATACTTGAAATGCAATTTCAAATGCACATTGATCTACGTTTATTTTCCATTCCTCACGCTATGATACATTGATACTTGAAAGAGGTCAAACGCATGAAAATGAGTTATCTAAACCTAACATTATTTTTATTGGATTCCTACAACCAAGAATAACAAAATTGGTTAAAGATCAATTGTATATTTGGACCATGAAATAAAAGTCTTGATTTCAAAATTCTTGCCACCAACTACCAATTTTCAAAAGAAAAAAAAGATTAACAAAATCGCCAATACTTAATTAGTTGGCAACAACAGTATGATAATTATTATGTTATGAACTGCACCTAGATTAAAGCAGAAACTCAATGGCATAATTTTCATTTCATTGTTAGTGGACTAGTTTCCTAGCAGGTTAGTCCTACGTGTCATAAAAGTTTATCAAAAATAATGTCTTTTCGGTTCTCTATTATCACTTATACATTTTATTAGTTGTTTCGTACATTAAACTAGCTTTTTTCGTAGCTTCACTTATAAGAGTTCCCACTAACCTCATCCATGCATTCACTATGAACTTCAATTTGATGGATATTCCTATGAAATGAGACTATCAACCTTATGGCCATATTGCAAAGCTGGCACAGCCAATGGAGCTACCATGACGTATGTCTTTAATGGCCAGTCTCAACATCTCATTTAGTTTCTTAATGTCATATATTATCAGTATTTATATCCTGTTATTTCAAATTTTCCATGTCTCTTTGATGTCATTCTATTCGCACATGATTTATTCCTAATCATAACCACTATTTGAACAACTCTAAATTGGTTATCAATTCTCAATCCCTATTGTCATTTATTGATTGAAATTACTTAAGTGAGTAGATAATAATAATATAGGAAAATAAACATAGATACATATCAAATTTATGTAAGTGAAAAAAAATAAAAGTGTTCATGACTAACAAAAACATATTTGGGCAATCGCAGCTCTATGATGAATGAGTTGTAATCTACAACAATTTAGAATTCAATATTACACAAAAGAGAACAACAAAATATATCATTTTTATATATTCTTAAGAAAAATAAATTATAAGAGTAAGGAATATAACCAAACTATTCTTTATGATGACACGCAAAAATAAACTTACAACCATCCATTTACTTGAATTAAATAAAGTTTAAATTTTATTTCAAATTTCAAACAATTCATGTAAATCAGTTAGTGGTTTGTACTCATAGCATTCATGTAAAACAACATTTACTTGTGGTTTGTAAAACAGTTCACGTATTCATGTAATACAAACTCACAACAGGAGAATGCTAACGTATTCATGTAAGACAAACTCAAAACAGTTCACATACTCATGTAATACAAACTTATATAAACTAAAAATATACTAGTGCCGCTTAAAACAACAAACTCATGTCAAACAGGAGAAAGTCGATTTGAAATTTTGTATAATCATGCTTAAGTTTAAAAAAATATACCCACACCCAAGTTTGCAAATTTGAAATCGTGCTTCAGCTGCCTTGAAGACTCGCGCTTCATCTTGGTTAACAAATCGCGAAGTTGAAATCAAGTTTGGTTGACGAATCGTGAAGTTGAAATCGTGCGGAATCGAGCCTCGAGGGAGACGCGCTTCAGCTGCCTTGAAGACACTTGGAATCGAGCCAATTGGTCATTGCGGAATCGAGTCTTTGATAGAACCGCGAAGTCGAGCCAATTGGTCGTTGCGGAATCGTGCGGAATCGAGCCTTGAGAGAACCACGAAGTCGAGCCAATTGGTTGTTGTGGAATCGTGCTTAAAGTAGCCTTGAAGAACTGGTGGGAATCACTTGGAATTGAGCCTTGAGGGAGAGAGGATTGCAGAGCTTTCGGATTAAAGAGGTCTTCTTGCAAATATAGCACTTGCCTTTTCTTTCCTTCGACTTTCCTCTCCAACCGGGGTTCCTTGATTTAGAATGCCCCCGGTTCTCCTTCTTCACATACCTCTCCTTCTTCACAAACAAACCATGACCATTACTAGCACCACTACCTCCATCACCTAACACCTTCATTTGATCCCACAACTTCTCGCTAAGAAGACCCGTCTTGACATCATCAAGAGTCAATGTATCTCGGCTATAGATCAAACTATTCGAGAAACTTATATAGCGATCTGGCAACGAACACAACAATATCATCGCCTTTTGCTCTTCCTCAATCTTCAAATCTACCGCCTTCATCTTCATTAGCAAATCATCAAAAATATTCAAATGTGCCTTTAGCGAAGTACCTTCCTTCATCTTATAGGTGACAAATGTTCGCAATAAGATCAAACGATTTGTCAGTGACTTCTTCATATACAACTCCTCCAACTTGTCCCAAATACCCTTAGCAGTTGTCTCACCACTAATTTCAGAGATAACATTCTCTCCCATAGCAAGTTGAAGTGTAGTGAATGCCCACTCTTCCATCTCCTCTCTCTCAACATCCGAGATATCTGCCGGCAATAAATGTGTGTCAAACACTACCCGATGCACCCGATTCCTCCTTAGAACCGCTTTCATCTTCCATTGCCATTTTTCAAAATCATTATCGCCATTCCACTTGTCTATTACCAATTATGATCCTGAAGCTGCGTACGAACCACGTACATAAGGCGCTACACCACTTGGATTACCCATTGAGGAACTACTTGAGGTATTATCCGATTCTGGCATTTCTACAACCACCTACCAATACCAATGCTCCGATACCAAATGTTATTACGAGATTCCAACTGGAGACCACTCGAATCGAAATCCCACAAGCACAGCGGAAGACGGGATCGTGGTAAGAAGAGTAAAAACAACCAATCGATAACTCAATTCAATCTCGACCAATCCAAAAGCAATCACAATTCCAAACAAGCAATTCAGAAATCAAAACGATAACAAAAAAAAATCACACAGCGATTTATAGTGGTTCCACTAACGTTGTGTTAGTGTACATCCACTTTAAGAGAGAGCTTTTATTAATATTGATAAGAAGAGTACAAGAGATTGAATACAATGATCAAATTCTAATAAGAAATTGAATTTTGTGGAGAAGAGAATTGAAGAAATTAGGTTTTGCTTAAACCCTAATTAGTGGAGGCTAATCTCTTGTAGTCGCTTGCTTGCACACCGATCTGGAAACTGAAGCTAGCTTATATAGGAGAAGAGAAACCCTAGACAATGTTCCGAAATTTCCCCTGCAGATATCACAAATTTACACACAAGTCCGTACGTGGAAAAACGGACGGAAGTCGTCTCAGACGTCTGACCAAAAGGTCAGACGTCTGACTTAAGCCACTGGAAAGGCTTTGCTTCAGCTCAGACGTCTGACCCATTTGGTCAGACGTCTGACAAAATGCAATGGAAGCATTTCTGCCCTAATTCAGACGTCTGAGCCTTTTTGTCAGATGTCTGAGAGGATTCTCTGGAAGCATTTCTGCCCAAACTCAGCTCACTTCGCCTTTTCTCTTACAACTTCCACCTCCGAACTCCGATTTGCGAACCGTTTTCTCCGTTGCGAAGCTACTTCCGACCTCTACAATTCTCCATATAGTGTCGCCAGAATTTAACACTCCACCTCGACACTATATCTATCTCCAACTCTTATGGTACCATACCATCAACAACAACCAATAGCACCGACTATCACTTCTACCTTCAACCAAAGATGAATGCTTTCCCAATGAGCTTCGGCAAAGCCACCGCCCATTGCACTCCACCAACGAGCTCAGGCTAAGCCCCCGCCCGCTAATGAAATGTTGAAAACATCCAAATCCTAAGCTTTCTCACCAAAGACTAGCACTTGCCAAGAAGATAGAACCTCAATCTCTCACCGATACTCTTCCTCATCTACCACCAAGCTCCTCCCTTAACATTGCCACCCCGTGGCACCTAGCACCTCTCCAAGCGAATCAAGTTCGAGCAATGCTCGAACTTCCCAACCGGCAATGCCTTAGTGAACATATCTGCCGCGTTATCCTTTGTGTGTACTTTTCGAAGATATACTTGCTTATCCTCATCTATGACTACTAGAAATGACTCTCTCACCTCAATATGCTTAGTCCGTGAGCTAAACGCCAAATTCTCTGCCAAGTGAATAGCACTCTGGCTATCACATCGAGCATCAATACTATCATGCTCAAAACCCAAGTCACACCACAATCGCTTTAAATAGATTGCCTCCTTTGCCGCCTCCACTGCGGCTATCAACTCCGCCTCCGTAGTGGATAAAGCAACTACGGTCTGCAATCTAGATCTCCAACTTATGGCTGTACCCCCAAGTGTGAAGACATATCTGGAAGTTGATTTTCTACGATCCCTATCACCGGCGTAGTCCGAATCACAATAACCAACCAACTTGCAATCCATCGCCTTACTACCGCCAAAAACAAGACCATGAGATGATGTGCCTCTAAGGTATCTCAATATAAGCTTCACAGCTTCCCAATGCGATTTCCCCGGATTAGCCATGTATCGACTAACCATCCCGACGGCATTTGCAATATCGGGCCTTGTACACACCATAGCATACATTAGACTTCCAACCGCACTAGCATATGGCACCTTTGCCATATAAGCCTTGTCTTCCTCCAAGATAGGTGATCCTTTACTCAAAAGCTTCATATGCAAAGGTAACAGTGTATTTGATTCCTTTGCATTATCCATGCTAAACCGGCAAAGCACTTTCTCAATGTATTCCTTTTGAGTTAGTTTTAACTCAAAATGCTTTCGATCCCTTACAATTTCCATGCCTAATATCCTTCTTGCTTCTCCAAGATCCTTCATTTCGAACTCCGATTTCAAACTCAGTTTTAGCTTGTTGATTTCATTCTTATCCTTAGAAGCAATGAGCATGTCGTCCACATACAAGAGCAAATACACCCAACAATCATTTCTCAACTCCTTGAAATAAACACAAGCATCCTTGATGCTTCTATCAAAACCATTTTCAAGCATAAAATGATCAAACCTCTTGTACCATTGTCTAGGTGATTGCTTTAGTCCATATAGTGATTTCTTCAACTTGCAAACCAAATTTGACTTACCATCCACAACAAAACCTTCCGGTTGCTCCATGTAGATGTCTTCATCCAAGTCACCATTCAAGAAGGCGGTTTTCACATCAAGTTGCTCCAACTCCAAGTCATGAATAGTAACTATAGCAAGTAATATCCGAATAGTAGTATGGCGCACAACCGGTGCGAATATCTCATCATACTCCTTCCCCTTCCTTTGTGCAAACCCCTTAGCCACTAGCCTAGCTTTGTATCTTCCATCTTCCTTCACCTTGTATATCCATTTGCACCCAATAGCACGGTTTCCTTTAGGAAGTGGAACCAAATCCCAAGTTTGATTCTTCAACAATGATTGCATCTCTTCCTCCATGGCACAAATCCATTTCGAGCTATCACTCGACTTCATGACGTCATCAAGGTCCATCGGCTCATCTTGGACTACATGAAGAGCATAGTCCAAATTATCACAAAAACTAAGATAGTTCCAATCACTATATCTTTCGGGCGGTCTTATAGTACGACGACCAACCCGAGTAGAAATACCATCACCCAAACTCCCTTCAGCTCCACCTTGAACCGAATCTTCTCTAGAATCATGCACATCACCAACACTACTAGAGTCACCCTGTGGACTATGTGATGTAACATCAACCGCTACTACCTCGCAAGCATCTCCAACTACTCTACTCTCTCTACTCCTTGGACAAAATGTGGAAATAATTTCCTTCTCCTTTGATTCAACTTGAACCAAATCCGGAACATCCGATGAGCTTCCATTCTCCTTGAACATCATCGACTCATCAAAAGTAACATGACGAGAATTCACTACCTTCTTCGTTTCCGGATTCCAAATCCGATAGCCTTTTACTCCATCCATATAGCCAAGCAAAATCCCCTTGAAAGCTCTAGGTTCAAGCTTATCATTTCTTGGATCATGAACATAAACTGGACTTCCAAAGATACGAAGATAACTCAAGTCAATGCTCTTTCCCTTCCACACTTCCTTTGGAATTTTGTTACCAATAGCTGAGCACGGAATTCGATTAATAATATGCACTGCGGTTGACAAAGCTTCAGCCCAAAATCCCTTCGCCAAACCCGACGTCAATCTCAAGCATCAAGCTTTCTCAAGTAGAGTACGATTCATTCTTTCCGCAACACCATTCGACTGTAGATCTCCAGGTGTAGTAAAATGTCTCCGAATACCATGATGTTTGCAAAACTCCAAGAATTCTCCGAAACATACTCTCCGCCATTGTCAGACCTTAGAACCTTCAAAGACTTTCCACTCTCATTTTCAACAAGAGCCTTCCATGCTTTGAACTTTGCAAATGCCTCCGACTTGGCCTTCATTACATACACCCAAACTTTCCGAGAAAAGTCATCTATAAAGGAAATATAATAGCGAGCTCCACCTAAAGAAGCTACAGGTGCCGGTCCCCAAACATCTGTGTGAACATACTCAAGAACTCTTCTCGAATCATGCTTTCCCTCACCGAATGAAACTTTTGTTTGCTTCCCCATGACACATTCTTCGCAAAACTCTAACTTGTTGAAACTTTCTCCATCGATCATCTTACTCTTCTGAAGAATGTCCAAACTCCTCTCCGAGACATGACCTAACCTCAAATGCCACAACCTAGTCGCATCCAAGCCACGAGAACTATCAACTCCTATACAAGTTTCCCCTTCCACAGTCACTCCTTAAAGCAAATAAATACCATGAGTCCTAGCACCCTTCATCACCACAAGCGCCCCCTTCGAAACCCGCAATCTATCACTCTCAATAGTGATCTTACAACCTAAAGAATCCAGCTGCCCCAAAGAGACAAGAGACTTCCAAAGTCCCGGAACATAGCGTACATTAGTGAGAGTACGAACCACTCCGTCAAACATCTGAATTTGCACGGAATCCATGCCTTTCGACTTGCAAGTAGCACCATTTCCCATAACAATAGAATTTCCTTCTTTGTCGATGTAAGAAGAAAAACAATTCCTATTTGGCGTCATATGATTGCCCCCAAATCGAACACCCAATTGCTACCCGAAACATCCGATGCTACCGCCAACAGAACATCTACATCTCCCTCACCAACTCCACTCTCCACCGCTACAGATGAAGATGTTACTTCCTTCTTTGCCTTCTCCTTGTTCGGACACTCATTCTTCCAATGACCGGGCTTCTTGCAAATATAGCACTTGACTTTTCTTTCCTTCGACTTTCCTCTCCAACCGGGGTTCCTTGATTTAGAACGCCACCGGTTCTCCTTCTTCACATACCTCTCCTTCTCCACAAACAAACCATGACCATTACTAGCACCACTACCTCCATCACCTAACACCTTCATTTGATCCCGCAACTTCTCGCTAAGAAGACCCGTCTTGACATCATCAAGAGTCAATGTATCTCGGCTATAGATCAAACTAATCGAGAAACTTATATAGCGATCTGGCAACGAACACAACAATATCATCGCCTTTTGCTCTTCCTCAATCTTCTAATCTACCACCTTCATCTTCATTAGCAAATCATCAAAAATATTCAAATGTGCCTTTAGCGAAGTACCTTCCTTCATCTTATAGGTGACGAATGTTCGCAATAAGATCAAACGATTTGTCAGTGACTTCTTCATATACAACTCCTCCAACTTGTCCCAAATACCCTTAGCAGTTGTCTCACCACTAATTTCAGAGATAACATTCTCTCCCATAGCAAGTTGAAGTGTAGTGAATGCCCACTCTTCTATCTCCTCTCTCTCAACATCCGAGATATCTGCCGGCAATAAATGTGTGTCAAACACTACCCGATGCACCCGATTCCTCCTTAGAACCGCTTTCATCTTCCATTGCCATTTTTCAAAATCATTATCGCCATTCCACTTGTCTATTACCAATTGTGATTCTGAAGCTGCGTACGAACCACGTACATAAGGCGCTACACCACTTGGATTACCCATTGAGGAACTACTTGAGGTATTATCCGATTCTGGCATTTCTACAACCACCTACCAACACCAATGCTCCGATATCAAATGTTATTACGAGATTCCAACTGGAGACCACTCGAATCGAAACCCCACAAGCACAACGGAAGACGGGATCGTGGTAAGAAGAGTAAAAATAACCAATCGATAACTCAATTCAATCTCAACCAATCCAAAAGCAATCACAATTCCAAATAAGCAATTTAGAAATCAAAACGATAAAAAAAAATCACACTGCTATTTATAGTGGTTTCACTAACGTTGTGTTAGTGTACATCCACTTTAAGAGAGAGCTTTTATTAATATTGATAAGAAGTGTACAAGAGATTGAATACAATGGTCAAATTCTAATAAGAAATTGAATTTTGTGGAGAAGAGAATTGAAGAAATTAGGTTTTTCTTAAACCCTAATTAGTGGAGGCTAATCTCTTGAAGTCGCTTGCTTGCACACCGATCTGGAAACTGAAGCTAGCTTATATAGGAGAAGAGAAACCCTAGGCAATATTCCAAAATTGCCCCTGTAGATATCACAAATTTACACGCAAGTCCGTACGTGGAAAAACAGACGGAAGTCATCTCAGACGTCTGACCAAAAGGTCAGACGTCTGACTTAAGCTATTGGAAAGGCTTTGCTTCAGCTCAGACGTCTGACCCATTTGGTCAGACGTCTGACAAAATGCTCTAGAAGCATTTCTGCCCTAATTCAGACATCTGAGCCTTTTGGTCAGACGTCTGAGAGGATTCTCTGGAAGTATTTCTTCCCAAACTCAGTTCACTTTGCCTTTTCTCTTACAATTTCCACCTCCAAACTCCGATTTGCGCCATAAGTGTCTCCAGAATTTAACAATTATATATATATAGATATATATATGAATTTGTATTTTGGACTCTTTAGCTACAATATTATTCCTTTAATCAAATTGCATCCTCTGCTATGGCTTAACAAATAATAATTAGTATATTTGGGTTAAGGAAAGATGCTCATGTACAAATTAAAGCAGTCTTGATATAATTAGAACAAAAGCATGGGTTAGTGGTTTTTAATGTATGTAGGTGAAGGTGATTCTAGAACTTTTTGTTGTTAGAGCAAATAACAAGAAGATATGTTATAAACTTATAATAGGCTTCAAAGTGTATATAATGAAGAAAGGGAGTGAAACCGTGTTAAATTTTGGTGATACAAAATCACAAATAGAAGGAAACAAATATGCAAGAAGGAAAGTAATCACGTTTGTTCATTATGGAAATGAATAAATTATTGGATCGCATTTGCATGAGATGGAAAGAAAATAAATGCATGCGCAAGTTATGGAATAAATATATGCAAAAGGATATGCATATTATTTGTTTCTCAGTAATCACATTGCTTTGGGATTATTTTCTTCCATCTTTGCTAATTAAAGGAATGAGTGAATTACTTGCTATGTTTGCATCATTTGTTACCATTGTAGTTTTCCTCCATTATCTTCTTACCATACCTTGGTAATTTGATTGATGACTCACATGAATTTACATTGGTTAAGTGTTGTTCAAATTGGCAAATCTAGATCCTGTTTATTGTTTTTTCGCATTTGTGCAATTTTTGCACAACAGATTGGTATCAGAGCAAGGCGATTTGTCTAAATTTGTGCATCAATGGCTTCTAGAAAGAGAGGTAGATACGACTGTAATTATGCTATTACACATTTGGATGGAGAAAGAGATTTTGTGCAGTATGGAAGATAAAGATGGAGGAGATTATGTTGAGAGAGAAGAGCGTTCTAGCCTTGGAAATTTGGTGATATGGAGTTTACTGTGTTGAAGGGACATCTGGATTTGGGAACCTGTATCTGCTTCATGGCTCAATGTTGATGTGAGAGTCTTATGTTGATTTCCATGGGAAATTTGTTGTTTGGAAGATAAGGTATGTGGGAGGAGAGAGATTTGTCTTGCATACAGAGATTTGGATTAGCCTTGTTATGTCCATTGGCTTTTGTTTTTTGGCTTTGTATTTGGATTGGTGATTGAGATAAATTTTTGGCTTTGTGGCTTTGAGATTATTTTGGTATCTACCTTCTTTTGATTTTGGATATTTGCAACATTTTGTTAGCGGGCGGGGACATAGTCTGAGCTCGTTAGCAAGGTGTGATGTGGGGTGGCCTTGCCGGAACCCATTGGGTAAATATTCATTTTGTTTTCTATCTCGTTAAGAGGTTTTGGTTGAAGGTGTAGTTCATTTTTAAGAGTTTTATATTCAGAAGAGAACTTGAGTCGAGGTGGGGTGTTGAAGATATGTGATTTTACATCAAGGTGGAGTGTTAAATTTTGGTGATACAAAATCACAAATAGAAGGAAACAAATATGCAAGAAGGAAAGTAATCACGTTTGTTCATTATAAAAATGAATAAATTATTGGATCGTATTTGCATGAAATGGCAAGAAAATAAATGCATGTGCAAGTTATGGAATAAAATATATGCAAAAGGATATGCATATTATTTGTTGCTCAGTAATCACATTGCTTTGGGATTATTTTCTTCCATCTTTTCTAATTAAAGGAATGGGTGAATTACTTGCTATGTTTGCATCATTTGTTACCATTGTAATTTACCTCCATTATCTTCTTACCATATCTTGGTAATTTGATTGACGAATCACATGAATTTACATTGGTTATATATTGAGGGTAGACTTAATTGTAAGTCTATCATGGTATTTAGCCAGTGATCCCCAAATAGAGTGTCTCTTCTTGTTAACCCTAATTTAGGGCTTTGGTATGTAAACTCTTATCTTGTAATCTCTTGTAACTATCTTGTAATAAAATCTCTCTCCTTTGGACTAGACGTACACTACCTTGATGATAGTGGAACCAGTATAAATATTGTGTGTCTCTTTCTTCTTTATAATTATTTATTATTTAGTTGGAGTAATAGAATAATTGCTGCTAGACTAAGTGATGTTCAAATTGGCAAATCTAGATCCTGTTTATTGTTTTTCCACATTTGTGCAATATTTGCACAACAAACTGAAGGCCATAACATGATTATATTACTAATTGCATAAACATGACTACTATTTCGGTGTAAAATTTTCTCTCTTGAACTTACATGTACAATGAGCATATAAAAGGCATATAATTAAGCCATAACCAATTACTTATTGTGTACTGAGTTTTGATTTTAAGTAAAAGTAAGAACGATTACAAAGTATACAAGGATGATGTGAATTAACTAAAAAAACAAGGATAATACGAAGTTAATTAAAAAAACAAGGATAATACAAAATTAACACTCACTGAAAGCACAAAACTTTCTAACATGTTCACTACTTTTAGTAGACATGAACATGTTTAAGGTGAATTAATCCATTAACCGAACCGCTACAAATGTTGAGTCATACTAATAAATAAAAAATTTGTGAAAGACTAGTAGCAAAGTGGTGAGGTATGGTCTAAAATTCTTAGATTCTTAATCATATCACTTTCATTAATATTGCATCCAATGAGGCGTTCCACTTGTTTATTGAAAGCAAAAAACCAAACTTCATCAGTTGTGCAATTTTAATGTCAACGTGCATCTTAAAGAAGTATATGTTACTGCAAGTGTTTTTATACTTTCAAGATGTGCAATTTAACATTGTGTTATACTTATTATGTAGAATCAATCCTTTTGTTTTAGTAATGAAATTTTGAATGTTCCAATAACTGAAGCTAGATAAACACAAGTCCATTATACGTTATTCTTCGAAAATACAAGAAACTATTAATTCAAATATAAGTCAAGATCTATTCACCCTTGTCTATATCTATAGTAGTATAATTCAATGATATAATAATGTCCCACATATGGCATTTCAAAGGACTAACCTTGTAGCTTGCATGACAGTTTAGCCAATTCAAACCACGATGCATGCTATATTTTCCAGCTGCACTAACTCATGTGTCTACTTCGATTACATCTCCCTTATGTAGAATATTTGAAGTCGTATAAACTTGGGCAACTGAACCAAAACTTTTCTACATCTAGCTTAGGAGACATTTGAGTATAAGTATTTAGTATGTGGCATTCTAATAGAGATTAATATGATTTTTGGGGACTAAATGAAAAAATGAGGTAAATTGGTATTTAGATATACTCTTGGGGCCATAAGTTTTGAAAAGTTTGAAAGTAGTTGATAATAAGAAATGGTACCATATATTAAAGCTATAGAAGTATGTTTCCATGTTATAATTAAAGTAAAAGAATTATGTTTGACTCTGAACAAATTATATTTATATTATGATACTATATATTATATCTCTAATATATGAATGAAGTTCATTCCTAATCTATTTATATATTAGACCATTTTGATTGAAATTTCAAAACAGTATACCAAGTCCCATCAATAATCTTATTGAAAACTTAACTGCAAATCATTCTTCATTACCTCTCATGTGTGTATGTTTACATACATACATACGTACATACACACATGTCATCCATTTCTACATCAATTTGAGAAAAAAAATTATGAACATCATCAAAGATGAAAAGTAGGGAGTCTGTCAACAAATTCAAATTAATCAAACCAAAAAAATTGATGAGTTCAAGTTACTCTAAAAGCTTCAAGCAGCCCTAAAATATCATTATTTAACTAGTGCGAACCCGTGCTTTGCACACGGACTGTGGTCAAACAATTAATTAACATTACATTATCGTTTGTGTAATGATAACATGATTAAGGATGGAATCTTTATATAATATGGTTCCTTTAAAGAGCCATGGAGCTTATAATTATTCTAGGAATAATCAGAACCCTGAAGTGTATTAATTGATGTTGTAGTCAGAGCCCCGCTTCAAAGACCCTCACGTCATTCTTTATGTATGAAAGCAGCTCTAACCAACATAACTTTTTGATATGTATATAATCGGTGAAGAAAAACTGGACTATAGTGTGTATTTCGACCATACTACATACATTCGTATGAATAACATATGTATAAAATTATGGTAATAAGTGTATTTCTACTTGAACTTAAGCTAAAATTCATTTCATGCAAAGGTAAAAAATCTGGAGAGTTTATACTATTCAGAGGACAACTGTTGAAGAATTAAGTACTAAAAAAATGTGCAAACTTGATATATACATGATAGTAGACTAAATTTTTTGTTCGCATAAGAATCAGATTTCTTGAATTTACACATGGCATTTTACCAAATGACAAGTGGGAAAAAAACATATGAACAAAGATGGTTAAAAATGGAAGTTAAAGTTGAAGCCGATCTCTTTAACAGTCATGTAATCTGTTGATGATGTTGGGTAGTTTGCAATATTCTTCACTTTTTTGCTGACTACAAATCCAAACTCTTTATTTAGCTCCATGTCCTCGTCTTATTCCTATAAGGGATAGTTGATTTTTTTTTTAAAACGACACATAAACTTTGTAAGTTGTAGGTCACTAATAGGAACTTCACTATGGCCAAAACATGCATGGAGACTTATTATAGTTAGAACTGTCAGTTTGTTACATGGATACTTAGAATTTTTGTTACAGCAAAGTAATAACTAAAACTGGATCAATTTTGTAACAGAGTTGAAGCAAAAATAATTTTTCTATATTAGACACGATCGAAGGTTGATATAAGTTAAATGATCATTATAATAATTGATATACATTATTATCCACACTTATGAGTGCAACGTATAACAGTAATATGCCGAATTTTGGGGAGATATTAATTTTGCAATAGCAAGCAGTAATGAAATCAAGGAAAATTCGTCCAAAAACTAATCTTATTTTGGATATATATGGAATACATAGATATAAACATCTGTGTACGATATACCATTTTATGTATTGGACATCATATCATAATCGAAATATTTACTACCAGCTTAGACCTATGGATGTAGAATCTATTTATACAACCTAAAGGACTTTTGACCATCCTATGCAAATAAAAAAAAGATTTGATTAGTTACATAAATATTGTTTTGTTATTTCATATTTTGGCATATAGACATAAAACTTTATCGAAAAAGGCCCTCTGGTAACTTACGAATATACAGTATAAAAGTTAGTTTCTTCTACATTTTTTTCTGTTGTATTGTATAAAAAAATAGCTAAAAATTCGTATAGTTGAGTATTATGGATCGAAGGAAAATCGCTCTCATTATATTTTTCAATTTTTTTCTATGTCATCATTTTCCACCTAAAAAATATATAAACAATGACTATGTTGAGAAAAGATTGAAGAGCTTATAGCTTTCTATAAATGGTCAACATAAGTCCATAGATACCATAGGAAATGCAAAACCATACAAAACATTTTTTCTATAACTAACTATAATAATAAAATCAAACAATTTGTATGTATTGGTACATACCTTCAGTAAGTTTGGATCTCTATAAGTTGTTTTTGCAACTTCTGTTGAATCCTTATTTTGTTCCCTTCCTACAGTAAAATTTAACTCCAACAAACATGAAAAATGTTTTTTTAAGCGCCCCAAATTTGGAAAACTTGGCAAAATATCATACTCTTGAGGCTTCCAAACCATGATTACGAAGTTGAAGGTTAACCTATGTTTTATTTGGCAGTAAGCATAGATTAAATTTTGAGTAGCTATCCACAAAATTAATCGCAGATTATGTTTAAAACTATAATGATATTCGAGCGATGGAACTGAAAACTGTTTCCATAAAACAAATATATCTTCAGTGTGAGGTAATCATGTACATAGTCTATATATACATATTATAAAGGTATTCAAGATGACTTGGGAGATGAATATTTGTAGCCTTATATGGGGTGTGTGTAGTCAGTTAATTGTGTATGGAATAATTCACAACCCACAATCCAAAAATTCGATATTAGTATTAATTGGGTGGCATACATCCTTAATATGGTAATCAAGATAACTTCATAAAAAAATCTTATAACCATTTCGCCTGTTTGTAATAATTTACGCTAGTATGATAAAATACTAAAACAATACTCCGAAAATGGATATTGAATGTTCCTTAGTTATTATGTGTCGGTACACAGCTACTAAAACAAAAAACTGATTATAACTCAATTTTTTTTTTGCAATTTCTTCAAAATTCTAGTAAGTTCAAAGTATGTTTCCATCTCATTTCAACTGTACTTGTTATTCACTATTTCTATCTTTGTGCTCATTTTTCCATATTGTACTTAAGAAAAAATAGTATAATATTCAAAAATCAATTCAAAACTCGTAAAAAGTTATTTGAAAAGTGTTAAAAGCCAAACATGTAATTTTTTACTTTGATGTTCTAGTTTTTAAATTTTTTGTAAGTTGACCATGAATGCCTAAAAGTAAAATCCTACTCATAATTTATAGTTAAATAAAAATATAAATCAAAATCAATACATAAATTCTGGAATTTTTCTTGAAAAGATAAACAATTTATATATTTATGTACGAATAATGGTACGTCAACATCGGAAGGTTTTCGGCAAAATAACATGAGTCCGATCCACTTTGTTATTTGAATTTGCTGAACCTCATATCTAGTGGGAGCAAAAAAATCGAAAAATCATGTCAAAATTATATATAAAGCAACAAATGAAATAACTTTCTCACATGGTGGCTGTTTCCTAAGTGAAAGTGGTGATTTTAGAAATGTGCAAGGAGTTCAAAAATAAATTGTCCTTACTAAACAGTTTGGCAAGTATGGATGTTGGTTGTCATTGGATTTTTTAGCTTTCTGTATGTGCTTATGATACCTTGTTTGTCATGAATAAAGAAGTACCTGCATAACGACTAATAATAGTAAAATACTATTAAGCAACTTGCAGTTGAAGAAGGGAAAAAGAGAAATGAAAAACTATGGTTGAGATAAATCACTTGGTAAAAAGTTTGCTTTTCAAAATGGAACTTGAGTATCGTATTAGTAAATTTCATGGAATGGAGTTAAAATTATATTTTAAAAAAGCACATAATTTTTTTTATTAAACTTAATTTTCTTTCTCACTGACATCTGTACTACATATGTAGATCATAAGGTCACTATTAAACGAGGTTAATAATTCTCATATTATTCTTTATATAATTAGAAAATACTAAGTCAATAGATGGTAATCAGATACCAAATAGATGATGCAAAAAATTCATTTGAATACAATAACTTTGTAACATGGGCCTTTGCAAACCTCTTACAATGAACAATGATTTCCAGGAATACAATAATGAACAAGGCAATCAAAAGGTAAAATATCGGTAGATTTATTAATTTGGAAATCAAGATAAGCTCTCCTTGTTTGAAATCATCACATATCATGAGGATGTTCACATGTTTCAAGAACATATTTTTTTACCTTGGATCAAGAAAAGCATAAGTATTGATGGTTTAATAAAGTACTAAAATTGTATTACAAATATCATAAGCATGGGCCAATTAAGTATATAATAAAAACTTGTTTGTAAATTGCTTATAACTTTGACATTTGATGTGGAAAAATAATATTCATGAACAACAGGAAAAATAAAAAAGAGTATAGCCGCTAAAGATGTAAAAAAACACATCATGTTGGAATCATATGAAGGTGTAGTTCAAATCCTTTAAACTATAATTTTAATCATTAGAAATAAGAAATGTCAATTTAGTGTACTAATACACAACTAATAGTATTGTTTTAGTTCTTTAAGTAAATGAAGCAAATGATGATCATAATAGGTGTCTGTTGTAAATCCTATGTAGCATGCCAGACACAAGTCTACTTTAGTTTTTGTAATAAACATGGACAATACGGTCAATGAATAATATAACTAATAAATACCTTGCCTTATTGATAATGAGAAGATAAGCTTTATATATTTTAATACGTGGATCCCTATGCATTCATTTCGCAAATTCGTTAGTACATTTTGTTTACACATTCAAATTGTTTCATTTTATGGTACCCAGTGTTATCATTTTTAAGTCAAATCTTATATCATAATAAGGTTTGTAATTTATTTATTTTCTAATTGCAAATAAATAAATAAAATCCAGAACGCTAACATGACATATAATATGTTCCAATATGAAAGGTCACATATTATACCATATATTCTGAATTACGATAGGTACCAATATGATGCAATTTTAATAAGAACGTATTCAAAATTCACAATGTCAATTGGTCAAAATATGTGCATCGGACGAAAATCCCTAAATTCTTAATACGGAAAGCTAAAAAATATAAGTTTCTCCTATACAATAGTCAAAAAAATTTGCTTATTACACAGTAAACATTTTATTATTCACATGGGTTCCATTTAAGGTTTTATTGCGGGTAGAGAGACAAAATTTTGCATCTCAAAATTATAGTACAAAACAAATTTTATAAAGCTAGTATACTTGTGCTTTAGACCATGATTTTTTCAAAGACCACGGTTGTATATAAATTTATAACTTGTAAAAGGAAAGATTGTTGATGAATATATAAACACTCTTTGTATTATTTCTAGCCATCTTGCACTGTTTCTTCTAACCTCGTCAATTATCACATTTAAAAGTTACACAGTTCTCAATAATACACATTAAATTCATGCATACCATTTCGAAAATAAAATAAAAACACTTGTTGAACCATAATTCTGAAACTTGTACAACGCATAATCTAGCAAACCGACTATAATAATTATAGCAAGAATGAGAACATGTTTATTAAAACAGTTAGAAATAGTGCTAATCACAGAGTAATTTTTAAAACTTACTAATAAAATCCAAAGGGGCACCTTAGAAAAAAGAAAAAATTGCTCACCATGAAATTAATTTTATCTTAAGGTCCTACTTGCATTGGTCATATATAGAATCCTTATATTTTGGTTTGCAAAATCCAGTTTTTCCTATGTCAAGACCTTTTGAAAAAAGAAATAATATAGGACTATGTTAGGAAAATAATTTGATAATAGTTATCAAATTGACAAATATTACAATAAATAAGTAACTTAATAAAAAAGAATTGATATTCATGTTACTGAGAGAAGAAATAAGAATTTAAGTGTTTTTTAGTGCTTTTTAGTTATACCAAAAACAAAAACAAATCTCAACAATGCTTTATCTTGGAAACCAACAAATGCAACGACCTAATAGAAATTAAAATATTACAATATTTTTACTATATTTGATTATTAATAGTTTTTCATGTTATTCATTGTTAAAAAAATATGAAAGTCCACCTATTCACAAATGTGCATTTGTTTATACATATGTATGTACACATGTGTGTGTATACAGAAACACGTATATGTGTATACATGTATAGATTTACATATGTATGTGTTTATACATATACATATACATATATCTATGTGTGTGTCTGTATTCTCTTTTATACTTCATATATACGCACACACATATACATGTATATGTATATGTATGAGGAAGGAAACATTACCCACCAAATCACGACACCGTTTTGCCTCTTAATTTTTGTCATTGAATTTGATAGTTGATGAATTGATTTTGTGAATTTGTAATATTCTCACTTATTCTACATATACACACATGTGTATACATATACATAGAGACATATATACTCATAAGTCTCCACCTTCATGACAAAGCATAGAATTCAAAATTTAGATATGTATTTCTCTCCTCCTTCGTCATACTCTTAACAAACAATTTTTTTTAAAATTGGTCAAATATCAATTTCGATAGAGAAAAATGATACTGTCTAAATATAGATCAATTACCTTTCCTAAGTGAATAATGGTGCCTACAGCTTATGACATCAAATAATCAATTGAGAGAAAGATGGTGATGTAGTCTTTGTCATTAACGAACCTGCAAGTAAGTACACAATCCTTAGACAGAAATCCTTCAAACCGAAAATAAAGGATATTGTAATATTAATATGTTTTCATTGTTAATTGTATCTAATATATTTAGTGCTATATATTTTTTAATCTAAAAAGAGAACAGGGGCACAAAAAAGTAGAACTATCCTAGGAGAAAAAATAGATTCAAAAACTAAGATTAGGAATTAAGTAAATTGACCTGAAGCATACACATACAATAAAGCTCCATTGTTAGCAAGGAATGAGTGGTTAAAGATGCTATAAAGATTCAAAAACTAAGCTCCATCGAGTAATAGGTTACTATTGTGTAAGAAGCATAACGTTGAAAACCTTATCTTTTACACTCAAAACCTCATTTTAACACTGAAATTCAAAACACATATCACAGAGAAACCTACAGGTTTGTCAGTGATTATACATACATTGAACAACACAATAAAATTATCAAGAAAAGATAATAACCTGGTGTATAGGAATCAAATCTCATCATCCGTTCTGAACTAAAAATTGCAGAATCTTGGATTTAGGCTCATTTGATGAGAAAACTTTCATAAAGTTGCTGGCTGCATTCATACATATGTATATACGTATGTATGGTTATGTGTGTGCACAAATGTGTGTGTATATGTATGCGTTTGTTTTTTCATATACGTATATATGCAACCCCATTCTTTGTCATTAATAAGCCAAAATTTCAATTATTTATTCCTCCAAGATCAAATATTTAATTTAACATGATATTCTTCCAAACTGCATATTAATGGTGGTATTATATACTATTATTATTATTATATATGTATGTATGTATGTAGCAATATCTATCCAAACCCGAATGCAAATAAAAGGATGACCATATCCATTAATGTAGAAATTGTACCATGGCTTTTAATTTTATATTCTCACGTTTGAAATGGCTTAAAGTATGGAGCTTGCTGTTACAAATTAGAGAGCAAAAAAGATGAATAAGCTTGTTATTATATGTATAATACTTAATTGATTGTAAGAATGTCATACTCGTGTATCATTTTGAAATCTCTTTACAAAATAGACAGCAGCGGTGTCAAGGTGCTCTAAAGAAGCCAAAACCATAAACATGGTACAATGCGTAATAAAAGTAGTAAATATCTTTGATAAAATAGCATTCAGTTATAGTCATAGTACTAATTTCCAGATCATCAAGGGCGGATCCAAGGGAAAACCAAAGCAAGCAATAGCCCATTCACAAACTCCAAGCATGTACAATAGCAAATATGTAACGTTAGATACAAAATTGAATAAATTGACTGGGTTTATTTAGTCTTAGAGAGCAAGAGGTAAAATAATAAGGTTAAGATATATATATATATCTCTAGATGATAAGGAAAGAAAAATAATGGTTTTGAAATTCACCACTGGTAAGGTTTTGAGCTTAAATTGATTGAGCGTGATGATGAAGAAAGAAGGAAAAATTGATGTATGATTGACTGGCCTGTACCAAAATAGCTGGTTTTTCCCTTTATTTACTTAATCTATATGCGTAAATTTATAATAGCATCACAAATTCATGATATTGTTAACCAAAGAATTTATCCATCGCTTTATTACCTGTTTTAGCTATGCATTAACGTTCACAGTAAATATTTATTTTGATTACACCTTGCATATATTTACATAAATGATAATTATATTTTCTACAAAAAAATGAACCATATTTTATCATTTTCTTAGTATATTTCGAATTTTATTCAACTGCGTCGTATTTGAAATAATAGGCTTTTCTTACTACTTAGTAGAGCGTTAATCTATAGAGTTTTACCATACTGGAATCTCATAACCCTCTACAAACTTAGATACCCATAATTGAGTATCCTATCTATTTAGAAATTAACAATAAACATCAAAGCAGTCAAAAACAGAAATCTAGAATTGTATTTTACATACAAAAAGATGTCTTATCATTATATGCTCATTCTATTGCTGCTTAAAGGTCAGATCCATCAATCTATCATTTTCATTGGATGGCTGAAGTTATAATAGGAAAAGGTAATAATGATCCCTGAGTGAACTTTAAAAGGCAAATTTCCTCATGTACTTCAGAATCCATTCGTACCGTAATAATATAATAACATGAGTTTCCTTTAGTAATACACACATCCTCCAACCGCTGTTTAAATTTTATTATCATTATTAATATGTGTGTGTGTCGGTATGATGAAACACCCCACACCCCTTAGTATACCTAAAATGACACACTAAAAGATAAGGTGCGTTGTAGGCATAACTAAAGCTAGCAGAGACTAAGATTTATAAGACAAAATAGATAGATAATAACACAACGGAAGTAATTAATAACAATAAGTGATTTTAAAAATTAATACATCATAAATACTTCAGACAAACCACATATGTTCTAAATACCAAATACAATTGTCTTATGAAAATAAAATCTCAGTCTCATTAGAAAAACCAGTGTACAAACACAAACTTTCCCTCAATACAGTGCCAGTACAATAAAAGAACAGAAGGCTGGAAATAAAAAGAAGGAATACATGATAGGGTCTCCAAGTCTCCAAGAAGCCGTGGTCTATCTTCCTTGCCCTTGATTACCTATGGGGGAGAAAAAGGGGAAAATAGAGGAGTGGGTTAGACTAAAAGTCTAGTGAATGATAGTAATTACTAGAATCTTTAAGCAAAGTAAAAGTAATAGACCTTACAACAGTTCTAGTATATAAAAGGAAACAAAGGAAATATGGATAAGGAATAAGCTGGAAATAAATACGAATTAACATAATTGATTAACTTTGATCGTTTGCACTTATCTTTGATAGCTGCTTTGATTAGGCTGAATTCCTAATCCTATAATTAGGCTGAAATCCTAATTCTACCCTTTGATCGACCTGCTACTCCATAGACCTTACCGTGGACTAGACGCTATATAACTCCCTACACAGAAATGGTGTCTACGAATGACACGCAAAGTATCTACTGTGGACTAGACGTTATATAGCTCCCTACACAGAAGGCATGGTGCCTGCGAAAGGCACACATACTAAGCGCTTGGAACTCATAACGATCACTAAGCACCCGAATGGAAGTCGCACGCGTAACCGCTCCCATGCTCATGTTACCAGTTGATCCACCTATTGGGTCTTCTTATTACCTCAAACTCCAGCATAAGCGTGCCCCTTATCCCACTTCAGGCTAATATGAGATCACCATGTCCATAGAAAATATGGTAAATGCTGTTGGTACTGGCCCGTCATCCAAACAATATCTAGTTGCGACCCTTGCCCAAATCCCCATGATTTGAACTTCTGCGTATTGACCAATTACTACCATTATTAGCATAAGCGTGCCCCTCATCTCACTTCGGGTTTATGTAAAACACCGTGTCCATAGAAATAATAGGGGAATGCTATTTGGTACAGGTCCTACTTTCATCTTTGCTTATTAACTTAGATAAATTATTTAAATAAGCCTTTACAATTTATCTTTACTATCTTTGCTTATTAATTTATCCTAAGTCTTAAAATAAGCCTCATTCTGTTCTATTTCTTATTATAACCTAAGTTATAATCATGCTTATTACTTAACCCAAGGTCTAAGTGTGAAAATAAGCTTCTTTCATCTTATACTCCTTTTAGTTATAATTCTAAGTTATAACTAGGCCAATTATCTTTAATTAGTCAAATTCTAACATTAATATCATAATTAGGCTCAATTTCAGACTTAATTCCATTTTGATTACAGTCTTTCCAATTTACATCTTATCTTCCGTTATTTCAGTATTCTTATAATTTTAATCCATATTCGCGTTTAATCTATTCTAATCCATACGCGAAGAAGAACGAGAAATAAAAGAAAATTGAAAATAGAAGAAAATCCAAAGCATAGGAAAAAGATGTAAGTAACGCATAAATAACAGTAAATAAATTAAAATACTGTAAATAAACTGTAAATAAATGGAAAAGCTATAATTAACAGAATTAAACTAAAATTAACTGAAAAATAGCTAAAAAAATAGACTGAAAATAATTCTAACATCTGTAAAGAAATTACTAAAAAGGTTATTCCAAAAATCGTAGTAAACTACAACTATTGGAAATCCAATTATTTTAAATTACTTAAAGAAATCTAAAATAATTACAATCACCCACATGTGGTCCTAAGCTCTTCCCTTTTGGTCTTCCTGAAAAGGTGAACCCAAGTGGAGAAAATCTAGAATGAGAAAAAGTGTTAGGCATAGGGTTCTATTTATAGGTGTAGAAGTGGATCTCGGAACGTTGGATTTGAGGATTGAACAGGATGCAACCACGTCATAGGCTGAATAAGAGCCATCAGATGTAGGAACGAAAGGACCGGATTGGCTAAAAGAATGCAAATGATGTGTACAATGTTCGAAAAAGGTAAGGTGGGTCGAACGGGCGGTCGACCGCCCTGGTGCCTAGGTCGACCGGCCGGTCGACCTAGCATACATATTTTTTCTTCCGATTCTTCTTTATTTTTTCTTAATTCATAACTTGCTCATAATAGCTCGGATTCTGACGGTCTATATATGGAAATTGACCAGAAAATTACCACAGACACTATGGTGCAACCCCCGTGGCTCAATTCTGATATATACTGATGCAGCAAGACCTAAGGAATCGCTGGGTTTAGGTCGGTCACGACCTAAGAAAGAGGAGTTAGGTCGGCCACGACCTAAGGAGCACGTTTCAGACCGTTTACGACCTAACAAGGGCTTAAGTCGTTCGGGATCTTTAGATCATGTACGATCTAAGGCTATAGGAGGAGCACCACGAGATAACAAAGTAGCAGCACGAGTTGAGAATGCGCAAGGCTTAAGTCGGCTATGACCTAAGGAAAGTGTTTTAGGTCGTCTACGACCTAAACGAGTATGCTGAAGAAGGGAGCTCATGACCTAAGATAAGTCGCGTACGACCTACGACCTAGTTAGGTCGCATGACGTGATGCAGCAGTTTTTCTCTTGAGTCGCTGAATTTTAGGTCGTGGCAATGTTAAGTCGTGATACTGTTGAGTCGTGAGTCGTGGCACCTGTTAACTCGTGAGCATTGATAAGTCGTTAGGTTTTAAGTCGTATGTCGTGGGTGTTTTGCTAAACTTTGTTGTATATATGTGTTGAGTCGTTTGTACTTAAGTCGTAGGTCGTGTGCGTTGTACCTTAGGTCGCAGGATTGTAATTCCGTGTTGTAACTTGTTGAGTCGCTGTGTCGGTATGTCGTGTTGTGTTGGGATGTTAAGTCGCTAACGACCTTACTTAAGTCGTAGGTCGTGAGTCGTGTGTCTGCTAGGTCGTTATCGACTTAAGTGTTGTACAGTTTTTGTGTGCGTCATTTTGTAAGCCTATAAATAGGCACGTTGGGTCATTTTTAATAGTTTAGTTGATTTGAATAAAAACTTTTGTTTTGTTAGCTTTGTGCTTTCACCAAATTGGTAGTTGAGTGTAATCTTCTATCTCCACTTTCGGTTAATCGAGTGCGCTCGATTCAACGATTGCTGAAGCCGATTCGCGGTATCAAGTGCGCTTGATCAACGCTTGAAGAATTGAAGATCTTCTTCCACGGTATAGTGCACTATCAACGTGACGAAGATAGCTAGAATTCGGTATCTTCGGATCAACGAATTTGGGCCATTCAGTATTCTTCATTCCATCGATTGCTACTTTTCACAGAATCATCGTTTTGTTATTCCGCTGCTGCGTCATTTGGTATCGGAGCGAGACTTAGCCAATCATAGCTAAGCCGAGTCTTGGAGCCAATATTTTATCGAAGAGTTTGAAGTGTTAGCCGAGCTTGAAGTGTTGAGCCGGGCTAAGTAGAAGTATTGGAGATTGAAAGTTGCATTATTTGGAGAAGTTTGTGTTCGTCGTGTTCATCGCGAAATTACAACGAGGTTGGAGTTTTCGATCCATATCATTTTGGATCTAAGTTCGAAAGGTGTTTGAAATTTGGAGTTGGAGCCGAGAGTAGATTGAAAGTGTATCATTTGGTATCAGTTGATCATTTGTTTGTTCAAGGCCGAAAGTCAAAGATTATTTGAATCAATCATGCCACCAAGAAGAGCTAATCTCCATCTGAACGTTGAAGCATTGTATAGAAGAGAAGAAGCTGATGAAATGGAGCAAAGAATTAATGAAAACTTTAGTGAGAAGCTTAACGAAGGGATTGGACGATTAGAGAAGATGATGTTAGAGATAAATCAGAATCGGAGAAGCGTTTCACCTGAATCTAACCATGGGGGAAGTAGAATCTCACCACATTCCAATCGGGAGAGAAGTGTTGATAATGATCATAGAAGTGCAAGTCGAGATTGTTATAGAAATGATGATGATCGAAGGCGTGATAGGAATGTGAATGATCGTGAACGGAGGAATGTAGATAGAAGGGATGTTGGTGGAAGACGCGATGGGAGTAGAGATGTTGGTGGTCAGGATCGACATCGATATACATCAGATTTTGAAGACGAGTATGATGGTGGTAGTGTTCATGGACGAGGACGTGGACAAGGAAGAAATCAGTCGGAGTATGATCACAAGTGGAAATCTAGGATGAAAACTGAAATACCAGAATTCAAGGGAGGTATGCAAGCCGAAGAATTTCTTGATTGGATAGCTTATGTTGAAGAAATATTTGACTTCAAGGAGGTTTCGGAGGATCGAAAAGTGAAGTTGGTTGCTACTAGGTTGAGGGGAAGAGCTATGGCATGGTGGCAACAAACCAAGCTTACTAGAGAACGGATGGGGAAGTCAAAGATTGTTGCTTGGGAAAAGATGAAGAAATTGATGAAAGCTACTTTCTTGCCCTACAATTATCAATCACTAATGTATCAGAGATTACAGAACCTGAGACAAGGGACGAAGACTGTTGCTGATTATGCAGATGAGTTCTACCAGTTAATTGCTCGAAATGATATCATGGAGAGAGAAGAACAATTGACCGTGAGATTTGTCGGTGGACTTAGAGCACAGATCCAAGATATGGTGAACATGTTCGACCCCAAATCTGTGGCCGAAGCACATCAAAAGGCGTTGGCTTGGGAGAAACAAGGAAGGCGTGGGGGAGGTGTGTTTCCAAGTTTTACGGGGCAGAACAAAGGAGCGGGTAGTAGTCCTAATATTCCTAAAGCATCGAGTAAGCCGGTTGTTTATGAAGTGGCTAAACCTAAAGTCAATACCAATTTCAAATGCTATAATTGTCAGGAAATGGGTCATAAGAGCAGCGAATGTCCAAAACCAAAGAAGAGAACTATGATTGTTGAAGTGGAGGATGAGAATGTCGAAGAAGATCTCAATTCACAGCGTGATGAGGAGGAAGAAGAAGTGTCGGGAGACGAGGGATGTAATCTAATGCTACGAAGATCTTGTTTAACCCCGAAGCAGGAGGAAGAGTCGAGTTGGTTGAGGAGTAACATCTTTTAGTCAACATGCACTATTTTGGGAAAGGTCTGTAAATTTGTCATTGATGCTGGGAGTTGTGATAATATCATTTCAACGGAAGCTGTGAGAAAGTTGAAACTGAAAACGGAGAAACATCCTAGTCCATATAAACTTGCTTGGTTGAGGAAAGGAGGAGAAGTAAAGGTAGAGAGGCGATCTCATGTTCCATTTTCTATTGGAAAGAAATACAAGGATGAGGTTTGGTGTGACGTGGTTGACATGGATGTTTGCTATTTGCTGTTGGGGAGGCCGTGGCAATACGATCGTGAAGTACCGCATAATGGTCGAACGAATAGTTACAGTTTCTTGTTCGAAGGCACGAAGATCACATTAGTTCCGAAGAAGCGACATCAGAATGAGAATAAGCTGGAGGAGGTTAAGGAATTGAAAACTTGTTGTCCTTGAAGGAATTCGTGGAAGAGATAGATGAGAGTCCTAAAGTTTTTATGTTGATTGGGCATGAAAGCAGTGAAGTTACTAAAGTTCCAGAGGAAGTGAAACCAGTTTTGGAGGAATTCAATGATGTGTTTCCAGAGGAGTTACCGAAGGAGTTACCACCGCTTAGAGACATACAGCATCAGATTGACTTTGTGCTAGGTGCTGCATTGCCTCATAGACCACACTATCGGATGAGTCCAAGGGAACACGAGGAGTTAAGGAGACAGGTGGAGGAATTACTGGAACAGGGGCGAGTTCAGGAGAGTTTGAGTCCTTCCGTAGTACCAGCTTTGTTGGTACCAAAGAAGGATGGATCATGGCGGATGTGCACAGATAGTAGAGCATTGAACAAGATAACAGTCAGATACAGATTTCCGATGCCAAGGCTTGATGATCTGTTAGATCAAATTAGTGGGTCTGTGATCTTTTCTAAGATTGACTTAAAGAGCGGTTATCATCAGATACGAATTAGACCAGAGGACGAATGGAAGACAGCATTCAAGACAAGGGAAGGATTGTACGAATGGCTGGTCATGCCGTTTGGTCTGTCAAATGCACCAAGTACATTCATGAGGGTGATGAACCAAATTTTCAGGCCATACATTGGGAAATTTGTGGTAGTTTACTTTGATGATATTCTGATCTACAGTGCTAGTACAGAGGAGCATGTTCAGCATTTGAGGAAAGTATTAATTATCCTTCGTGACGAACAATTCTACGCTGCTACTAAGAAATGTGTGTTTATGGCACGGAGTGTCTTATTTCTGGGATATGTTGTATCGAGAGAAGGAATACAGGTTGACCAAAGTAAAGTCGAAGCAATCAGAGATTAGTCGTAACCCAAAAGTATAACAGAAGTTCGAAGTTTTCACGGGTTGGCTTCATTCTATCGAAGGTTCATTCCACACTTTAGTAGTGTGATGGCGCCGGTTACAGATTGTATGAAGGGCAAACAGTTTGCGTGGTCGGAGGAAGCAGGGGTTGCTTTTGAACGAATCAAAGAACTTTTGACGTCAGCGCCAATTTTAGCATTACCAAATTTTCATTTATTGTTTGAATTACATACTGATGCATCCAAGGTTGGCATTGGAGGGGTGTTGAGTCAGAGGGGACGTCCTATTGCATATTTCAGTGAGAAGTTATCAGGAGCAAAGATGAGATATAGTACATATGATATGGAGTTTTATGCTATCGTGCAAGCAGTGAAACACAGGAGACATTACTTGTTTCAAAAAGAATTTGTTTTATATACCGATCATGAAGCATTGAAGAATATGCAGGGACAGGACAAGATTGCAGCAAGGCATGCTTCGTGGATTGCATACTTACAACAATTTACATTTGTGGTGAAGCATAAATCGGGAATCACGAATCGAGTGGCAGATGCGTTAAGCAGAAGAAACCATTTGTTAACTACAATGAAGGTTGAAGTGACAGGGTTTGATGTATTGCCAGAATTATTTGTCGATGATCCTTACTTTGCAAAGTTTGTTGATGAAGTCAAGGAGGGGAAGACGGATGAGTTTGTAATGGTGGATGGTTTTCTTTTTAAAGGAAATCGATTATGTATACCGGAGTGCAACTTATGTATGAAGATTGTAAAGGAGTTACACGAGGAAGGTCATGTGGGAAGAGATCGTAGATTACAATTGATTTCACAGTCATATTTTTGGCCTTCAATGAGGAAAGAAGTGGAAAGATTTGTGGAAAGATGTCATATTTGCCAAATTTCCAAAGGGACAGCGATGAATGCGGGATTATATATGCCGTTACCCGTGCCGGTTAAACCATGGGTTGATATCAGTATGGATTTTGTTTTGGGATTACCGAGAACTCAAAGGGGAAATGATTCTATATTTGTTGTGGTGGACAGATTTTCAAAAATGGCACATTTTATCGCCTGTAAGAAGACAGCTGATGCCGTTCATGCTGCTCAGTTATTTTTCAAAGAGATATATCGACTTCATGGATTGCCAGAATCTATTGTGTCGGATAGGGATACTCATTTTCTGAGTCATTTTTGGCTAAGTTTGTGGAAGATGGTCGGAACGAAGCTGAATTTTAGTAGCGCTTACCATCCACAAACTGATGGGCAAACGGAAGTGGTTAACAGATCGCTGGGAAATTTATTGCGATGTCTGGTGAAAGATAATTTGAAAAGCTGGGATATGAAGTTATGCCAGGCAGAGTTTGCTCATAATCATGCAGTGAATCGTAGTACGGGATTCAGTCCATTTCAGATTGTATATTCAATTTTACCCAAGGGACCGTTGGACTTAACGGTAGTACCACAACCGAAGGGGACGGTAAAACGAGCTGTAGATTTTGTTGATGGATTGAATGAATGTCATAAAATCGTTCAGGAACGATTGGAGAAGGCGAATGAGAAGTATAAAAGGTCTGCAGACTTGAAACGAAGAAATGTTGAGTATAATGAAGGAGACTTAGTGTACGCTGTGTTAACAAAGGATCGTTTTCCAGTGGGTGCTTATAACAAGTTGAAAGCCCGAAAAATTGGTCCAGTTGAAATTGTGCAACGGATCAATGAAAATGCTTACAGGGTGAAGCTGCCGGAGGATGTGTACACATCTGATGTGTTTAATGTTAAACATCTAGTACCTTATTATGGGAATGAACAAGCTGATGGAGAAGAGATTACAAATTCGAGGACGAATTTTTCTCAACCCGGAGAGGATGATGCAGCACGACCTAAGGAATCGCTGGGTTTAGGTCGGTCACGACCTAAGAAAGAGGAGTTAGGTCGGCCACGACCTAAGGAGCACGTTTCAGACCGTTTACGACCTAACAAGGGCTTAAGTCGTTCGGGATCTTTAGATCATGTACGATCTAAGGCTACAGGAGGAGCACCACGAGATAACAAAGTAGCAGCACGAGTTGAGAATGCGCAAGGCTTAAGTCGGCTACAACCTAAGGAAAGTGTTTTAGGTCGTCTACAACCTAAACGAGTATGCTGAAGAAGGGAGCTCACGACCTAAGATAAGTCGCGTACGACCTACGACCTAGTTAGGTCGCGTGACGTGATGCAGCAGTTTTTCTCTTGAGTCGCTGAATTTTAGGTCGTGGCAATGTTAAGTCGTGATACTGTTGAGTCGTGAGTCGTGGCACCTGTTAACTCGTGAGCATTGATAAGTCGTTAGGTTTTAAGTCGTATGTTGTGGGTGTTTTGCTGAACTTTGTTGTATATATGTGTTGAGTCGTTTGTACTTAAGTCGTAGGTCGTGTGCGTTGTATCTTAGGTCGCAGGATTGTAATTCTGTGTTGTAACTTGTTGAGTCACTGTGTCGGTATGTCGTGTTGTGTTGGGATGTTAAGTCGCTAACGACCTTACTTAAGTCGTAGGTCGTGAGTCGTGTGTCTGCTAGGTCGTTATCGACTTAAGTGTTGTACAGTTTTTGTGTGCGTCATTTTGTAAGCCTATAAATAGGCACGTTGGGTCATTTGTAATAGTTTAGTTGATTTGAATAAAAACTTTTGTTTTGTTAGCTTTGTGCTTTCACCAAATTGGTAGTTGAGTGTAATCTCCTATCTCCACTTTCGGTTAATCGAGTGCGTTCGATTCAACGATTGCTGAAGCCGATTCGCGGTATCAAGTGCGCTTGATCAACGCTTGAAGAATTGAAGATCTTCTTTCACGGTATAGTGCGCTATCAACGTGACGAAGATAGCTAGAATTCGGTATCTTCGGATCAACGAATTTGGGCCATTCAGTATTCTTCATTCCATCGATTGCTACTTTTCACAAAATCATCGTTTTGTTATTCCGCTGCTGCGTCATATACCTTACACTTCCGGGCCGGTGGTAACGCAGAGCCGCAGAAATCGCCCACCTCGAGCCACACTCCCGAATCAAGGGTGCGCACAAAATCAATCACAAGTGATATAATGGCATACGATGGAGTGTGTCCGATCAGAGGAGCTACCTTATTAGCCCGTCAATTGCTCCTGTTTTAGCCACCTTATGCCAACTCATGGGAGTCGGGTCCACGTATATACCTCATATAGGATCGTCACCACCATCCTACTTCATTCTGGAATCTCCACCGCATACACAGTTGTTAAAGTGGCTTTCGGTATCGACAGAGAGTATGCCCATATCCGATCCCGGTCTCTTTAACAACCAAACGTTATTATAACACCGCGGTCATTTCAAAATAGTTTATACTTCAAAACCAAAATATCATTTCCATTTCAAAAACCAAATCAATACGATATCATTTCCATTTCAAAAATATTCACTTCAAAAATCATAATACTTTGAAATTCATAACTTTGGAAATCATAACACTTTGAAATCATAACACTTTCCTTCAAACAGTTTAGATATTAATAATAGTATATAAAATAAAATAGTTTATAAAATATAATAATTTATATAAAATAGTTATAAGTTAAAACAATTTATATTAAAATAATTAGTATATTTAAAATAGTTTATAAAATAAAAATAGTTTATATTAAATAGTTATAAGTTAAAATAGTTTATAATAAAATAATTTATATTGAAAATGATTTATATTAAAATAGTTTATATTAAATAATTTATAAAGTAAAATATAAATAGTTTTAGTTATAGTTTAAAAATACTTTATATAAAAATAGTTTCCTCAAATTTCACAAATCGATTCAAATCAACTCGAATTCCAAAATTCAAATAATTCAATCTCAAATCATCAATTTCAATTTCAATTCAATTCAACATTTCAAATTATATCGATTTCAAATACCGATTTGAACCACAAATAAACCATTTCAATTTCTATATACTTCAAAGCTTTAAATATTCAACATTTCAAAACTAAATTCAATAATTTCAAATATATATCAAATTCACTTTACAATTATTTAGTTTTGAAATCTTTACTTGATCATTTCAATATCATTTAAATACAACTTCAATTTACAAATTTAAATAAACAAAATATCCCATTTAAATTTATATAAGTTTGAAATATTCATTTAAATCACCTTAAATAAATTCAAGTTATAAAACATATCTTTAAAATTTCAAATTTAATAAATTTCAAATCAAACCTATTTAAGTATAATTCTTAAATAAATATAATTTCAAATCAATTTCAAACTTATCTTTCTAACCTGAATCATTATAAACTCTATATTTGAAAATATAGATATTAAATAAATACTTAAACATATTATATATCAACTTTATTAAATCAACTTTAATAAATCTTAAAAATCAATATTTATTAAAACCATATATTTCTTTTCAAAGCCATAGAAATCATTTTAAAATATTTATATATATGGACCGACGGTGTATGTATAAAATTTTCTATCCTATGGTCAAGTGATGCGGATATTTATCATTTCAATCCGTAATTTAAATATATACGGGTATATATCTTTTCAACCCGCAATCCCAAATTCAATTCAAATGAAAATCGCTTTGGTTTATCATTTCAACCCATAACGATTTTCTCCTATTCTACATATCGTTCGGGTATGTATCATTTCAACCCATAGTGAATTCTATACTAACATGGAAATGGCAGTGTGATAACAGATATGTAAAAATATAACAGGCAGATATCATCAATATAAATAACAGATAATGGTGTCAGATGTCATAGGTGAACAGATACAAATAACAACATATATATCAATGTAAATAACTAACAGTAGCATATTTCAATTGTCGTTTCAATCGAAATCAAATTTAATAAATATAAGAACATTAATCGAGAGTGATTGCTCACCTTTCGAAGCTAGAGATAACATGAGATGAAATGGATACGCACACAGGAACAGACACTGAAATTGAGTTACGAATCCAAGCACGAATCCTAAAGTAAAGCTAGATTGGCACGAATTCGACGGACAAGCTGATAGATAAGAAATTGACGAAAATCAATCAATTTAGCTTGATAAACTGAAACAAGTAAATATTGTACCCATATATATATATATATTCTCTAATAATATAAAAATTTTAACTCATATTTAAAATAATATATATTTCTAAAATCCAAATCATCAGTTATCATAAAAATCAATATAAACAATTTATTTAATATATATATATATATATATATATATATAACTTATACCCTGTACCTGAACTAGCTGTAAAGCAACCTTTCAAAATTTTCATATATATTTACTTGGAATCAACAATATATATATACTAATATATAAACAAATGTGTATAAATATATATAAACTAACATATATTTGAAATTTAACATATAATATATGAACAAAATAGCCTACTTATATATAAATAGACGTACATCATTAGTAAACATATTAGCACAGAGAAACAGGGATTTTACAACACATAACAATTCAGATATATGAAAACCTTTTGTCATAGATATTTATATACATAACAGTTCATTCGTACAAGGTACTACTAGCGTACACTTTATATCTACCAACATATACATACATATATATATATTACAATATATCATATATATAAAAAAACAACACGACTTATATATATATCAACTAACATATATACAATATATATAAGCTAGGATTTAATAAACAAATATATATATGTTTAACCATGAATATAAGCTTCTGTCAATATAGAAGAACAAAGGAAACAGACAAGATGTGAATATATGCAGGCTTGATATGTAAACATATTTTATACTTAAAATTTTTATCTCTCTTAATATATACGAGCTAATATATATTTAGATATATATAAATATACCTATATTATAGCAAAACACGGTACAACTTATAAAACATATATATGTTATCAAAATATATATGTGACACATGTATGAATCCATATATGCTTATATATATATATAACTAATATATATATAGGTACACATATATAAACTTACCCTTTATATTTCCTTTCAAAATTCCATATCATGGTTGAACCATTTTAAACAAAACCAACAATACATAAGTACACATAGATATCAAAGTTAAAAACCATACTGCAGGTATATATATATATATATATATATATAGGCTAACGTACAAAATTGACTATCACTTAAACTGCAAGTTAACATAACACAAAGGAAAATATATAAACCCAATATATTCCAGAACTTACGTAGACTTATACATGTTCGTATAAACATATATGCATCTGAACCTTATAATATACTATGATGTAAGCCTCAACACTACACACGTATAAGATAAGTGCTTTTATCTAATATATACTTCCAAAACAAATATAAAACAATATATATATAAATAAAACAACTGGCCAAAACTCATGTGAAACAAAGTAATTAGAATTTTATGATCTATATACATAGTACCCACTTTATATACTACTATGAAGGCTGCTTGGGTTTTCTGTTCGAGCCTGAGGTGAGGAAGCTGGATCCGCGTGAGACGATGGCTGCACGTGCTCGGTCGGCTTAAGTCAGGAAGTGGTGATGGGTTCGGCTACGTAAGAGATGGTGGAAGGCTATGGGCGGGTCGACTTTGTGGGTGAGGTCGAGGCGGAGATGCGGCTGCCATTCACGCATGGGAGAAGTTGAGTTGCGTGTGAGGTTGGCTCGGGGAAAGAAGAAAAATGTAAGTGTAAAATGCGGATCTAGGTGGAAGATAAACAATCCTCTATTGAAAATGAAGAGCGAATGGTTTCTTTTTATATAAACTGTACGTTTAAAATTTATTTTTCGGAAATAAAATAAAGGGTTGAATTCAGTGAAAAATAAATACTAATGACTATTCGTTTACACAGTGGAATATTGAAAGATCACAAGAACCAAATGAAATGGAACTGGTACCAATACGGTTACCGGTTTCACGGATTCCGCTGCGTACTGATTTTCAAAACAGAAAATCGAATATACTCCAGAGATCAGCACGACGAGACGATCAAAATGGTATACTGATATCAGTGGTACGATCATCCTATCAAAAGTTGATATCGGTACCGAAAATGTTGCTATTTCGCCGAAAATAAGATCGACGGAGCAATAACAGTCAAAATTTGAAGAAAAAAAATATGACGTCTCACTCAGGAGACGATTTACAAATTTTCTATAGAAAATTATTCAGGTTTAGAAAACATTTTATTACCTTCAAATTTTAACCGATTAAATTGAAATAAAATTATACTAGAAAATAAACTTCCATATTATCTGGTGAAAATTTACCATTTGCTATGTTTAAGTAGACGTATTCCAAATATTAAATTTTTATTTCAAAATTTTATCATTTAAAATTTCACAAAATTCCAGTTAAATATATTATTAAAACAAATAAAATTATTTAAAATTTATGGGTCGTTACACTATTATTGATCCAGCATTCGAGTATAGGATTTCAAGGTGATTTACACTCGTCCAAACAAGTATTTTTCACTCGATTTTTTATGGCGAACACTTGATACAGATTCTTGATACGATCCTAAAGATTTCTATCATAGTTATATGGTTATGTAAGGAGAACGGAGGTTTCAAGTCATGGAACCTGATTGGAGTCTGCACTGGAGAGGTCAAGTGATTCACACTAGTTTGGAAGTAAAATCTATATGATCGAGCTAGCGATAAGATCAGATATTGCTTATGGATAGTCCATGTGTACCGTACGGGCTTTAGTACAATTGTAAGATATGTTATGTTGAATTGCAAAGAGTTTGGGGAATGACCCTTCGATTTGTTATGAGCTAGCATGAATAACCATATAGGTAATAATCTAAGACTGTTGAGCGTAAGGTATGCTTAGTAGATTGTTTATTGTCCTTGGACGATGGGAGACTTTTGAACTTGGGCAAACCGTGAGTTTTGTTTGCTAGTAATTGTGAATGCTATTGAGTATGGAGCATGCTTGTCTCTTTGATGGGTTATTTAAAATGTAGTACAGCGAGGATGTTTGGAATTGCACAAAGAAGACGAAGGACTGTTTGAGGGAGTTCTATCCAAAGTTGCTTATGGACTAGGGGTTCCTTTTTATCTTAGCAACATGTATCTTTTGTAGTGTTCTCACCGCTTGAGGTGGACTCATTTAGTTTGCATTTGGTTTGCAGTTTAGTTTATATATAGTGTTAGTGGGACTCTATATATTTATCCTATTTTTCTATCTTCTTTGATTACCGTTCTTATTTAAATTTCGAGGAATGTTTAAGTGGGGGAGAATGTAGCGACCCGGAAATTCGAACACTTCGTCTTTGAATATCGTAACGCTTTGAAATATAGTTGAGTGTTATAAATATGGTTTTATAACCTTGTTAAACATCTTTAAATAGTAAATAATGATAAGAAACATGTTTTTGAAATTTATTTACAAAAATACATTCTTCAAAGAAATATCGATAATGTGACCAAAAATCGATTTATCGGTAAACCTCTTTTTAATTAAAATAACTTGTTCGAACTCTTTTGCACTAAGCTAATGAACATATGAACACATTAGGAGCTAATCAACTCACTGTTCTTCATAAAACAGATGGAACATTTTAGAAGCATATAAATGGATAAGAGATATTTTGCATGTAAGGGGTATAATGATCATTTGCTAAAAGTAAGAGTTGTAAAGGAGAAGTGATGGGCATGTGGAGGGGTGAGCCTTCCATGAGATGGTGGGGGTAAAATCAAGCTTAGGCAACAACATATGAAGACTATAAAAGGAGTGGCATACTCTTGAATTCATTTCACCATTTTTTACATAAAAAGTTACCATACTTTCATGTCTTCCTCTTCACTAATTTCCTAAGATGATAAATTTCAAAACAACTTCAATTTAACTCAAACTTTCCACAAGCCTTAGGACAACATCACAACACCTTATATCAAGTTAGATTTGGAAGAAGCAAAGCTAGCCCCTCACTTGGCATAGCCATGAGCAATGTTAGGCTTATAATAGCCTAGGCAAGTGTAAAAGCTAGAAAGAGGTAGGAAGTTAGGTGTTGCATGGTGGAGTTTAGAATTAGGTTGCTTGGACTTGCTTGTTTTCTTTCTTAAGGGTGAGATAACTCACAACCTTGAACAAAAATATATTACTTATATTTGTTGATGACTGAATATTTCTTTATGATTGAACGAATATTGATATATGTTGCAATATTGATATTTGTTTGTAATATTCTTTTGATTCTTGCTTTGAAAGCAAATGGAATATGTAATCGATATATATGGACTTGAATGGACTTATTGACTTGTAGCATATCCTTAGAACAAAGAATATAGGTTGTAGTTGAACTTTGGTTAGGTTGGACTTGAATTTGGAAGTGCTTTTATAGCGATAGTCGCTATAGATGCACTTAGGAATTGCCTTGTGTTCAGAAATTTCTATGGAACTTTGTAGAGATATCCTTAGGGGTTTCTTGCTATATTTTGATTTTTTGTATATGTATGCTTGCTTCCATAAAAAGTTTGAGTGTTAAAAAGTTGAGTAACATATCGAAAAGTGGCCAAACTTAAACTTGTGCAAAACTGCCTCATTTTAACCTTTGTTTTGGACTTTAAAGGTTTGAAAAGATATTTAAATTTATGTATTTTGTTTCATTCTTTTTACAAGTGCTTGCTAACTCTTATTAGAGTATTTTAGAAATAGTATGAGATATTATGTATTTTTAAGAATTAGTTATGAATTTTTAAAGAAGAGGGTTTATTTAAAAATATAAAAAAAATGGTTTTTCCAAGTTTCAAAGTATTTTATAAATTGTTATCTCAAAGTAATATTTTAAGAAAATGTTTTAAAACCTATTATAAGTATTTAAAAAGCACTTTTCAAAGTATAAGAAAATGATTCAAAAGGGGTTAGGAATCACTTAGTGTCTAAATCGTATTTTGTTTACTAGTTTGAAAAGTAATCAACTATGCTTAACAGTAAAAACCAAGTGAGGTAGACTTCTCTATTTGTGAGTTAAGATTGTTGTTTGAGTAGGTATAAAAGCAATAGTGCTCTAACCTACCGACTTCCCTCTTGACGGAGGAATAGTTAAGTTGGAATGTCGGAAACGTGTTAATCATGTTGATTACTTATTCGTTTATGGAAGTCATTAATATTATACTTAACACTAAAAGCCGATGAGGTGGACTTATTAATCCGTGAGAGTCAAGAATGGGGTGTCTAGGCCAAGATTTGATATGCAACCAGTGATCTTCCTGGCTTTACTCTTGATCGAGGGATACAGTAGGTTGGAATGTCGAAAACATGTGTTGTATACGAACATTGATTTGCATAATCCATTGTTTTTTATTAGATAGTCGATTTGTCGACTATCAAACTTTACCTAATCTAACTTAAGAAGTATCAAAATGCTTCACGGTTTCATATGCTTTGAGAACCCCTAGGGAGGAGCATTTGTATGAAATGTCTCTAGCTTTCGCTTACTTCTAAAAGAACCAGGGTTAAGATAACAATTCATCGATTGGTTTTGAAGTGTAAGTGTAAAAAATGTACTTATATGAGATGACTCGAACCCTTAACCACTTCAAAACCATATATGTGATATATGTTCTGGAAGCGGTTGTGAAGTGAAATGTTATAGCGTTGAACTATCTATCCTAAGGTTAAGTCTATAGGAGTGGTCAGCGTTAACATTTCAAACGATGCTATCGTGTGGAACTGTCTATCTTGAGGAGTTTTCCAAGAGAAAAGACATCATTAGCATTCGTCGAAAGACTTATGCAAGAATCTATGTGGAGATTCGAGATTTGTTCGAGATGCTCAAATCCATGTAGTGATTTGTGATCTATTAAAAATGATGGAATCTAATTGGGGATTCCTGTTTAGTTCGACCGATGAAGATTCGTATGGGAGATGCGGAACGTAGCCTCGGCATCAGAAATGACTAAAACCCAAGTGGGATGCATGTGGGAGTGGTTGATTGTCACATACCGGAATTTTCGACTTTCGAAAATTCAACATCGATACTCACTTTATCGACTGCCGAGAAATCGAGTGCCGGAAACTCCAATAGTGAGGGTTTTAGAAAGAAGAAAACAGAAGAAAAGAAAGAAGAAGAGAGAGAAGAGAAGAAAGAAGAACAACAGAACAACAGAAAACAATATCAGAATCTTACACATCGCAGCGGAACAATATATAATAAATAAATGAATAATCTTTAAACAAAGAACTATATCATTTTATACATACATCAATCATCAGAGTCAATATACAACAATGGACAGTTATATAACTTGTCCTTATACAGAATACACAGCGGAATAAATACTATCAGATACAAATACTACGTCTCGCCATCCAGCTTATCTCCAAAGCTCCAGAATATCCAGAATATCCTGATAATCTAACTCTAGACTGCCCGTGTGGAAATTGGTGGGCACCCAGAGTTTAGAAGGGAAACAATAAACTCCGAGTCAGTCATGGTGACTGGTGTGAGATCGTAAAACAGTTATTTATCTTTAAAATAAATAGCAGAAAATTTTAAAGTCAATTCGCAATGCTTTTGGAAAATGAAACTACCATAAGACCTCCCGCCACACACACAATGCAAACGCAGACTTGGAGGAGATTTCTTCTTATGATAGTAAAAGATGCTTACTACGCAAAAATCAAATTCTTTTTGATATTATTATTAGTGCATAGTGTGTACAAACATTTCGAAAGTAGAATATAAATCTTAGCCAGCATAGGTACCATTATAGTATGCTTGCTATAGCTGCCATATTAGATGGCAGGTTCTACAACTAAAACCGTACAAGTCGCGTATTGTTTCTTTGGATTTCCAACAAATGGTCAGGCTAAGGAACTTCCTATCCACGATGGGTACGTCCCTGGAATAGACGACCCGAGAACCTAACCGGATCTCTGCCAACACAAGGCCGGGTTACCTCTGCAAAAATAGGTAACTACTGACACGCGTATGCCATCCCCCGATCGTCACCGATCTTTCCGAGGATCCCCGATTCGCAACAACCACAAAGAAATAAATTTTGCAGCAACCACAGAGGTTAAGTATCTGGGCTCCATACCATGATACCACCTTTATCCAGAAGGAATGACATACACTAAGGGGCGCTACTCCCTAGAACCTTGCCGCATCCTTCCTGTTTCGACCATTTCCGGGGTGTGAGGCTCGACGAAGTCTCGTCCACAAAGCTACGCTTTCTACAAAGCCCTGCTTCGGGTCAAACAAAATGATCAACCTATGATCACAAAGATATAAGATCAAACAAATGATCATATCACAAATGATCAAACACTGATCATTTCACAGCAACACTCAATATGCCACGTTACCAAATCGGGATATATCGCTGATAAATTTCAACTACATAACCTCTGAGCTCGTACGTCTCAGAGAAGGGTGTTAAGCTAAGAGAATAAATTCTCCGCCACCAACAGAAATGTATTTGAAAGAAATCAGCTTTATATCTCAAATTGTAACGTCAGACACACAATCCATACAAGTCTGTTCCGGGATCGAACAGAACCGAAGGCACTTCTCACGAAGCCCTTGCATATCCGGATAATTTTCAATCACGTCAGGACTTCCCGCCACTAAGGGTGATAAAACCTCTAAATCGAAGATCAGTCGATGTAGAGTAACTCGACGGTAATCCTTTCGTTTTCAAAAATATCCGGTCTTCAACACCGGTCTTCAAATGCAATTCATAACGACGTATCACATATTCGGAATGGGTTATACGACCCCATGGTCCTTTCCCGGCTAACCCGAATAGTGAGCGATTATTCAAAAATAAGTGTGGCATTCAAATTCATCCAATCACAACAAATACCTATCTAAAGGTAATTATTGATAGTCGGTTATTTAACTATCAATAAAGATGCGCAACATCATCAGATTCCAAATAATTTTCCAAATTATTTATCTTCAAAAATATCTTTACTAGATATAAAATTTCCACACTTCAAAAATAAATCAACGTTTATTTTTCTAAACAGTTTCCCTTTTCTTTATAAACTCCATATTGAATTTATATTTCAAATATCTACTGATAATCGATTTTCAAACCGTTTTCAATATTCGATTTCGATTTATCTTTAAGAAGATAAATCTCAAAAACGTTCATTTCATATTGGAAAACATTCCATACTTATTTAATAATAAGTATTTCACAAATCATTTATTTTCAACACTTGGAAAATATTCGATATACTTAAATCAAAATTAAGTATACATTTCATTCTTTAAGGAAATCATTCTCTTTCACAACTTTTATTTGAGTCAAAACGAATGTTGCGTAAAACATCGTTACGACGACTCGAAATCAATAGTGTAGGGATTCGGAATTAAAATAGATATATAAATCCCAATACTATATAAAACATTTCCTTTTGGAAATCATTTACTATAACAACAGTGTTATAGTCCACCATTTCCTTGTATTTCTCGAAAACGTCTATTTCAACAATAAATGTTGAAATCTATGATTTCGATAGTTCACACGTTTTAAAACATCTTTTAAAACCATTAACTTCACTTCAAATATCACTTTTTCAAAATTATATCCATTTTACTTAACAATATATTCACTGTCCAAAATCGTGAATATACTTCACTAATTACATTTCACTATTTTCTACACGTTTATTTCAATGATAATTCGCTATCCAAAATCGCGAATATATCTCCTTTAAAAATCTTCTATATTTAATTTATCAAATCCAATTGATTTCGAATTTATAAAACAACGTTTATAAATTCTATTTCCATTTTAATACCAACTTCGACTTATAAATCTTCTTTTATCAACTTCTATATTTAACTTATCAAAATAAGCGACTTTGGGTTTATAAACAACTTTTATAAATCCCAATTCTATTTATAAAAACTTCAATACCAAATCAATCTCAATATTGATTTCTAATTTTATTTATCACTACTAAGTGAATTCCTTATTTTTCTCAAATTATTCAATATTAGGTTTTAAAATGGATTCTTCAAATTGAAATCATTTTACATTGATTTCACAGCTTACTTCAATTTACCAATTAAATTTCAAACTGAATTTCCAACTTATCTTCTTTTAAATAAATTCCTTTTTAAGAAATAAATTTCAATCGTTTCTTTCAATCTATTTAAAAATCCAAATTTAAATTAATTTCTTCAATTTAAAATCACTGTTTTATGAAATCCATTTATTTAGCATTTTCACTTTATTCTGGAATTTATTCGATAAGATTATAAAAACAGCTTTTATACTTTTAAATTCTTTTCTTCAAAATTTCTTCAATTTCAAAAATTGATTCACTTAGAAATTTTCTACTTGAATCTCAAAAATTCAATTTCGTTTATCTTTGGAATCCAATGATATCAAACATCCATTCAGCTAAATTTTAGCTTTCAAACAATTTCTAGATATCAATATGATTAATAGCATCACTATAATCATTCACAGATTCATATCACAATAGAAATAAATTCAATCAATGTGAGGGGTCCAGTTGGATCCCTCCAACCTGTTTCCCTGCATCCAAAGGTGTTAGCACAATACCAATTCCGCTCCAGTACGGAATTATCGCGGTATATAGGTTTTTATAAATCCGCTTACTAACGGCGCAATAGGGTCTCATCCGCTATACGAGGCGGGAAATCATCAATCCAATATATACATATGCCAATATGTATATATTGCTATATATAGATATATCCTATCATATCTAATAGCACATCCAATAACAATCATCAATCAATAATAACTGTAAATTCAAATTTCCTTCGAGTGAGAAAATCTCACCTTAGCTTTTAATTTGCCATCCACTTCCATTTTGATCATTTCTTCTTGATTTTTAACCTTGTATAAATAATTATACAATTCGTTAATATTCGAAATAAATCGAACAACCAATTACCGTTTAATAGTTCTGATTAGCTGATAATTCTATTTAAACCAATTTTCTCCTTTAATAATTTAATTAACCAAAAATTATATTTTTAAACTAATAATCTTGGTTTAAACTAATTTCTTTTTATAAATTCCATACTTTAAAGAATTACTTTACTTAAGATTTTTCATTCCGATCTGTTTTCTCCGACTTATAGACTTTGTATAAATATGGTAAGATTTATTAATATTTAACCTAATCGAACAATTAAAAATCGTTAAATGAATTAAATTTTATCCTAAAAATTTTATCTTACCTAATTTTCCCTTTTGATAAATTTACTTAACAATTTACTTATTTAAATTAACTTTCCTTTAATAAAATATCTTTTAATCATAAAAACAACAAATTAATTTTGTTAAACTAATTAATCCTCATAATATATTTATTTTTATATCATTTCTTTTACTGGTAGATAAAATTGAAACTGCATATTTTTATTTTCAGATCTTAATCAAATTAAAAATTTCTAAAAACTAAATACCTTACAGGGAGATGCCATGGCAATCGAGTCCTAGGTTACTGCGTCCCCGCGAGCCATCCACCATCGACTTGCGAATTTCCCAATACCATTTCAACTGGGCCTGCCACTTCGACGTCGACGAACTCGTGAAGCTGCCCTCCACCATCGATCGAACTCCACAACTTCAATCGCCTGCTTTCATGAAACTGCGGCCCCCAGAGCAACATTGCCATCACCACTGCCTCGCTATCGTCCAGCCATCGCCAGCATCCACGCCATCCACGAAGTCACTTATTTGCCGCGCCTACGCGCCTTCGCGAAACCCCCCCATCGCTCGACCTCCACCTGCTCGCGAACGCCACGCGTGTCTCCAATTCGCGAGCGCCACCACCTCATCGCGCTCGTGCGCTTGCCACTACCCACGGCATCGCGACATCTCGACTTGCCACCAGTCGCGACAACTCTACTGAAATCGCGGTGCCGCCACAACCAACTCCGAGCTTCGCCCTTCCCCCTTCCCGCGGCCTCGTGCTCGCCATCGAGTTCGCCTACCCAAGCCCTAGACCGAGATAGCGACGTCGATTTTTCTTTTCCTTTTTCCTGAGCGAAGTAGATTTGGTTTTGAACGAGAGGAGGGAAAGAAATAGATTTGGGTTTGATTTGTTTTGAACGAAGGGGGAAAGGAGTATCGGCCATGCTTTGAGGTTGAAAGGGTAAGCTTTGCACGTTATTTTTCTTCCGTGATCGATGGCGTGATTTGAGGGAAAAAAATGTGGTTGTAAAGATGTCGGCAAAGTTTAAATTTAAATTTTAAAATTGAATCTCCTTTTGTTCTAACGCGTTTTCATGTCGTACGGTTACACGGCAACTCCGTTAAATACGAAATTGGAAGTCCGACAATAATTCAATATTACGGACCCAATGGAACCGGTTTCGTCGAATTCCGAGACTGTTTGAAAAATGACTATTCTATAAATATCGGTTCGAACGATTTATTCAAAACTGATCAAATCGATTTCAATTTCGATTCTGAAGCTTCAATCATCTTCAGTATTATCATTGCGAAATTTAAAAGCTTTTGAAATATTTTTCTTCAACAATAAATTGAAGATACAAATTTTTACTCAACTCCAATCGATTAAATCTTATAATTTAATCGCCAAATTCAAATTTAAATCGGGGGTTCAAATCAAATTATCGTTCAAATATTTAAAATTAATTAAATATTTTCAATTTAATTCGTTCAAAATTCTGGGTCGTTACAGACTTCCCTCCTTAAAAGAATTTCGTCCTCGAAATTACAAGTTAGAAAGAAAGGTCCTTAACTCGTCTACTATCTTTCACAATCTAATAGTTTTACCAATTTTTCAAAACAAATCTTTCTACTAAAGATTCGTTATCAATCCAACTAGCTTTCTAAACCCTTTCATAATTTCCAAACAACATTGTTTACTTCAAAATTCAAATTTAAGTTTAAATTCAAATTTTAACTTCCAAAATTTTCTCAAAATTTTTCTAACACTCGAAATTTTCGAAAAATTTCGCCAGCGTCTCCTTTGCGCGGCTAATATGGCACTACTACAAAACGTCCCTACGGACTCTCAGATTTCAAAAAGAAAAAGAAAAAGCCAAGCGGCTAGAGAAGAAATCATCAAAATCTCATATTCGAATTTAAATACATACCTTTTCCAGCAATTCAAATTATCTGTGAAATAAATTTTCCAATCCCTTTATACACCTGTATATCCTACTAGCCATTATATCTAGTTACAGCATTCAATCATTTTGCAAATTCGATTACCAATTTTCAATATATACTTCTTATATCCTCTTTAAATTCGCTATTGAAGTTACATATTCAATTTCGTTCAATTTTTCATTTCACATTCATTTGAACTTATAATTCACATTTTCAATTCTATTGGAATTCAATATATCTTCATTTATAATCATTGAATTTAATTCGTTCAAACCTTATCCATTTGGTCAATAATCAATTAGCTTCACTTACTAACTTTCAGTTTAATACTTCATTTATCAAATTCAATTCCAGTTCTATTTACTTTCAAATTCAAAATGAATTTTAACATTCAATTTCATTTTCTGGCACTTGCAATCGCAATTTATTCACTCATTCACTAATTTATTCGTTTTTCAATTTGAATTTCATTCTAATCAAATTTCAATATTCTATAAGTTATCAACTTATTAATATTTCGTAAGTATTTTAAATAGGATTCCAGAGTCGTTTCAACTTTTTCAAAACCATTTGAAAACAATTCAAATTATCCTTTTAATTTCCAAAACAAAATCCAAATTTTCCAAACACTTCCATTTAAAACAATTTGGCAGCAATTCCTCTTTTGGAAACCCGAAAATGAATTCTAATGATGTGGCCATCATCATCAGGATTATTTTCCAGCGACCTAAAAGAGTTTAGAGCTTTCATCTCACCAAAATACTTTTCAAAACCTTTGAAATTCATTTTCAAATCAAAAAGAAATTTAAATTTCCAAATCTCCAAAATTTTCAAATTTTTTTCAAAACATTTCCAAATACTTTTCTGGAATTCCGTTTTCCAATTATAAGTCACATTTATAATTTATATTCTCAAATTTCGTTTGTATATGAATTTTATTTCTTAACTTTGGAGTTACGATTTCAATTTCTTATTCAATTTCGATGATAATAATTTACCATTATTACTTCCTAACAACCATGCATCCATATATCATAATAATTTATAGAAAACCATTCCTTTTATATACAAAAATAGTTTTGGGTAAAATTATCTCATTTACCCGTTTTAAAATCAATACTGTGTCGGTTTATCTTGTTTAAGAGTTTAGAAACCCCTATCGATTACAGTTAGCTAGACTGCACCGACCAGAATCCATAAACAATCAACCGATAAGTCAACACAATACAAAACAATTTCATATTCACTAACAAATACGCACTCGTATCTATTATTACACTCAAACTCATTCTAGAGTACTGCTGACTCTATCTCTAATGAGTAACACCCAACAGAGCAGGGTTGTCGCTTAACCATATGCTCTGATACCACTTTGTCACATACCGGATTTTTCGACTTTCGAAAATTCAACATCGATACTCACTTTATCGACTGCCGAGAAATCGAGTGCCGGAAACTCCAATAGTGAGGGTTTTAGAAAGAAGAAAACAGAAGAAAAGAAAGAAGAAGAGAGAGAAGAGAAGAAAGAAGAACAACAGAACAACAGAAAACAATATCAGAATCTTACACATCGCAGCGGAACAATATATAATAAATAAATGAATAATCTTTAAACAAAGAACTATATCATTTTATACATACATCAATCATCAGAGTCAATATACAACAATGGACAGTTATATAACTTGTCCTCATACAGAATACACAGCGGAATAAATACTATCAGATACAAATACTACGTCTCGCCATCCAGCTTATCTCCAAAGCTCCAGAATATCCAGAATATCCTGATAATCTAACTCTAGACTGCCCGTGTGGAAATTGGTGGGCACCCACAGTTTAGAAGGGAAACAATAAACTCCGAGTCAGTCATGGTGATTGATGTGAGATCGTAAAACAGTTATTTATCTTTAAAATAAATAGCAGAAAATTTTAAAGTCAATTCGCAATGCTTTTGGAAAATGAAACTACCATAAGACCTCCTGCCACACACACAATGCAAACGCAGACTTGGAGGAGATTTCTTCTTATGATAGTCAAAGATGCTTACTACGCAAAAATCAAATTCTTTTTGATATTATTATTAGTGCATAGTGTGTACAAACATTTCGAAAGTAGAATATAAATCTTAGCCAGCATAGGTACCATTATAGTATGCTTGCTATAGCTGCCATATTAGATGGCAGGTTCTACAACTAAAACCGTACAAGTCGCGTATTGTTTCTTTGGATTTCCAACAAATGGTCAGGCTAAGGAACTTCCTATCCACGATGGGTACGTCCCTGGAATAGACGACCCGAGAACCTAACCGGATCTCTGCCAACACAAGGCCGGGTTACCTCTGCAAAAATAGGTAACTACTGACACGCGTATGCCATCCCCCGATCGTCACCGATCTTTCCGAGGATCCCCGATTCGCAACAACCACAAAGAAATAAATTTTGCAGCAACCACAGAGGTTAAGTATCTGGGCTCCATACCATGATACCACCTTTATCCAGAAGGAATGACATACACTAAGGGGCGCTACTCCCTAGAACCTTGCCGCATCCTTCCTGTTTCGACCATTTCCGGGGTGTGAGGCTCGACGAAGTCTCGTCCACAAAGCTACGCTTTCTACAAAGCCCTGCTTCGGGTCAAACAAAATGATCAACCTATGATCACAAAGATATAAGATCAAACAAATGATCATATCACAAATGATCAAACACTGATCATTTCACAGCAACACTCAGTATGCCACGTTACCAAATTGGGATATATCGCTGATAAATTTCAACTACATAACCTCTGAGCTCGTACGTCTCAGAGAAGGGTGTTAAGCTAAGAGAATAAATTCTCCGCCACCAACAGAAATGTATTTGAAAGAAATCAGCTTTATATCTCAAATTGTAACGTCAGACACACAATCCATACAAGTCTGTTCCGGGATCGAACAGAACCGAAGGCACTTCTCACGAAGCCCTTGCATATCCGGATAATTTTCAATCACGTCAGGACTTCCCGCCACTAAGGGTGATAAAACCTCTAAATCGAAGATCAGTCGATGTAGAGTAACTCGACGGTAATCCTTTCGTTTTCAAAAATATCCGGTCTTCAACACCGGTCTTCAAATGCAATTCATAACGACGTATCACATATTCGGAATGGGTTATACGACCCCATGGTCCTTTCCCGGCTAACCCGAATAGTGAGCGATTATTCAAAAATAAGTGTGGCATTCAAATTCATCCAATCACAACAAATACCTATCTAAAGGTAATTATTGATAGTCGGTTATTTAAGTATCAATAAAGATGCCCAACATCATCAGATTCCAAATAATTTTCCAAATTATTTATCTTCAAAAATATCTTTACTAGATATAAAATTTCCACACTTCAAAAATAAATCAACGTTTATTTTTCTAAACAGTTTCCCTTTTCTTTATAAACTCCATATTGAATTTATATTTCAAATATCTACTGATAATCGATTTTCAAACCGTTTTCAATATTCGATTTCGATTTATCTTTAAGAAGATAAATCTCAAAAACGTTCATTTCATATTGGAAAACATTCCATACTTATTTAATAATAAGTATTTCACAAATCATTTATTTTCAACACTTGGAAAATATTCGATATACTTAAATCAAAATTAAGTATACATTTCATTCTTTAAGGAAATGATTCTCTTTCACAACTTTTATTTGAGTCAAAACGAATGTTGCGTAAAACATCGTTACGACGACTCGAAATCAATAGTGTAGGGATTCAGAATTAAAATAGATATATAAATCCCAATACTATATAAAACATTTCCTTTTGGAAATCATTTACTATAACAACAGTGTTATAGTCCACCATTTCCTTGTATTTCTCGAAAACGTCTATTTCAACAATAAATGTTGAAATCTATGATTTCGATAGTTCACACGTTTTAAAACATCTTTTAAAACCATTAACTTCACTTCAAATATCACTTTTTCAAAATTATATCCATTTTACTTAACAATATATTCATTGTCCAAAAAGTTGAATATACTTCACTAATTACATTTCACTATTTTCTACACGTTTATTTCAATGATAATTCACTATCCAAAATCGCGAATATATCTCCTTTAAAAATCTTCTATATTTAATTTATCAAATCCAATTGATTTCGAATTTATAAAACAACGTTTATAAATTCTATTTCCATTTTAATACCAACTTCGACTTATAAATCTTCTTTTATCAACTTCTATATTTAACTTATCAAAATAAGCGACTTTGGGTTTATAAACAACTTTTATAAATCCCAATTCTATTTATAAAATCTTCAATACCAAATCAATCTCAATATTGATTTCTAATTTTATTTATCACTACTAAGTGAATTCCTTATTTTTCTCAAATTATTCAATATTAGGTTTTAAAATGGATTCTTCAAATTGAAATCATTTTACATTGATTTCACAGCTTACTTCAATTTACCAATTAAATTTCAAACTGAATTTCCAACTTATCTTCTTTTAAATAAATTCCTTTTTAAGAAATAAATTTCAATCGTTTCTTTCAATCTATTTAAAAATCCAAATTTAAATTAATTTCTTCAATTTAAAATCACTGTTTTATGAAATCCATTTATTTAGCATTTTCACTTTATTCTGGAATTTATTCGATAAGATTATAAAAACAGCTTTTATACTTTTAAATTCTTTTCTTCAAAATTTCTTCAATTTCAAAAATTGATTCACTTAGAAATTTTCTACTTGAATCTCAAAAATTCAATTTCGTTTATCTTTGGAATCCAATGATATCAAACATCCATTCAGCTAAATTTTAGCTTTCAAACAATTTCCAGATATCAATATGATTAATAGCATCACTATAATCATTCACAGATTCATATCACAATAGAAATAAATTCAATCAATGTGAGGGGTCCAGTTGGATCCCTCCAACCTGTTTCCCTGCATCCAAAGATGTTAGCACAATACCAATTCCGCTCCAGTACGGAATTATCGCGGTATATAGGTTTTTATAAATCCGCTTACTAACGGCGCAATAGGGTCTCATCCGCTATACGAGGCGGGAAATCATCAATCCAATATATACATATGCCAATATGTATATATTGCTATATATAGATATATCCTATCATATCTAATAGCACATCCAATAATAATCATCAATCAATAATAACTGTAAATTCAAATTTCCTTCGAGTGAGAAAATCTCACCTTAGCTTTTAATTTGCCATCCACTTCCATTTTGATCATTTCTTCTTGATTTTTAACCTTGTATAAATAATTATACAATTCGTTAATATTCGAAATAAATCGAACAACCAATTACCGTTTAATAGTTCTGATTAGCTGATAATTCTATTTAAACCAATTTTCTCCTTTAATAATTTAATTAACCAAAAATTATATTTTTAAACTAATAATCTTGGTTTAAACTAATTTCTTTTTATAAATTCCATACTTTAAAGAATTACTTTACTTAAGATTTTTCATTCCGATCTGTTTTCTCCGACTTATAGACTTTGTATAAATATGGTAAGATTTATTAATATTTAACCTAATCGAACAATTAAAAATCGTTAAATGAATTAAATTTTATCCTAAAATTTTTATCTTACCTAATTTTCCCTTTTGATAAATTTACTTAACAATTTACTTATTTAAATTAACTTTCCTTTAATAAAATATCTTTTAATCATAAAAACAACAAATTAATTTTGTTAAACTAATTAATCCTCATAATATATTTATTTTTATATCATTTCTTTTACTGGTAGATAAAATTGAAACTGCATATTTTTATTTTCAGATCTTAATCAAATTAAAAATTTCTAAAAACTAAATACCTTACAGGGAGATGCCACGGCAATCGAGTCCTAGGTTACTGCATCCCCGCGAGCCATCCACCATCGACTTGCGAATTTCCCAATACCATTTCAACTGGGCCTGCCACTTCGACGTCGACGAACTCGTGAAGCTGCCCTCCACCATCGATCGAACTCCACAACTTCAATCGCCTGCTTTCATGAGACTGCGGCCCCCAGAGCAACATTGCCATCACCACTGCCTCGCTATCGTCCAGCCATCGCCAGCATCCACGCCATCCACGAAGTCACGAATTTGCCGCGCCTACGCGCCTTCGCGAAACCCCCCCATCTCTCGACCTCCACCTGCTCGCGAACGCCACGCGTGTCTCCAATTCGCGAGCGCCACCACCTCATCGCGCTCGTGCGCTTGCCACTACCCACGGCATCGCGACATCTCGACTTGCCACCAGTCGTGACAACTCTACTGAAATCGCGGTGCCGCCACAACCAACTCCGAGCTTCGCCCTTCCCCCTTCCCGCGGCCTCGTGCTCGCCATCGTGTTCGCCTACCCAAGCCCTAGACCGAGATAGCGACGTCGATTTTTCTTTTCCTTTTTCCTGAGCGAAGTAGATTTGGTTTTGAACGAGAGGAGGGAAAGAAATAGATTTGGGTTTGATTTGTTTTGAACGAAGGGGGAAAGGAGTATCGGCCATGCTTTGAGGTTGAAAGGGTAAGCTTTGCACGTTATTTTTCTTCCGTGATCGATGGCGTGATTTGAGGGAAAAAAACGTGGTTGTAAAGATGTCGGCAAAGTTTAAATTTAAATTTTAAAATTGAATCTCCTTTTGTTCTAACGCGTTTTCATGTCGTACGGTTACACGGCAACTCCGTTAAATACGAAATTGGAAGTCCGACAATAATTCAATATTACGGACCCAATGGAACTGGTTTCGTCGAATTCCGAGACTGTTTGAAAAATGACTATTCTATAAATATCGGTTCGAACGATTTATTCAAAACTGATCAAATCGATTTCAATTTCGATTCTGAAGCTTCAATCATCTTCAGTATTATCATTGCGAAATTTAAAAGCTTTTGAAATATTTTTCTTCAACAATAAATTGAAGATACAAATTTTTACTCAACTCCAATCTATTAAATCTTATAATTTAATCGCCAAATTCAAATTTAAATCGGGGGTTCAAATCAAATTATCGTTCAAATATTTAAAATTAATTAAATATTTTCAATTTAATTCGTTCAAAATTCTGGGTCGTTACATTGATACTTGGTGCCACTCGTTGGGCTAGTTGTGTTTTACCTTATAGTGTATCCTATTGGAGATATATGATGCTTGGAAGGCAGTTTCTGATCCTTGTCATTGAGTTTAGATTCGGCTAGACTGAAGAGATCTCCATGAAAAAATCCATAACCGAACGCGCCTTAGCGGTATTGATTATATAACTGTTATTGTTGAATCATACACACAATAGCTGTTTTCTGATTTATGTTCTATACCCTAGACATTATCTATTATACCGATATATTCACTCCTCGGATGGTTGGCTTCATTTAAGGGGGAAATCATTACGGTAATCCGTACGGTCTCAATAGTTACTGTTATATGTTATATATATATATATATATATCTTAGGTTCTCTCATACCAGACTTATGTCCAACGCTTGGTTTTTGTTTTTACTAAATTCCTCATGTACCCTTTCGAGTTGGCTAAGTAAAGCAGATTTTACTTTAGATGCTTCAGAGTTCAGGATATAAGCTGGAGGCTTCCATTATCTATCTATTTCTGTTTTTGTTGCATTATATTATGTATGTATATATTAGCATTATGAGGACATGCAATTATAACTATCCAGGATGATGATAGTACTTAGGTTTTGTAACTCTGAAATTTTTGTATTCGGTGTAACCCTTTGTACTATTATTTTGATATTATTTATTATCGTTCCACTGTGAGATTCTGCTGTCGTGTTCCCATTTTCTTTTGTTTGATCTAATCACTAACTTGATTACTGTTGTTTTGAAATTACTTGAAATGGTTTCGAATATTTAAATATGAAAAGGATACTCCATAAGCTTGTATTAAAATCTATGGTAATTCTTTATAAAATAATTTAAGAACTTTTGAATAATACTTAAAAAAATGAAGGTTGAATTTTTTTCCAAGTTTATTTAACAAATTTATATTTAAATTTGAAGAAAAGGAGTTTTTATTATAAAAATTCTTTGAAAACAAATTTTATGGATTTTGATATTAATATTTTATAGGTCTTGAAACAAGTATTATTTTGATTTGAATGAAGATTTTCAGTATAAAGAATATTTCAACTATAGGACTTGAATTTTATTTAAGTTATTTAGATTTGAAGAAAGAAGAGGGTATTTTTGGTTAAATTCTTTAAAAACAAATTCTATGGAATTTTATAACTAGAAAGATGATATTGAACTATTTTTTAATTAATATAATTTAAATTGAGTTTGTTAAAGTAATATTGTATTCACCAAAATTAAGGCATCATCCATTTGTGATATCTATAAAGTAAACGATGATAGAGTATGCGGTTCACCAATGAATCCTAAACATCAATCCACTTAAAGGTAAAACACCATCTGTTATCGTGCCTATGGACTTAAAGAAGGTCTTTAGTGAGGCGTGTAAAAGATTTGAAGTGGATTTCCATTGGTCGACAACGAAGAAGCAATTACAATTTGCTTTATTTTGAATATTATGAACAAATCTATGCTACTAAAATTTGTATAATATAAAAACAAGCAATTACAGAGACAATGAAGTTGAATAATAGGAAATAAAAGATTTTATTAATGATTCTAGTCAAGATTACATAAAATAATATAATATTAACTAAAATAAAGGAAAATTCATGGATAGAACTTGAAGTAAACAAGATAACATGAACTAAAACTCATTAGATGAAGATGAAGAAGATGATAGTCCAAGCTTTCTACTAACTTTCCCGAAAAACTTGTTGATTTTAGTGGAAATCTTATCCATTTTCTTACTCATTGATCTTTTGAGTGTCTTTTGATTTTTCACTATAATTCTTTGGTTATTGAGAATGGTCTTATTGGATGAATTAGCGGGATTAGTAGGATATTCAATACTCTTTAAGGAAGTTTCTTGATCTTCCTCTTCCTCCTCTTTAGTTTCCATTCCTTCCTCTTCCTTTCTTCTTCTTCTTCTTCTTCTTCCTCCATTTCTTCCATCTCTTCGTGAGCAAGTCTTTCTTCCTTTTCCGTAAGTGTTTCATATGGTTGAAACGCTAATGGAATTTGCATAAGGGAAATGTTTCCATGGTTGAACACTTTTCTAGTTATAAATTCTTCCCTTTTGAAATCAACTCCAAAGTAATTAAAAATCCAAGTGAGATAAACTCCATGATATAATGTGTTTTCACCCATAGTAAAATTCTTGAGCCTTAGCTCATCCAAAATAACTTGAGCCCAATTGATATCATAATTTCCAAAAATTGCAAAAAGAGCTTTGTAAACTTTCAAAGTTGGGTTGTTGTAGTTTCCCGACCTTGGTATAAGGGTGTGTTGAATAAGAAGGTTAACAATTCTTGCTTTTGGACAAAAATAACGATTTTTGAATTCAAAATTGTCATCCCCTTCAAGGATGTGATGAAATGTCTCTCGATCATTTTGATTTATTTGAAATTCCGAGAGATTCATTCCGGTATACTTGCATCCCAAAATATTTCCTAAAATTTCACAACCCAAAACTATTTGTGTTCCTTTAACACTACTCCAAATTTGTCCATCTTTATCCAAAACAATTTTTATGATGGGCAAGATGGGCAAATTTGGCGTAGTGTTAAAGGAACACAAATAGTTTTGGATTGTGTAATTTTAGGCAATATTTTGGGATGCAAGTATACCGGAATGAATCTCTCGAAATTTCAAATAAATGAAAATGATCGAGAGACATTTCATAACATCTTTGAAGGGGATGACAATTTTGAATTCAAAAATTGGTATTTTCGTCCAAAAGCAAGAATTGTTAACCTTCTTATTCAACACACCCTTATACCAAGATCGGGAAACTACAACAACCCTACTTTAAAAGTTTGCAAAGCTCTTTTTGCAATTTTTGGAAATTATGATATCAATTGGGCTCAAGTTATTTTGGATGAGCAAAGGCCCAAGAATTTTACTATGGGTGAAAACACATTATATCATGGAATTTATCTCACTTGGATTTTTAATTACTTTGGAGTTGATTTCAAAAGGGAAGAATTTATAACTAGAAAAGTGTTCAACCATGGAAAGATTTCCCTTATGCAAATTCCATTAGTGTTTCAACCGTATGAAACACTTACAGAAAAGGAAGAAAGGCTTGCTCACGAAGAGATGGAAGAAATGGAGGAAGAAGAAGAAGAAGAGGAAGAGGAAGGAATGGAAATTGAAGAGGAGGAAGAAGAAGATCAAGAAACTTCCTTAGAGAGTATTGAATATCCTACTAATCCTGTTAATCTATCCAACAAAACCATTCTCAATAATCAAAGAATTATAGTGAAAAATTAGAAGACACTCAAAAGATCAATGAGTAAGAAAATGGATAAGATTTCCACTAAAATCAACAAGTTCATCGGGAAAGTTAGTAGAAAGCTTAGACTATCATCTTCTTCATCTTCATCTAATTAGTTTTAGTTCATGTTATCTTGTTTGCTTCAAGTTCTATCCATGAATTTTCCTTTATTTTAGTTAATATTATATTATTTTATGTAATGTTGACTAAAATCATTAATGAAATTTTTTATTTCCTGTTATTCAACTTCACTTGTCTTTGTAATTGCTTGTTTTTATATTATACAAATTTTAGTTGCATAGATTTGTTCATAATATTCAAAACAAAGCAAATTGTCACTTTAGGCAAAGGCATGTCGACATCCCCCATCCCCCCATGTCGACATGCAATGGGAAGAAAGTAGTTACACTTTCAAATTTTAATTTCATATAACTAACTTGTATCTATTCATTTTAAACGACTTTCTACTCCTATTTATACCTGTTTCTTCTAGAATAAATTATCAAACTTCATTTCTAATCACTTCCTTTCATATTTCTTCTTATTTCTTGAATTATGGCTTCTACGATTAAGAATCTAAGTGATAATCTTGAGGAAACTCTCACTTCCTTCAAGAATATCCTTACATTCATACTTCGTAATAAGTGCCAGTTAAAATTGAGTCAAATGCAGATGATCAAGGAGCAAGAGAGACATTTCGAAGCCCTTCGTTGGATGATCTCAGCCCTTAACAAGGACGATCTCAAAGGAAATCCACCAGTCACTCTCAATAAAGATAAAGAAGAATGGGATGCCATCAAAGCAGACCCTGTCTTTGGAGAAGATGGATGGGTGAAAGTACCAAGGAATGTCTAGTCATTCTGTATGTTATTTGTTTGATTTGATTGGTGTGTTTTAAACTTGATTGACTTGACTTATTTAAAACATTTGGTGTGGTTTGTATATATGATTGGATTGAATAATTACTTTAAATATGATTGGATGATGATTGATTTACTTCTGGATTACACTTATGATCAAACTCATGATCAAATTTCACATTTATGATCACATTTCATACTTATGATCACACTTAGCATTTATTACACTTATATATGGATTACTCTATTGTATTATGGTTGATTATCTTATATCAAGTTCAGGGAATTTATTAGTAAGAAGTTTTTGTTGATGACAAAGGGGGAGAAGTTATAAAATAGTAGTTGGCTTGGAGTAAGGGGGAGTTATGATTGAAGTAAGGGAGAGTCATGGAGTAAGGGGGAGTTATGATAGGAGTTGTGGTATGGTAAGTATATTTTATAAATACAGGTTTTCATCATCAAAATGGGGGAGATTGTTAGGAAATGAGATGTTGGTTTTGATGGCAACAACCTTTTTAACTTATCTTATTATAAAATATATACTAACACTATTGTCTAGATAGATATGTATATGCAGGAACTATGCAGGATATATATATATATATATATATATATATATATATGCAGGTATTGATTATTGAAGACTGATCAGTATAAAGACTCCAGACTCAAGATTCAGAATGAAGATATCAAGATTGAAGATTCTAGAGTATCAAGCTCAAGATTTCAAGATAAGTGTCTAGTTTTTGTTAAAACTTCATAATAGCACGGAAATATTCATTCCAAATTTCATTTGGGATGGAACCCATTTCTATCTTCTTAGTGGCTTACAAACCCACGACAAGTAGCTTATAAACCTACGACAAGTGGCTTACAAACCCACAGACATCCTGGTTTTGTACAAGTTCTCAATACCTGATTTGATGAGATATTCTGCAGGAAGAAGCTTGCAAAACTACTTCAAAATGGTTTTTCAAAATGATTTTCAAAACTGCTTTTCAAACCTACGACAATCACAGAATCAAACACAGATGCGGAAAGTAAATAAAAAGCAGTAAAAGGAAAGAACACATCGGATTTTATACTGGTTCAGAGTTACCCTACGTCCAGTCCTGCACCAAGGAAAACACCTCATACAGGTTTTTATTATACCAATGTCGAGATTACAATCCTCAATTTCTAAAGGCCTTGAGGTACCCTCCTGTCTTCGAGTCCGGGGCAAACTCTCTTGATTTACGGGACACAAGATCACCCAATTGATTTGCAGGCACAACCACACCTTATAGAGAGACTCGATAAACTTTTGATTACAAATTGATCCTATAACTCTGAATAGCACTTTGATCTTCGAGAGAGGGCAGAGATTCAAACAAGAATTGGATTCTAATTTGATTCACTTGAGAATTCAGCAGAATTTCGGCACGATCTTAAAAATATGAAAATTTTAGAATATGGATTTGTGGAGAAGAAGGATTGAAGAAAATAAGAAAATAGTTAGTTAAAAAATTCGTTTGTGAAGGCTATTTATAGACCGATAACGGTCATAACCATTCGTGAAGAGATTTAAACAAATAGACACTTCTTTTGGAAATTGAAACTTTTGAATTTAACGGCCACCATGTCGACATGGGGTATCCCATGATGTCGACATCCCTTAGTTAAAAACAGTGTGAAATTTTTTTTGAAAATGGTATTGAAAGGAAAACAAGATGAAATTATTCTGGAGTAAAATAAACTAATTTTCCTATGTTTTAAAATAAAGAAGAGTAGAAAAATATATTTTTAGAATGTATATATAAATTTGATTTTAAATCTCAAGTATATATATTATAAAATAATATTTAAAAATCAGAAGATAGTTTTTAAAACAAATGTAGTTTAAAACAAGAGTTTATTTAAAAACAAAAACAAAGAATATTTTAAGGCTAAAACATCTTTTTGAAAAATCATTTGACTAAACCAGAGAATGTCCTAGAAATATATTCTGCTTCATTTGAAAAATCTTTTTAAGCCAAAGCAGTAGATATATATTCTGCTTCAGTTGTTGACAAGGATACAGTGTTTTGCTTCTTACTAAACCAGGAAACCAGAGAATGTCCTAGAAAGTGACAAGTTCCACTTGTACCTTTTCGGTCAGATTTACAACCAGAGTAATCAGCATCACTGTAACGACCCGTAAATTTCAACTATTTTAAGAACGTAATTAGTTGAAATTTTGTGAAATTTTAAACGATAAAATTTTGAAATAAAAATTTAATATTTGGAATACGTCTAGTTAAACATAGCAACTGGTAAATTTTCGTCCGAAAATATGAAAGTTTATTTCGCGCGTAAATTCACTTCAATTTAATCAGTTAAAAAGAAATGAAAATAAAATGTTTCCGAAACCTAAATATTTTTACATAGAAAAATTCTAAAACATCTTCTGAGCAAGATGCCAGTTTGTCGTTTTTCTAAATTCGGACATCTTTGGCTCCGTCGATCTTATTTTTCAGCGTTTTTCTTGCATTTTCCGCTGGTAGAAAATTCAAATTTTATAATTCAATCAAAACACTGATATCATTATACCGTTTTGATCTTCTCGTCGTGCTGATCGCTACAGTATACTCAAATGTAAATTTCAAGGTCCGGAAAACAGCGAAATTTACGGTAACGATCTCCGTATCGGTACCTGTTCTGAATCCTTTTGTTTTCCTTGTGTCACTCCACTCTCCCACCGTAGAATACCAATTGACATTAGTCATTAATATTTTCAGTTGTGACTTTTTATCTGTACATTGAGAAACGTACAGCTTCTAGCTTTTATTATTTCCTTGAATTCATGCGCTGGCCTTAACTATTCTTCTAGTTCCAATTCGAACACTGACTTTTTATTTTCTCATGGTTTCAAAATATGACGGGGCTTAGTTTCTTTCTATTTCACTTTGTCTGCTGTTTTGTTCTTTCGTTTCAAAAGAAATTAATTCACATATATGCCAATGTTGCCTGTAGCTTCTTTCTTACTGAAGCCTTGAACGTCCTCTCTCTGCCGTGTGCCCAACCTACATACAACTTCCCCACTTTGTTTGCCTTTCTTTTTCCCTCTTCCCCTTCATTTTGTTCGGCCATACCAAAGAACTCCACTGCATCCTAGCCCACGACCCCATCCCCATCACGTGGCCTCCATCCACCATTTCATCTCCTCCAACAGCTGGAGCTTGGCAGCACAGTCGTTTCCCGCCACCTCATCACGTCAATCCCTCTCATTCATTTATTTTTCTCCAGCCGAATGCCATCTCCACTATCCTTCATCCACCTACCGCAGCATGCTCGGAAAATCTGCCTCCGTCACCTCGACGTACCCCTCCTCCTCCTATGCTTTGCCGAGCCTCCTTGCTTCCCTCCCTCGACAGCATGGCTCCACGAAATGAAGCATGCGGGTTACATTCTTTGCTGTGAAGCCCATTCTTCGCCACTCCATGCAACCGTGCTCCACCCCTCCTCCGCGCGTACACCGCACTACCCCACATCACCACCGTCTTGCATGCTCTGACCGTGTCCTTCTGGTATAGGGGTTAGTATATATTATTTGAATATGTATATTGTTATAAAGTATGTATACCACTTTATCATCCTGGAAAGATTATACATTTTATAACTATATGTTTTGTCCTATACTTATGTAATATATATTAAAAGGAATACGTACATTTCAGTCTCCATAGATTTGCTATACCAGTAGATATAATATGTTTTGAATATTTTATCATTTGTTTAAAAGGTATGGATTTATATATATCTAGTATAAGATATGGATCTGCGTCTATTTTATGAGTACTAAATATATAAGTTTTCGTATATATATTTGTTGAAATAAATCAGTAGAGTTGTAAACATAAAATATAGTATATTATTAATATATAAGTTATACTTGTGATCTGCTAGTTTTATATATATTAGATATTTATATGGTATATTGGATATAAATGTTTATACCGCTTATCCATTTTAAGTATATATATACATTTGTTATAGAGGTTTATGTATATATTATTGTATATTAAAGCATATGTTTTGATTTTTTTTATGTAATATGTAGGTATGTTAATATAATATGTAATTTAAATTGAATATTGATTTTAAGAAAAATAATAATATACTAGAATAATATGTATATATCGTTTCAGTCTATATCATAAAGATTCTGATTTATTTCATAAATTCTTTGTCCATCAGCCTTGTCCGTCAAATCCGTGTTCAGCTTACTTTGCCTTGAGATTTGTTGATTGGATCGGTCGGTAGTCTAGATCGTGACTCAATCACAGTTGTCATGATTATCTATTTTCTCTAACCCCGAAAGGTGAGCACTCACTCACGATTAACGTTCTTTTATTTATTAAATTTTATTTCAATTGAAACGACAATTGAAATATGCTGCTATTAGTTAATTACACTGTTATATATGCTATTAACTGTATCAGTTCACCTGTGACATCTGACACCATTATCTGTTAATTATTGCGATGATAATACAGTTTGGCTGATAATTGATTGATTGTTGATGTTTATATTGGACGTTAAATTGTTAATGTTAAATTGATAACTAGTATGCAATTGAACTTGATATAGGATAATTAAATGTTAAATTTGATTAACTGACATTTGTATGATATGACCCCTTTAACTGTTGAGTTTATTGACACGTAGGATTTGTTTAATTACATATTGAACCACTGAATGTATGTTGTTAAATGGATGATGTATGAAATTGTAAATCGAATGACAAGTGAAAACCGTAATGTAATAATCTTTAATCTACATGAAATGATAGTGTAGATTCTAGAAATGATTATATTAATTCGTACAAATAACAATGCGAATTAGTACGGTTATTTCGGGATTATTTGAATTGATTATTGGATTGTTATGGATTGTTGTTATTGCTTGTTTATTTACTTTGACACCATCCCAGTTATCACACTGCAAGTTCCCTTTACTATGCTTTGATTTTGAATTGAATTGGAATCGGGTTGAAATGATAAATACCCAAATTGAACTTTGACCTAGGATAGAAAATTAAATAAAACCCGATTGGTCAATAATTTGATTTAAAAAAATAAAATGAAGGTTTTATTTGAATAAATAATATGGTTTTGAAATGAAGTTGGAATTTGAATTTTTATGAAAGGAAAATGTTAATATAAAAAAAAATATGAAATAAAATATTAACAATGTAATTGATGAAAGAATGTTGTTTAATTGGAGAAATGATTGAATTAAGTTTGAAATGATTTAAAAATTAAGTTTGAAATTATAATTAAGTTTGAAATTATTAAACTTTGAAATTTTTAATAATTAAGTTTTGAATTATTTAATAATTAAATAAGATTGAATTATTTAATGATTAGATTTAATTGCATTCTTTAATAAGTGAAATTGAACTTTTGAATAAGTGAATTTTACTTCGTAAATAATTGAAATTGAGTTTCTTTATTAATTAAGTTTTGGAAAATTATTTAAGAAAGTAAATAAGTGAAATGGATTTTCTTTAACAAGAAATAAAGTGTGATTTATTGAAATTAATGTAAGGCTTGTAATTTAAAGAATTTGATTTGATGAATTTAATTTAATTCAAATTGTAAGTTTTGAAATAAGGAAGTTGAATTTAAATAATGGATTTAATGAATTGGAAATTTAATAGAAATTGTTTTGAATGGAAAATTTACTAAATGAATATTGAATGAGATCGATAAATGAATTTAAATTGATTTAAATGTTATATCAAATAAATTTAAATGATTTCGAAATGAAACTTATATACGAACTTGAATCAATATTTGAATCGTTTAAATAGAAATTTGAAATTGAATTATAAGGTTTTGAAATGGTAAATTGAAGTTTTGAAACGTAAATTTTGGAAATTGGTTTTTGAAAGACAAATGAAATGATGGTTTACGAATTGAAATTTAAATTGAAATTGATTTGGTTTTTGAAATATATAAACGACCAATCGGTGTAATAATTACGAAAGTTATTAAAGAGACCGGGATCGGTAATGGATATACTCTCTATCTGAACCGAAACCACTTTAATAACTATACGCGGAGTGATGATCCAGAATGAAGTGGTTGGAATGATGTACGTGATGACTGAAGAAAGAGAACGATGATGGATAGCCTTGACACTTGTGTCAAATTGGAAATGACTAAAACAGGAGCTGTGCCGGGCCAATGGAGGATTAGCTACCTCAAGTGGACACACTTCTTCGAACTATTTATTACTTGTTGTCGATTGGTGCACCCTTGATTTTGGGAGTGTTGTTTCACGGTGTTGCGGGCGCTGCGGCGTTGCGTTCTCACCAGTCCGGATCAGGCGAACGGTAGTATCACTACCTTGGGTATTGCCTCATGTGCCTTGTCATACTTGTATTCCATTTATGCGCGACCACTACGATTTTGATTTGTACCTTTAGTATATGGATTGCCCTCTGGTGACTTCCGGTTTTGGGGAAACTACGGTCTTGTATATGCTTTTGGGAATAAAAATGTGTTAAGGGTGGAATGGGCCATGACTTAACGCTATTTTGATATCTTATTATTACTGATAGACATTATCTACTTATCGTACACTACTACATAGTAGATAGTTTAACGGATCCTTAAAGGATGGTTATTCCAAACATCCTTTGAGTTACTTGTATTTCAATTGCTATTTCACTTGAGTTGGATTTATTAATATAAGAATGTTAATCCTGACTCGAGTGTTTTGTAATTTGCTTTACGCTCGGGTCAGACTGAGTGTACCAGTATTCGAGACTCACCTTTGGAGTTGGAGCTTTGCTTGAAGATCCAGCCATCTATTCTGCTTTCAGTATTCGATGATTACAGTGATGCATTCTGATTTGTATCTGATGTATCGTGTTACTCTTCCGTTGTATCTGGTTTAACTCTGATGTATCGTATTACTCTTCTGTTGTAAACTCTGATGTATTTTATATATTCATATAGTAGCTTCATGAACTACTATCTCTTTTATTTTCGCTGCACTTATTACTCTGTGTCTGTGATCTGTGATTATATTTATTTACTGTATATGTTCAGTTTTGCCAAATTTAAATTAACAACGCGGTATTTTGAGCAATTCAACTCCGGCATAAGTGTCTACCTATACACTTATAATGGATGCGAATGGTCCAAAATATCGGGTCGTTACAGTTGGTATCAGAGCTTTGGTAGCTCTAGGCAAAACTTAACATATAGGGTAAATTTATTTACAGAATCACTCTCATTCGAGTTTCAATCTCTTCCTTTGACTCAATTCCTTTAAATTTTGGAACGTCCTCGGTTCCAAAATTCATTCGTGTCCTTCACTATTCGTCTTCTTTCAATTCTGGAGCACCCCATAACTCCATTTGAATGATATCTATAATAGATCGGCGGTCTCGCCAATCTTCGAATGATTCGTGAAGGAGCAAAACTCCTTTACAATTGGCATTGATTTACCGGAGATTTCTGTATCCTCGGTTTATGATGCTATCTATTCCCTGCTATACCTGAATTCCATCTCTTGAGATCGAGTGTTGATTTACCTCGGAATTCAGCATCGATCCTATTCTTGAAGTCACGGTCGACCCGGTTATGGTTGCCCGCGATTTATAAAACTTATCAAATCCTTCTACTTTGTTATTTAATCATCGTATCTTGTTTCGAACTTATCTTCGAATCAAAATTCTCTTTGATTTGAGTCTATCAAAAATTTGAATCCCTATCCTTACTTTGAAATCCATCCTTGTATCGTCGTGCGAGGTAGTGCATTTGTTATTAATATAAAAATGTTTCTTTATTGTGTCGTTTTCAAATTTGATAAATAAAATAAAAGTTTTGTATGATTATATTATATATAAATATAAGTTTTCTGAAATTAAATTGATTAATGAATTTGTTGTCCGAAATAATAATATTTGATTTACATTTATTGTTTTGTAAACCATTGATAATATAAATAAATGAATTTATAAACTTGGTTATAAATTGATTAGAATTTGAAATGAATTTAATTCAGAAATTTGAGAATTTATTAGTTTCCGGTGATTTCGAACTTTGGGTTTTAAAATTTTAAAGTATATATTATTGAAAGTATTTTCAAATAGAAACCGTTTTCAAAGAATTTTAAAATATTGAAATCAGTGCTCTTCTCTTTGTCGCTGGAAAATAATTTCGGTGATGGCGGCCGCATCATCGACATTCATTTTCGAGTTTCGAAGTGGAGAAAACCATTCTGTAGCCTTGCTACGGTTTTGCTTTGGAAAAATATTTTGATTTGAATTTCTTCAGTATATTTTGATTTACATATATATAGGTATCTTATTTTAAAATTTAATCTGATTAGATATAAATATATTATATATATCTCTAAATTGTTTAAAGTTAATCGGAAATCTAATTCTTAAATTTTGTTAAAGGATGATTTTAATTATAAATAAAACCAAAAATTGGAATAAATATTTAAACTTGAATAATTGAATTGGGAAAATTTTATTTGTATATTGTTCAACTGCATTCTAATTCAACTTACCTAAATCATTCAGAAGTTGAATATGTAATTGGATAATATATAATATAAATTGAATCTATAAATAAAATCTGAGTGTTTATAATAAATGCTTTACACTAAATTTTGATTATAAAGATGTTAATAGAGTTAGATAGGATAATAAGTAAAACTCGGTTAATAATGAAATAAATTTGTTTTGAAAGAATTAATAAATTTGTTTTGAAAGAATTAATAAATTGAAATCTGATCAACATATGAAAATACCTTGAATTTAAAAGAAATTAATAGATATAAATTAATTTAAATTGAAACTTTTATGGTTTAAATTAATTTATAAATATATGTGATTAGATATATTAAGTAGAATAAATTTAACAATAATTTGGAATAAGGAAGAATTTAAATTGTTGAAATAAATTATGATTATAATAAAGACTATTCAAATTTATGGTTTTAGAAATTGAAAATTTAAGAAATGGAATAATAAGATAATGAATTTAGAAATAGTTGAGATTGATTTTAGTAAAATCAAATGGGTTAAATCAATTATTGAATATCAATTAATTTAAAATTTGAATTTATATGGTTTAAATTAATTGTTATTTAGTATTTCAAATCTGTTTTCTTTCTGGTTATTTCTATTCTCCTACCTCGTTCCTTTTCGGGGACGAAAAGTTTTGAGTGGGGGAGAGTGTAACGACCCGTAAATTTCAACTGTTTTAATAACGTAATTAGTTGAAATTTTGTGAAATTTTAAACGATAAAATTTTGAAATAAAAATTTAATATTTGGAATACGTCTAGTTAAACATAGCAACTGGTAAATTTTCGTCCGAAAATATGAAAGTTTATTTCGCGCGTAAATTCACTTCAATTTAATCAGTTAAAAAGAAATGAAAATAAAATGTTTCCGAAACCTAAATATTTTTACATAGAAAAATTCTAAAACATCTTCTGATAAAGATGTCAGTTTGTCGTTTTTCCAAATTCGGACATTTTTGACTCCGTCGATCTTATTTTTCAGCGTTTTTCTTGCATTTTCCGCTGGTAGAAAATTCGAATTTTTATAATTCAATCAAAACACTGATATCATTATACCGTTTTGATCGTCTCGTCGTGCTGATCACTGCAGTATACTCAAATGTAAATTTCAAGGTCCGGAAAACAGCGAAATTTACGGTAACGATCTCTGTATCGGTACCTGTTCTGAATCCTTTTGTTTTCCTTGTGTCACTCCACTCTCCCACCGTAGAATACCAATTGACATTAGTCATTAATATTTTCAGTTGTGACTTTTTATCTGTACATTGAGAAACGTACAGCTTCTAGCTTTTATTATTTCCTTGAATTCATGCGCTGGCCTTAACTATTCTTCTAGTTCCAATTCGAACACTGACTTTTTATTTTCTCATGGTTTCAAAATATGACGGGGCTTAGTTTCTTTCTATTTCACTTTGTCTGCTGTTTTGTTCTTTCGTTTCAAAAGAAATTAATTCACATATATGCCAATGTTGCCTGTAGCTTCTTTCTTACTGAAGCCTTGAACGTCCTCTCTCTGCCGTGTGCCCAACCTACATACAACTTCCCCACTTTGTTTGCCTTTCTTTTTCCCTCTTCCCCTTCATTTTGTTCGGCCATACCAAAGAACTCCACTGCATCCTAGCCCACGACCCCATCCCCATCACGTGGCCCCCATCCACCATTTCATCTCCTCCAACAGCCGGAGCTTGACAGCACAGTCGTTTCCCACCACCTCATCACGTCAATCCCTCTCATTCATTTATTTTTCTCCAGCCGAATGCCATCTCCACTGTCCTTCATCCACCTACCGCAGCATGCTCGGAAAATCTGCCTCCGTCACCTCGACGTACCCCTCCTCCTCCTATGCTTTGCCGAGCCTCCTTGCTTCCCTCCCTCGACAGCATGGCTCCACGAAATGAAGCATGCAGGTTACGTTCTTTGCTGTGAAGCCCATTCTTCGCCACTCCATGCAACCGTGCTCCACCCCTCCTCCGCGCGTACACCGCACTACCCCACATCACCACCGTCTTGCATGCTCTGACCGTGTCCTTCTGGTATAGGGGTTAGTATATATTATTTGAATATGTATATTGTTATAAAGTATGTATACCACTTTATCATCCTGGAAAGATTATACATTTTATAACTATATGTTTTGTCCTATACTTATGTAATATATATTAAAAGGAATACGTACATTTCAGTCTCCATAGATTTGCTATACCAGTAGATATAATATGTTTTGAATATTTTATCATTTGTTTAAAAGGTATGGATTTATATATATCTAGTATAAGATATGGATCTGCGTCTATTTTATGAGTACTAAATATATAAGTTTTCGTATATATATTTGTTGAAATAAATCAGTAGAGTTGTAAACATAAAATATAGTATATTATTAATATATAAGTTATACTTGTGATCTGCTAGTTATATATATTAGATATTTATATGGTATATTGGATATAAAAGTTTATACCGCTTATCCATTTTAAGTATATATATACATTTGTTATAGTGGTTTATGTATATATTATTGTATATTAAAGCATATGTTTTGATTTTTTTTATGTAATATGTAGGTATGTTAATATAATATGTAATTTAAATTGAATATTGATTTTAAGAAAAATAATAATATACTAGAATAATATGTATATATCGTTTCAGTCTATATCATAAAGATTCTGATTTATTTCATAAATTCTTTGTCCATCAGCCTTGTCCGTCAAATCCGTGTTCAGCTTACTTTGCCTTGAGATTTGTTGATTGGATCGGTCGGTAGTCTAGATCGTGACTCAATCACAGTTGTCATGATTATCTATTTTCTCTAACCCCGAAAGGTGAGCACTCACTCACGATTAACGTTCTTTTATTTATTAAATTTGATTTCAATTGAAACGACAATTGAAATATGCTGCTATTAGTTAATTACACTGTTATATATGCTATTAACTGTATCAGTTCACCTGTGACATCTGACACCATTATCTGTTAATTATTTATGCGATGATAATACAGTTTGGCTGATAATTGATTGATTGTTGATGTTTATATTGGACGTTAAATTGTTAATGTTAAATTGATAACTAGTATGCAATTGAACTTGATATAGGATAATTAAATGTTAAATTTGATTAACTGACATTTGTATGATATGACCCCTTTAACTGTTGAGTTTATTGACACGTAGGATTTGTTTAATTACATATTGAACCACTGAATGTATGTTGTTAAATGGATGATGTATGAAATTGTAAATCGAATGACAAGTGAAAACCGTAATGTAATAATCTTTAATCTACATGAAATGATAGTGTAGATTCTAGAAATGATTATATTAATTCGTACAAATAACAATGCGAATTAGTACGGTTATTTCGGGATTATTTGAATTGATTATTGGATTGTTATGGATTGTTGTTATTGCTTGTTTATTTACTTTGACACCATTCCAGTTATCACACTGCAAGTTCCCTTTACTATGCTTTGATTTTGAATTGAATTGGAATCGGGTTGAAATGATAAATACCCAAATTGAACTTTGACCTAGGATAGAAAATTAAATAAAACCCGATTGGTCAATAATTTGATTTAAAAAAATAAAATGAAGGTTTTATTTGAATAAATAATATGGTTTTGAAATGAAGTTGGAATTTGAATTTTTATGAAAGGAAAATGTTAATATAAAAAAAAATATGAAATAAAATATTAACAATGTAATTGATGAAAGAATGTTGTTTAATTGGAGAAATGATTGAATTAAGTTTGAAATGATTTAAAAATTAAGTTTGAAATTATAATTAAGTTTGAAATTATTAAACATTGAAATTTTTAATAATTAAGTTTTGAATTATTTAATAATTAAATAAGATTGAATTATTTAATGATTAGATTTAATTGTATTCTTTAATAAGTGAAATTGAAGTTTTGAATAAGTGAATTTTACTTCGTAAATAATTGAAATTGAGTTTCTTTATTAATTAAGTTTTGGAAAATTATTTAAGAAAGTAAATAAGTGAAATGGATTTTCTTTAACAAGAAATAAAATGTGATTTATTGAAATTAATGTAAGGCTTGTAATTTAAAGAATTTGATTTGATGAATTTAATTTAATTCAAATTGTAAGTTTTGAAATAAGGAAGTTGAATTTAAATAATGGATTTAATGAATTGGAAATTTAATAGAAATTGTTTTGAATGGAAAATTTACTAAATGAATATTGAATGAGATCGATAAATGAATTTAAATTGATTTAAATGTTAAATCAAATAAATTTAAATGATTTCGAAATGAAACTTATATACGAACTTGAATCAATATTTGAATCGTTTAAATAGAAATTTGAAATTGAATTATAAGGTTTTGAAATGGTAAATTGAAGTTTTGAAACGTAAATTTTGGAAATTGGTTTTTGAAAGACAAATGAAATGATGGTTTACGAATTGAAATTTAAATTGAAATTGATTTGGTTTTTGAAATATATAAACGACCAATCGGTGTAATAATTACGAAAGTTATTAAAGAGACCGGGATCGGTAATGGATATACTCTCTATCTGAACCGAAACCACTTTAATAACTATACGCGGAGTGATGATCCAGAATGAAGTGGTTGGAATGATGTACGTGATGACTGAAGAAAGAGAACGATGATGGATAGCCTTGACACTTGTGTCAAATTGGAAATGACTAAAACAGGAGCTGTGCCGGGCCAATGGAGGATTAGCTACCTCAAGTGGACACACTTCTTCGAACTATTTATTACTTGTTGTCGATTGGTGCACCCTTGATTTTGGGAGTGTTGTTTCACGGTGTTGCGGGCGCTGCGGCGTTGCGTTCTCACCAGTCCGGATCAGGCGAACGGTAGTATCACTACCTTGGGTATTGCCTCATGTGCCTTGTCATACTTGTATTCCATTTATGCGCGACCACTACGATTTTGATTTGTACCTTTAGTATATGGATTGCCCTCTGGTGACTTCCGGTTTTGGGGAAACTACGGTCTTGTATATGCTTTTGGGAATAAAAATGTGTTAAGGGTGGAATGGGCCATGACTTAACGCTATTTTGATATCTTATTATTACTGATAGACATTATCTACTTATCGTACACTACTACATAGTAGATAGTTTAAAGGATCCTTAAAGGATGGTTATTCCAAACATCCTTTGAGTTACTTGTATTTCAATTGCTATTTCACTTGAGTTGGATTTATTAATATAAGAATGTTAATCCTGACTCGAGTGTTTTGTATTTTGCTTTACGCTCGGGTCAGACTGAGTGTACCAGTATTCGAGACTCACCTTTGGAGTTGGAGCTTTGCTTGAAGATCCAGCCATCTATTCTGCTTTCAGTATTCGATGATTACAGTGATGCATTCTGATTTGTATCTGATGTATCGTGTTACTCTTCCGTTGTATCTGGTTTAACTCTGATGTATCGTATTACTCTTTTGTTGTAAACTCTGATGTATTTTATATATTCATATAGTAGCTTCATGAACTACTATCTCTTTTATTTCCGCTGCACTTATTACTCTGTGTCTGTGATCTGTGATTATATTTATTTACTGTATATGTTCAGTTTTGCCAAATTTAAATTAACAACGCGGTATTTTGAGCAATTCAACTCCGGCATAAGTGTCTACCTATACACTTATAATGGATGCGAATGGTCCAAAATATCGGGTCGTTACAATCACAATATGAAATTTAAATCAAATACATCATTTTTAGGGTAAAATAAACCATAATCTAAAGTAAGTTTTACATATCTTAAAATTCTTTTAACAGCTTTTAAGTGAGTTTCTTTAGGTTGAGATTGGTATCTTGCACAAAGACGTACACTATGCATGATGTCAGGGCGACTTGCTGTTAAATAAAGCAGCGAACCAATCATTCCCCTATATAATTTTTGATCAACATCTTTTGATTTATCTTCTTTACTTAAAGCTACATTAGTTGTCATTGGAGTTGGTTTCCCACTAGAAGTGATCGATCCAAATTTATTAGTTAAATCCTTAGCATATTTTTCTTGACTAATGAAAATTCCTTTATCTAATTGTTTGGTTTGAAGTCCTAAGAAGAAACTTAGTTCTCCCATATGACTCATTTCAAATTCTTTAGTCATTATATCTGAGAATTCTTTATTCATTATGTTATTATTGACCCAAATATTATATCATCTACATATATTTGTACTAATTGAATATCATTTTTGTTTCTTTTAATAAAAAGAGTTGTATCAATTTTACCAATTTCAAAACCAAATTGTAGTAAATAAGATCTTAGTCTTTCATACCAGGCTCTAGGATCTTGTTTCAGACCATATAAAGCTTTCTTTAATTTATATACATGATTTGGAAATTTATTATCTTCAAAAAGTGGAGATTGTTCAACATAAACATCTTCTTTTACAAAACCATTTAAAAAAGCACTTTTAACATCCATTTGATATAATTTGAAATTATTGTAGTTTGCGAAAGCAAGTAGAATCCTGATAGCTTCTAGTCTTGCTACGGGTGCAAAGGTTTCGTCATAATCAATTCCTTCTTCTTGACAATAACCTTGCACGACTAAACGAGCTTTATTTCTCATGACCTCACCAAGTTCATTCATTTTATTTTTATAAACCCATTTTGTTCCAATTATACTTTTATCCTCAGGTCTAGGAACAAGTTCCCAAACATCATTTCTGGTGAACTGATTCAATTCTTCTTGCATAGCAAGAATCCATGAATCATCAGATGATGCTTCCTTTGGATTTTTAGGTTCAATAGTTGATATAAAAGCTACATTACGCATACTATTTAGTTGATTTCTTGTTTTAACTATAGATTCAATATTTCCTAGTATATTTTCTACAGGATGATCTTTTAATAGCCTAATTCTTTTATTAGGTTGCATGATTTCACAATTAGTTTCATTAGGTTCATTATTTAAAGTTACAAAATCTTCTTCATCTTCTATTTGTACAGTATCTTTAAAATTTTCATCAAAAGATACATGCATTGTTTCTTCAATAGTGTTAGTTCTTAAATTATAAACTCTAAATGCTTTACTTCTATTAGAATATCCGATAAAGATACCTTTGTCGGATTTAGGTTCAAATTTATCTAAATTATCTTTTGTATTAAGAATAAAACACTTACTACCAAAAACTTTAAAATAAGCTAATATGGGTTTCTTATTGTAAAGTAATCCATATAGTGTTTTATTAGTTAATGGTCTAATTAAAATTCTATTTAATATATAACAAGTTGTAGCGACTGCTTCAGCCCAAAAGTTTTTAGGTAAGTTACTATCAGAAAGCATTGTTCTAGCACACTCTTGAATCATTCTATTCTTACGTTCTACCACTCCGGTTTGTTGTGGAGTTCTTGGAAAATAGAAATTATGAGTAATTCCTTTTTGATTACAGAAATTCTCAAAATTTTCATTTTCAAATTCTCCACCGTGATCACTACGAATAGTTTTTATTTTTAAAGAAAATTGATTTTGAATTCTTTTAGCAAAATTCTTAAATAATTCAAAAGCATCACTTTTAAGCTTAAGAAAAATTGTCCAAGTATATCTAGAATAATCATCTACAATTACAAAAACATATTTATTGTGATTAGTTGATTGAACTTGAGATGGACCAAATAAATCTAAATGAAGTAATTCTAGAGGTTTAGAAGTAGAAATCATATCTTTTAGTTTAAATGAACTTTTCTTAAGTTTTCCTAATTGGCATGCATCACATATACTATCTACTTTAAAGTTTAACTTGGGAAGACCTCTATCTAAGTCAAGTTTTGATAACCTAGATAATAGTTTGAAATTTAAATGACCAAATCTTTTATGCCAAATCCAAGGGTCACTTATATTAGCCAAAAGACATAAGTTGTCATTTGAAACTTTCATACTAAGGATGTAAATGTTTTTCTTCCTAATTCCTTCAAAGATAATATTTGACTTATTATCTTCGATGTGACACTTATCTTTTCCAAATTTAATTTTAAAATCTTTAAAACATAGTTGACTTATACTTAGCAGATTATGTTTTAAATTCCTAACTAGCAAAACATCAGAAATAAGAGGAGTTTTAGAATTACCGACATTGCCGATGCCAATCACATATCCTTTTGAGTTATCTCCAAAGTTGACCAATCCACCATCTTGATATATAATGTCATTGAGTATCTCGGGATTTCTAGTCATATGTCTTAAACAGCCACTATCAAGTATCCATTTATCTTTCTCAATTTGCACAGTTTGTCCATTGGTTGTTGATTCTTCAAAACCCATGTAACATGTCTGTTCCTGCATAACAATCCAATTCGGTAGATAACTTGATTTTTCATAAAAACTATATGCAGACTTATGATACTTTGATGAAATGCATAAATTCAAACTAGTATTAACAAAATTTCTTAAAAATGCCATTTTAAACTTTTCAAGTTTCAGATTATGAAAACCTATGCTCTGATACTAATTGAAAGAGAGCGCGGATTAAGGATCTTAAGGCTAATTTAACACTAGAGGGGGGGTGAATATTGTTTAATGGATTCTAAGACTTATATGGACTAATTTAAAAATTATGATATAAACAAATGTAGAACTTAATCACAGAACAATCACAGAATCAAACACAGATGCAGAAAGTAAATAAAAAGCAGTAAAAGGAAAGAACACACCGGATTGGTTTGCAGGAACAACCACACCTTATAGAGAGACTCGATAAACTTTTGATTACAAATTGATCCTATAACTCTGAATAGAACTTTGATCTTCGAGAGAGGGCAGAGAATCAAACAAGAATGAGATTCTAATTTGATTCACTTGAGAATTCGGCAGAATTTCGGCACGATCTTAAAAATATGAAAATTTAAGAATATGGATTTGTGGAGAAGGAGTGAAGAAAATAGTTAGTTAAAAAATTCGTTTGTGAAGGCTATTTATAGCACAGTAACGGTCATAACCATTTGTGAAGAGATTTAAACGAATAGACACTTCTTTTGAAAATTGAAACTTTTGAATTTAACGGCCACCATGTCGACATGGGGTATCCCATGATGTCGACATCCCTTAGTTAAAAACAGTGTAAAATTTGTTTTGAAAATGGTATTGAAAGGAAAACAAGATGAAATGATTCTGGAGTAAAATAAACTAATTTTCCTATGTTTTAAAATAAAGAAGAGTAGAAAAATATATTTTTAGAATGTATATATAAATTTGATTTTAAATCTCAAGTTATATACATGCAACAAACTTTAAATTTTTTTGGATTAACTATAACTAAATCACCAATTTATTGTGATAATACTAGTGCAATAAACCTATCTAAAAATCCAACTCATCATGCTAGAACAAAACATATTGATATTAGACATCATTTTCTTAGAGATAATGTAAGTAAAGAAGTCATAACTCTTGAATATATTAATACTGAAAAACAAATTGCTGATATATTAACCAAACCATTAAATGAACAAAACTTTACTAAATTTAGAAGAGAATTAAGTATTTGTTCATTAACTTAAATATAAATTATAAATAATACAAGTATAGTTAATAATAAATATAAATAAAAATTTCTCAAAAATTGAACTGGGCATGTCTACATGACCCATCCCCCTATGTCGACATACAGGCCGAGATTTTCAAATTTAAATTTCCCTCTAAAATTAGTTATTCGGTTATATATTTATATATTTCGACTTTTACTCCTTTTCTCTGTTCTATTCTTTGTAATAAACTTCTAAAACAATAAATTAATGGCTTCCTCTTCTAATAATGAACCTTCTTCACCCACTTCTCCTCATTCTGGCCCTTTTCAACGTTCCACACACGTACGAGTCATCAAATTACAAGAGAAGATGAAAGATTTGCTTCAAATGATGATAGAAATTCAAGTAAGTCAACTGCGAATGGCTAGAGAACAAGATAAGCAAGGGAGAATCCTTAGGAATTTACAAAAATGTAGCCTCGTGGGGCCTTCCTTGTCACTCTATATCAATCTCTCCCGGTTTGGGACAAAAATTAAGGATAAGCACCGATCCCCTACGGAAGGGATAAGCACTGATCCCCTGCCCGGGGGAGGTACTAATCCGTACTTAGAATATTCTAAGGAGTCTATCTCTTGGTCTAGGTTGATCATCGCTTCATATCATTCTCTACGCTTGATTTCTGGACCTCACAATCATCACTCTGCTCTACTGGCCTCGATGACAGTCGAGTCTAACTTGTCCAGTCAGTTCGGATATAGTCGTATCAAAATGCCGAATAGCAGAGTGATATTGGCTTGTGGAATAATGTATTTCTTATAAAACACCCTCATGATTCAAGTGTCAAACACATCAGAAATCACTGTATATGTATAATACATATGTATTTATCCCTTAAGTATATTTAGGGTTTCTTAATGTTCCACCTTTAATTTATACATTCATTGTAAAAGTTTTATTATTATATAACCATTAATAATTTAATAAACTTATATAATAGTCTTATGTATAACATTATATTAACTAAATCTTATTTAATTAACTTATTTTAATTAATTATTATATTATTCAATTATAACATTTTATATTGAATATGTAAACAATCGAAAATTCTTATATACACATATACTTATATTGTCTTAAACTATTTAAGACAACATAACATATATCATTATATATAATATACATGTGTGTCTATTTAAATTAATTAACTATTTAATTAATTAATTTATATTATTAATCTTATTTCTTAATACAAAAATTTAAAAATCAATTTATAATGTTTTCAAACATTTTGAAAAACTATATTATAACACTTTACTACATTTCTTATTTTAAATTTAACTTTCAAATTTAAAACCTTTTATTTTAACTATTAAACTATTTTGAAAACTAGCCCAAGGACCAATTCAAATTGTGCCTTTTCTATTAGAGGCAAACCCAAGCCTAGACAATACCTTTCTAGACACCGAACAAACTGGGTAATAAGCTTAATTAGTTAACCCTAACATGACTAATTTAGATCGCATGGTTTATTGGGCTCTAATACTATTGTAGGATCCGAGCCAGCATACAGTAGGGTAAATGGGTAAATTTCAATAAAATGTCTTCCATTTTGATCTTATTGTGCCTACGAGGTTTAAATTTATTAGATCTTATCCAATATTGTTTTAAAATAAAATCAATATTTTATTTAATTTTCTATAAAGTTTTATTTATTGTTAACTTTATATTATATAATATAATATGTGTATCATATACACATATGTGTGTACGTGCATGTGCAACATGAATGGTGTACATGGTTTGACATATCCATGTTTAGATGTTTGGATTTACAGCACAACGAACTTGTTAGACCCTTTGTATATATTTGTGCTATCAACATAGATGCATATAAAAAATATAAATATATGTAAACTGTATATCGTAAATCATTATTTGTAAAACGTTATAGATAATATAAAACTCTTATACATACATACATACATAAAAACATACATACATACATATATATATATATTGAATTACTTATATATTTATTTATTCAAAATCATTTCAAATTTATTTTAATAAATAATTTTATATAACTATATTTATTACATAATTCGAAATCAAAAGTGTTAAATTAATTTTGTGTGTGTACGTACATCTAAAACATATATTATTATTATTATTATTTAATAATTTTTAAAATTATATATATATATTATAATTATGTACATATAAATATAATGTAATGTCATAAAATAATTAAAATAATACACACACACACACACACACTGATATGCTCTCGGTCATGAAGTTTTTTTTTGTTTTAAAATTATTTAGTTTGAATTTTTTTAATTTTTGTGCAAAAATAATATATATAAAATAATTATATAATTTTGAAAATAATTTTAAATTTGCACTTTTTCATTAAATATTTTATACTAATGTTTTATGATATATATACACTAATATTCGATTTTAAAGTAATTAATAAATGCACGCACACAAACATATATATATATATATAGAGTTTATATTGTATTTATATAAATAAGAATTTTGTTAATTTTCGAAACATTAAGTATATAAATAAATATTAGTAAATATAATATATGTTTATACAACATTCATTGCACCGAAATTAATTTTAAATTAAAATAATTTAGTACTATTATTATATTCAAAAATAAAATATATATTTTTCTAGCTATGAGCATTTAATGTAATAAATTTGTTTTTTAAACATATACATTCATATATTATATCACATGAAGACGACAATGTTATACTGATTCGTGATATATTGGACAGCTATCCAATCACATATACGATATAATAAATACTATATACATTAATATATAATATTAAATGGATTATTACCCTTATTTGAAGCCTAATAATTACACCTAGAAACGTTGAATCTAATCACTCCTCGATTGAATCCTAGATTCAAAAAATGCAACTAGATTGAATGCAGCCACCACCGGTGTTTGAATCTTACTTTAATTTGTGTTTTAAAGACTTGAAATTTGAGGAGGAGGGATAACTAATAGCCGACCTTGGCTGTAGTAAATGGAGCAAGAGAGTAAAAATAAAAGGAGGGGTTTGGGATGAATATATATAAGAGATTGGAGGAGAAAAAGAAGATCTAGACCCACCTTTCTCTTATACCAATTCATTTCTTTGAATTCAAATTTCTAAACCCCATTTTTCATCATATGGTCGGCCTCCTTCCCACCTCATAGCAAACTATAGTAGACTCCTATAAGGGCTTCAAAAACATTTCAAGCTCGATTAATAAATGATACATTTATATCCATTCTAAATGCGTATCGATATCGTATATCGATAAGTGTATTTATAACTATTATATACACACTATTTAAAATTGACCAACATAAATTAAATAATTTTTTTAATTAATATTTCATAAATATTAATTAATTTGATTAATTTATAAAAATTTATAATTAATTAAATCAGGTGGTAATAGGAGTACTCAACTTTTGGTTGTGTGACCCTTAGATGTAAATTCGACCAGCGATTAATATCGAAAAATTAAAATATTAACGTGCGCACATCACTTAGTAGAAGGTGTAACATTATGGTCAAATTTATTGCGTACTTAGCTTCGGTGAAATCCAATTTTACTTTATTTAAGCGTTACCTAGTAGTTACAATTATTTACACCAATTCTCTTCGTCAAAACTATATCACATCAGGGCTTATGGAATTTGGTAATGGTTAAAATTCCAATACCGTTCATATTCGACTTCATAGTCCAAACACAAAGTTCTTGGTTTAATGATAACAATTATTATTAACTGAACTACTTTGGCTAGAGATTTTGACTTTGAGTTGATTTCAATTGACCGTGATACTAACCTTATATAACCGAGGAGACAAATCCTCTCTTGAATAGTGTTTCACTTCCAACACTTCCACTCGACCAAACTATAATCGTTTTATGGATGTCATGCCACAATTTAACTATAATCAGGGTGGAGCTTTCAAATTGAAGATCAAGAGTATTCTCAAGTCAAGAGAACTGTGTGATATTGTCACATCGATATTTTCCGTTTGACTTAGATATATTAACCAATAGAAAACTATCAAGTGAGTCATTCCATAGTTATTTAATAACTATCAGCATGTAAACCCTTGTTACCCCCAGAAATCATGAGTACTGATACACTGCCCAATATTTGGAGAGCGTTACATACTCTAGTTTCAAAGGATGCATCGATATCCAGTCTAGATACATCTTGACTAGGAAAACTTAAAATGTTGTGTTTATTATATTGTGATAAAATACTTATGATTACAACTATTCATAATTACTATCACCAGCACACCACTTATGGATTTTATATTAAATATACTTGACTAAAATAATTAATTAATTAATTATAACATATTATAACAAGCATATAACAAAATGAAAACACCTTTTACTATGATCAAGAATTGATTACAGAGTTAATAATTTATAATAAATTATAGAATTGCCTCTGGGCATACCCCGAACTATTTTAACAGTATTCTTTTTAAATAATGATTACCAAGATTAAAGGTCAAAGGCTAAAATTAAATTTTAACAAGTTTTATAAAGTTTAAATAATTTTTTAAGCTAGTGTTCTAATTCAAATTCTAAAGTAGATTTTGTTTAAAAACATAGTGTAACAACCCGCATATCTATCGATTTTATATTTAAATATTTTATCGTTAGTCGGATGTTAGTCCGAAAAGCTACTTTTTGCATACGGTCAAATTAGGACTCGAGACCACCCCCATTGAGTTCAAAATGACGTTTGCGATCTTTTTGAGTGTAAACTTCGATATGTTTGGAGCTAGTGAAATTTTCGTCACTTTTCCCACTTGTGACTTTGGTTGGGACTGCACCTTCTTAACTCAGCCCAACCCCCTCTTCTCTTCATCACTTCATCAAACACTTCAAGCTTCTTCAAAAATGGTGGAGGGAAAGAGAAATTAAAATTCCAAGCTCGAGATCTTTAGTGAATTCAGCATCAAACTCCGACTTCAAGGTGAAGAACATAGATTCAAGCTAGGGGTTGATTCTTGCTTTGTTCTTAAGCTCTCCAACATCAAATTCGTGGAAAAGGTGAGATTTTTGATCTCACATCTTGCCTATAATTGTCATTGGACTGTTGGGAATGATTCCTCATCACTTTAGCATGTTTGTTGCATTTGGTTTGGATTGGATTGGCGAAAAATTCCAAATTTTAGTGATTTTGGTGAAAAAACTGCTACTAGGTCGTTCTGGCCATTTTTAGCTCGTTCGGAGTTAGGTCGCCCATCCATAGGTCGTAGGTCGCCTGCGAGTTAAAGGCTTAGGTCGCCTGCGAGTTAAAGGCCTAGGTCGTTCACGAGTTAAAGGCTTAGGTCGCCTACGAGTTAAAGGCCTAGGTCGTTCACGAGTTAAAGGCTTTAGGTCGTTCGCGAGTTAACTCCTTAGGTCGTCCAGGCTGCTAGCTCGCATGTTGAAAAGTCTCCACTTTCTTAGGTCGTTGCCGACCTAAAATTCCAAGGCAAACCACTAAGTCGCTCGAATTTTGTTAAGTCTTAGGTCGTTGCCGACCTAAAATCCCCAGGCAAAACGTTAGGTCGTTGCCGACCTATAATTTCCAGGCAAAACGTTAGGTCGTTGCCGACCTATAATTTCCAGGCAAAACGTTAGGTCGTTGCCGACCTATAATCCCCCAGGCAAACTTTAGGTCGCTTGCACTGGCTTATCTCGTAAGTCGTCTCCGACCTAAGCTTCTTTTCCATAAGTCGTTCGCGAGTCAAATGTTAGGTCGACTCCGACCTAACGCACTCGTTACCTTAGGTCGTAGCTCGTAAGTCGCTCGACCCTGCTAAGTCTTTAAGTCGCTCGAGTTAGGTCGGCCAGTATATCTCGTAGGTCGTCTCCGACCTATGCCCCACTAAGTCGCATCCCACTTAGGTTGCAGGACTTTGTTAAGTCGTAGGTCGTCTCCGACCTTGTCCTTAGCCTTGTTAGTTCGCGTGAACTCTTAGGTCGTATGACCTACTTTTCCTTAGGTCGCTGGACCAGCTTGCCTTCGCTAAGTCGTACCGTGACGGGGCGCTGCCCCGCACCCCACCGTGGGCGCTGCCCCCTGGACCCCCGCGACCTGACCGGGCAGGTCGAACCCCGTATTACTCTGCGTAGGCAATCTTATCTGAAAAGCATTCATCAGAACTTCCACTTTGATGCATTTTGAGCTGATTTCCTTGGATTTTATTCACGTCTCCGAATGTGAATTTTTGTGATAGATTGTTCCAACAAACATTTTATGACTTGTCACTTTAAAGATATGAAGGTTTTAATACTAGTAGTAAATATCAAAACTCTTTCATCAAATCGATTTCAACACTATTTTGAATATCAAAAGTTCGTTTTCTCAAACCGATTTCCAATCTACTAATATATAAGCCTTTACTTCACTCGAACGAGAAATCGACTTAAACGACTTAGTAAAACGAGTGGTATGAAACGCTTGCGTTCACTTCGTCGGTTAGCTCTTGGACTTGTTCGATTGAACCCTTTTGTGACAATTTCCTAGTGAAGATTTACAGCTTGTTCGTAAATATTTAAGTTAAGCAAGTGGTTATGGGACATGAAGCTAAACTCATATATTTACTAGCTTGGTGTGATTGACACTTCCTTATGATCATGACGATCATTTTTGTGATTTAGACTAGCGACTATGCGATGTCTCTTCGTCCGTGTGTCGGACTTGCCTTCGGGCCATCCGTGTGTTCGGAAAATTCAAATGGATAGCTTCCATGAGATAGCTTCTCGTCCGTGTGTTCGGACTTCCCCCTTTTACTGATTTCTGGATTTCGTGTGTTGATTTCTGGATTTAGTGCTTCACCAACTTTTGTGGTTTTCACTGATATGATATCAGTTTTTGTGTATTGGTGAATTTGTGTGTCATTACCTTTCTATGTGTTTGGATCTTTGAGAAGATTCTTGTGACATTGATTAATCCCTTGTTGATTATCATTTACATACTTATAGTAGTATGCCATCATGGTTATTATATGTTTATGCCATACCCCTTATCCTATATCATGTCATCTGATATTTATAGTTAGACTGATCCGTTTATTATTTTCTTATAAATAATACTCGGGTCAGACCGAGATGTTACAGGTGCTTCTGCTTGACTTATCTTATGGATTACTCTGACTTTTGGCTAACTACATAGATTGTAGTTTTTGGTTGTACACCTTTGAGATATAGACTCTATGTTTTGTACTTATTCTTTTGTATAGCACGTGATGCTATTCTTTTGTATTATAGTGGATCTTTCCGACCACTACTCTGATGTACACTTTCATGTGTTATATATTTATTCATATCTTCTTCCGCCTTTGTGATATGGATGTCTATGACTGAATTCTGTTATGATTATTTCTATGTTTGTTTCCGAAGATTATATATAGCCACCGTGTGATAGCTTTGTGTTTGTATCGGTATGTCGGATTTCCTCCTTAAAAGATATGCATTCTATTCTATCTGACGTATCGGTGCTCGCACAAAGAAGTTACATGGATGGTCGCTCCTCCACAGCCTTATTCTCCGTGCTAATTGACAGCACTACATCATAGTGTTCTTGGTTAGCGTGGGTATAGAGGTGGGGCGTCACACATAGACTTTATTTTGAATCCGTTCTAAGTCAAACTTAATTTGCAAATGCTAATTTTAAAGTACAAAACACATAAAATTAGTCATAATTAATTTTAATATGTATAAGGGTTTGAATTTTCAAATGAGATTTGGAAAAGCAAACAAAAGAATGATTAAAGGAAGGAAAAGAGACATCACCTTTTCCTCTTCTTGAATGCCCATTTAAACTCATTAATTATCATATTATAAATATATGTAAACATTTGTTATAATACCTCTTCCTTATCCTTTTATTAAATGTCTACTAAAACTCATTAATTATTATTTTATGAATATAATAAGTAAACTATTGTCCGTTAGTTAAAATGAATTTATAACATAATATATATACAAATATAAGTGAATTGTGTATATAGTACTATTATTTTATATTATTTCAAAATAAAATTATGGACAACTAGTGCATATATAAAAGGGCGAATGTACCTATTGTGGCGTAAATCCTAGCACCTATAAACGTACACATTGATCATGCACATTGTTTATATGTTGAACTTGCACTATACACATGTGTGCGTGCTTAATACTATCATTATAATGTATTTAACTTGAATTAATTAAAATCCCTTTTTAAACAAATTAAATATAATAAGATTTTATTTTAAACAAATTTTAGATTGGATCCAAAATCGTTTAGAGAGTTCATAGCCCCAACAAAGATCCAAAATGGAAAATAATAATAATTTAAATCACCTATTTAACCCACTTCCAATTGGCCTGAGTCCTTCAATGGAATCATAGCCACAATGGTTTATGCGGTCTTAATAAACAATATTATGGATAATTTATTAAAGTCAACCAATTTAATAGAGTGTCAAGAAAGGTAGCGTCTAAGGTTAGATAGGGTAATCAAGTACATTTTCTAACCTGGTTACTGCCCTGGCCCGAAGAATGATGATCCCAAAAGTTATTCCTGCTATAAAGGCACAAATTGATTTTAGGGCATGCACTAATTTTCAAATTCAGTTTGAAAATTTAAAATATATTTCAAACATAAAAATTAATTTTAAAATATGAAATGATTTTTATAGTATTTATAAAATGATTTTGAAATGTGTTTGAAGATAAATTTCATAATTTTGAAAATTAATACTAATTAATTGTATTAATACTAATTAATTGTATTAATTAATTAAAATAAAACACACACACACACACATAGATATATATATATATTTATGTATGTATGTATCTTAAATTATTTTGAGGTCGATAATAAATTAAAATTTTGAATTTATTAAAATTATTTAATCAAAAATGTTTTAATTAAATGAATATTTATTTCATAAATATTAATTATATATTAATTAATATATATATATATAATGATATATGTATATAAAACTATAAATGTTATAGTTAATATTCATCTTAAAATTGTTTAGTATGAAAAAAAATAAAATTTTGAATTTTATAATGATTTGATTAATCTATTAACTAAATCAATAAATTAAAATTAATTAAATAAGATTTAATTAATAATATACATAAGAATATTATATAAGTTAACTAAATCATAAAAGGTTATAGATAAATTTAATTTGTATAATATAACCATTGATGCCAAAAATTGATCGACATCCAAAAAAGACTATAATAAAACGAGATCTAGCAAAACCAGAATTTTATAGTGGTTCGGCAATCTCTGGCCTATGACCACTGTAATTTTTATTGATTATAGGTTTAAGAGTCACAAGTATAAGAGATTTACCGATCTAAAGCCTAGAACATTAAATAGTAGCTTCCTTAGAGACTTTAATGGAGGAGAGATAGAATATGAAGAAGATAAGGAGCCAAAAAATCCTTCTCCGGTTGCTATAGGTCTTGTATTTATATGGGAATCACCTAGCAGGACTGGGATCTACAAAATATCAAGTCCAGGTCCAAGCCCAAATATGCAGAATTGAGTACCAGGGCCCAAGCATCAATAAAAACCACTCGATGCCGAATGGTTTTTAGGGGAGGAAACTTCCCTTCCTTCTTTCAATTGGCCTTTTATCTCCGATCCATTATGTTCCGAGCACTTTTCCTTTGGGACTGAATTGATTATGATAGGTTCTGATTTTTCTTGTTCTAGTTTGCTTTGTTCCAGTAATCCTTAGAGCCTCTTCTACTCCTTAAGAAAAGCACCTCATGATGATCGCTCGAGCCATAGTTTTATGTAGAATAGTACTGAAGGTCCCACATGCAACAAAATGCAGTCAGTACTGATTGGTAGGGCTCACTACCGAGTGGTCCTTTTTGCTTCAATCCCCTTGAAATTTCTTGAGTGTGTTCATATTTCCTTTTTAAGCATGCTCCTAAGTCCGTGAATCTTTTTGCCTTCATCTTGACATTCTGATTCCAGTGAAAATTGCTTGGCCAAAGAGCCGGATAACAGTTACCCTAGTGCATGCTTTTATTGAAAACAAAGTGTACTTTGAATCAAGACAAGTGTTTACTATTATCCATATACGTCCGTTGGTTATTCAAGAATTGCTCTCAAGTGTTGTATCCACTCTATTAATACCCATTTAACTGCTCTATGTAATCGAAATTCCATCTTTCGTGCTAAGGACAAGATCTACACTCCAGATATCGTTCCATGCCTTAGGTATGCATACTCTATCCTTCTATGTACTCCTCTATTAATTTTGGTTGAAATACTCAACTCAGCACTAAGTGGTTCCTCTCGGTACCAAGTGCTTTTGCTTTGCCTCGAGTAATATAAGTACTTAGGAGTTAGAAAATTCTATTACCTTTTCACTTTTCTTGCTCGTGCCTAATCTCTCCAAGTGCTCAACCCGGTGCCGACTTCTGCAACCACCTTCAAAACATTAACCCAACATCAGAGAACCGCCGCCGACCACCACAGCCTACACCAACTCTTTCGCCACCAATTTCTTCATTGTAACTTGACCCTACATTCTCCTATTCATCCTTCAAATTTAGCAAATCATCGAGGTGGGCTGTCGTTTGGCGATTTGGTCATAGCCATTTGTATTGTGGCTAGCAAGTGTGACAATGATTTGAATGGTTCCAACAAGTATTGGATCGAAGCAAATCTTGAGTTCTTCCAAAGTAGTGCTTGGGTCCGACCTAATATGGATTCTGGTTCAACTTGGGAGTGCACAGGGGAAACAACTAAATATCATTGCCCAATTTTGGATTGCAAAGCCTTTCAATTAATTCCAACCAACACTCGGCCAATCAACTACCATCGTTCAAATGCCAATAAGATGGTTCTTTTTTGAAGAATGGTCAAATCCAGCAATTCTGTGGCATCACATCCTATTCTGCACTTCTAGTGTTCCTACAAAAGAAAATTTTCCCTACCGCTCCAAGCAATGGTTACGTTATCAATTATCCATTGATAATGGATAAGATATGATGCATAGTTCCGTCGTGCGGCGTGGCTCATTTTTCTAGCATGAGAGAGCTATCTATATAGGATGGTTCATTCGCCATGTATGTAACACGTGACTCATACTGCATAGATTAACATTTTCACTTATTCCGATCGACGGTCAGAGTCCGATTGGTCAACACACGTCGACATCAGTTGGATTATGGGCGTCAGTCATATGGGTTTAATATTCAAAACAAAGCATACCCGACTGTGTTAAACGCCAAGTTTTCCTGTTTAGAACCACTCTCCAATTTCATCGTTTCTTGTCCTATGCCAGCACATCTACTCCTCCCAAAGCTGGGTCTTCCACAGCTCAGGTTTCACCTTTCGTACCTGTAAGGCCCAGACGTTCAATCACCACTGAGTTACAAGGTATGGTTGTTCCAATAAGGCCATTGCAAAATCTGCCTCCTCCACTAAGTGAGTATATCTATTTAAGGATTCTGGATGATCCATCAGAACAAGTGCTAACAATTCTTACATCGAAGATTCTCTAGAACCTATTTTTCTAACACGTGATTCCTGAGGCTGACGTACTGCTCCCAACATAGGCCCAACGAGCGCACAAACCTCCAATAGGCTATACTGCATGCAATCAGTATATATGTCTGGGCGGTGCCGTCCTTCCATTACATTTATTTTTTGCAATCCTTCAAGAGTTTGGGCTGGCTCCATCCCAATGGGTAAGCTCTCCAGAGTTCCTTATTCATGCTCTTCGTGCATCAGTTCTCATGGCCTCTAACCTTAACGAGCTAACTTATCTTTTGACCTTCAGGCAATGGCACAACTCGCCATCCTACATGATTGTCGAGGCATGGTGTGGATATAAAGTTATCAAGGCACTCCACAACAAGTGCTCGTACTTCAAAACAGCTATTTCTTCGTTCGGTGCCTGTATGGTTTCAATAGGCTTTGACTTTCCCGAAGTAAGATCCCTTTCTCGTTGCTCTTACCGTACTATATTCCTTCTATCCAAGTGCCTACTTATGGTTTACTTCTTCATAGACATTCCTGCTCGAGACATCCACAATGAGCATGCTGATACTCTAAAGCCCTAATATAGATTAGTTCTAGCATCACACCACCGCATATCTTTGACAAATGAGAACCTTCGACAGTGCGGTCTGCTACTCCCTGATCACTCTTCTATTCCTACTACAACTCCATAGAGTTGCTCTAGAATGCCTACTCGATCTTCTGCCCCTATTCGCAGCACCGGCAAGAATCTCCAAAGGAAATTGAAGGTTCATCGGGTACATTACATGTTGAAGAGCCTACCGATAGAGCAATAGAAGAGCCAGTCGTTTGCGAAGTCCCGAGAGAAAGGGATGAAGGAGCTAGAATGCAACCAATCCTAGAGAAGAGTGAAGGTGATGTGAGGAGAGAAGGAAAGGAAGAGTTAAAGGAAGAGAAAGGCGAAGAAGGTGAAGAAAACGCCAATTATGGCGATAATGACTATGACGTTAGTCCGGAGGGTGATGAGTCGTCCGGTGAAACATCTACTGAAGGCCCCGAGCTTTCTGTTTTGCCTCATCGAAAATGCAAGATTATCAAGTCTCCAGAAACATCATGGAAATAAGCACATTGCCACCAAATAAAGCAACTTTTCCAGCCCACTCTTTTGATGACATCTTCGGCCCTTTGGGAGACTTCGATATTAAAATTGATGATATTCTTAAAGAAGGCTCTCCAAATTTCAACTTCCCATCCGGGGTTATCCTAGATGAAGGCGGAGAGACTCCATCTTTACTTCCATGCGAACATGGAATGTAGAGTACTTAAGGGGGTCTTCGGCACTCTACAATTCACTAGGATCACAAACCCAATCTCAACATTCATTTAAATCCTAAAATTCTAGAATTTATACAATCTTTTTTTCTATTTCGGGTACCATGGCTAACGATAGATATAGAAAGCTCTAGTATAGTATGGCCGAGTCAAGAGGAAAAACCCTCGATCCATATCCATCTTGTTCCAGCTATCGTCGAGGCCAAGAATCCAAGGAGCAGAGGGCTTGATGAAAAGATAGAGAGAGAGAGCGAAGGGCGAAAGACGATCGCCACACCGGGCGAGAGGATGAGAAAATGCAGCCTAAAGAGAGGCAACATAGTGATCCAAGCAAGGGGCATAAAGATTCTCATGACCACCATGACTTCTCTTCCAGCAATCCTCTGCTTCACTTTGGTCCTTCAATTCCTTCATGTCAATAGTCCCCAGCCTTTCCCTCCTTAGTTACAACCGTGCCTCCATGCTCCAAAGGGATCTCCATTCCTTCAACCTTATTCTGGGTGCACCTCCTTGCCTACAGGTTGCTTTTCCTGATATTTTCCTGCATGGTGTCATGTTCAATTGTGACACCCAAGACATTTCAAAGGAAGGAGGAGACCGGGATGTCCAACATATTAAAAAGCACATTGACCAAGGCTATGAGTGGAAAAGGCTCATATATATGCTCTCGAAGGTTAACTCTTCTAACTATACTAATATCTAATCCTTTGAGTCTAAGAAAAAGATATATGACAGCCTCATTAAGGGGTATAAGGGAGACCTAGAGAAGATGATGGTGGAGAGAGATGCAGCTCTGGGCTCTAAGGCCAAGGCTGATAGCTTAATAAGGAGATAAAGAAGGCTCACACCGACGTTGAAATTTTATTGAGGAACCTACTCAAAACTGCTCATCTGGAGGGTGCCGCCTTGAAAAACTTAGATTATCGAGAAGGACCTGGCCCTTACTACAGTATTTGAATTCATTCCGGCCAGGGACAAGACCGTTGAAGAGCAGGCCAAGTTTCGAAAGCTCCACACGGAAAAGGGGAAACTCACCAAAGATCTTCTACTAGTTAAGGTCGAGAAATTGGATGGTGAAGTCGAACATGCAGTCGTTGCGTAAGAGCTGAAAGAGCTTAAGGAGGGAAAGGCCAAGGATAAAGAAGAGTTGAATAATACTCTCCAACACTTCTTTACAAGCATAATTTAGTACAAGAATTTAAAGTGGCTGGGAAGCACATACGCTGAAACTCTCGCCAATGCCTCAGAGAGGTGCTACGTCGTTCATAAGCTTCCGGTGAAGGCATCACCAAGGAAGAGTTGGTGGCTAAGTACCTCAATGAAAAAGATATTGAAAAACTCAAGAAGGGAAAGGTTGTGTTAGCTTAAGAAGATGCTTCTACTGTAGTTGCTGCTATCGAGGCTTCCGCTGGCCCAAGTGCATCGGGCCCAGCAAAATTGTCCGTTCTAAAATCTAAGGAGCTGCGAAGATATTCCTAAGACCATGGGGGCCAGCTCCGAGGCCACCCACATCATTCCGGCATCCATAACAGCTACCTCCATCGAAGCTTATGCTCCCCTTATAATTGATCTGCCATTTAAGCATTCACTCGTGGAGGATGAATTTTCTAAACCGCCAACCTCGCAATCAATTCCAAGGGTAATATATCTCTTGTTCCTCTGTTTTTCGAGAATTTCCAGTTCTCACGCTAATTATCACTAACCTTTACTACTCGGTTTGACAACTTTTAGGTCATCCGCATCTTCCTCCTTCGCCCCCGGCCACTCAGGGCCTGGGTCCTACGACATTCTTTACCGCGTCAACCTCCATCTCTAAATCTGCATTCCACTTTGCAAGAGAATGATTAACCACCTTTGTTTCAATTTAATTTGATTTTTGAATTTAATTTTTTATTGGTTTGTTTTATTTTAGGGAAGATGATGGTGGCCATTAATTTGATGTATAGGATTAAAGATTCTATGTAAAAAGAAAGTAAAATGAGGAGATTTGTTTTTAATGGGATAAAAGAATCTTTTCTCATTCTCCTTATTTAACTACCTTATTTAATTTCAAGCAATCGGTCCCTTCATTTTCCCATTATATTAGTTGGCCCTAGCATGCATCCATAATGGGAAAAGTTTCCAAATTCCAAAGCAAAAACCTCCATGTAATTATTTATTTCAAACTCCATTAAAAGGATGCGTCGATATTAAATATCGATATTTGTAAATATAACTTTTATACATGCATTTTAAATAATTATTAACAACATTCAAATATCAAATAAATTAATAATAATTAATACTTCACAAATATTAATTAATTTAACCAATTTACAAGATTTTATAAATTAATTAAATCGTGCGGTTTTTTAAGAAATCACGAATGTGTTTATGCGAATTATGGTGTGAATTTAGTCAGTGATTCGTATTGAACAATTCAAATGGTAATATTTGCACATAACCTTAGCTAGTGGTGTGATGGTTTGGCCAAATTCATGGCTTATAGATATTTTGGTAAAATTCAATTTGATATTTTCTCATTATTAGAAAAATGAGTGATCCTTTATTCGAAGAGGAGAGCACTCATGCATTTTATTCCATACTAAAATGATGCTACCAACAAGCCTGATAGGTCGCAAAAACCCCCTTATAATATAATAATCTAAAACTCCCATGTCCTAACAACTAAATTCCATAATGCAAATAAAATGACAATACAATGTAAAAAACCAAAAACTAAGCTGAACTCTAGATATGCTCAAATACTAACTATTCATCCATGGTAGGTAAATTTACTAAGTCCATCCATGCTCTGGTACACCAAAAGCTGAAAACACAACACTAACCCAAATGATTAGATCGATGCATATATATATATATATATATATATATATATATATATATATATTACACACACGCATATACATATATATATATACATGCTATAATAAAAAATAAACATACTAATCATAAACTAGGTAAGAGATAAGGGAGTAAATAAAAAGCAATGTATTATGGTAAAGAACATACATGTGAGATTAAATATTAATTTCGAATTAAAAATATATTGTAGTCTAACTAGATTCCTATTAAGAATATAGATCAGGAAATTCAATTAGCACACAAATCAATTAAAAAGGCATTTAGAGCGCTATTATTGATGCTATTTCTAAATAATAATTTTTTTTACTAAATTAATATGAGATTTTAGTTTTTTAAGATATAGCTTGAAACTAATATTGTTATCTATTTTATAACTAGGGTTTGAAATCCAATTAAAACTAAATAAATCAATTGTATATACTAAATTTTCCATAGGAGTATTTATATTATTTAAAACTCGTTGATTTCTTTCAAACCTTATATACCAACATATCACAGTAAAAATAGGATTAAATACTTATCTATTAAATCCAGTATAATAAAATCTAAGCTTATTCCAAAATTCTTCATAATTAATATCATTATTAATTATATTAAAATAAAAAATATTAAGACACTACAAGAAATTTTATTTTTGGTGGCGTGCAAAAAACGCTACCAAAACTTACAGTAGCGTTTTGATAAACACCATGATAAAGCCCGCAACTAAAAATCCATGATTTTTAGTTGCATTTATTTCAACGCCACTATGAATCCTTTTTATTGAGCGTTTCTCAAACGCCACCTCACCAAAAGGTTTTTGGGTGCTACCGATAGAGTTTCCAACTTTACTCCTGCTTTACGGTTGCATTTACTCAACTCCACTATATGTATTTCTGTAGCGTTTTTAAAACGCTACTAAAAGTAGTTTATCATTTTGCACCATTTTTTCATGCTATTATTTCCCGTTGATGGTCTATTTTATTTCTACTATATCAATCAATAATCACTCACATAATCATCATATTCAAACAATTAAAAATACATATTAATCATATAATCAAATAAGATATCCATAACCATTCTAATACAATAGTTTTTTATAAAATAACCAAACTCACATACAATAACCATTCATATACAAATTTACACACGTAGTACTAATAAAATGTTATGATAAACGGGTGCTAATAAAACGCTTGATTACCCATAATTCTTTGTTGCATACACAAGTGAAAGCTAGCAACATAAAAGTCTAACCTTGCTCTCTTCAAAAATCCACTGCCTGCACAAGTGAAAGCACAACATATAGTCAAACAATTATGTTAATTCGTAGGACTTCAAATCCAATATCAAACATCTGCAACATTGTACGAGTATATCATATTATAAATAATGTCATATAAATAATCAAAGTTATAAACGTAATGAAATAAATAAAGTCCAATCTTACAGTTATATATAAAATGTTGTTAAATTAGTTATATTATTATTTATAAAATTTATTTAACTTAATCTTAGTCAATTTTATAAAACTTGTTTAATTTTAACAAAGCATAGTTAATTTTTATTAACTTGGTTAACTTAATTTATTATTATTATTATTCAAACTTAGTTATCTTAATTATATTATTATTATTATAAACTTATTTAAATTTTATGAACTAAGTTAATTTATCATCATCATCGTTATTTATAGATCTTTGTTAAATAAGTTATTTTATTATTGTTTATCAAATTTAGTTAACTTAAACTTAGTTAATTTTAACAAAACTTAGTTAATTTTTATTAACTTGGTTAACTTAGTTAATTTATTATTATTACTACTAAAACTCGATTAATTTAATTATATTATTATTATTATTATTATAAACTTAGTTAATTTTTATAAAGATAGTTAATTCATCATCATCATCATAATCATTGTTATTATTTATAAAACTTTATTAAATTGGTTATATTATTATTTTATAAAATTTAGTTAACTTAAACTTAACTAATTTTATAAAACTTGTTTAATTTTAACAAAACTTAGTTAATTTTTATTAACTTGGTTAACTTAGTTAATTTATTATTATTATTATTATTATTATTATTAAAACAAGGTTAATTTAATTGTATTATTATTAATGTTATTATTATTAATATAAACTTGGTTAATTTTATAAACTTAGTTAATTCATAATCGTTGTCATTATTATTATTTATAAAACTTTGTTAAATTAGTTATAGTATTATTATTTATAAAATTTAGTTGACATAAACTTAGTTATATTATTATTATTATTATTATTATTATTATAAACTTAGTTAATTTTTATAAACTTAGTTAATTCGTCATCATCGTTTATAAAACTATGTTAAATTAGTTATATTATTTTTATTATAAACTTACTTAGTAAATTTTCATAAAACTTACTTAGTAAATTTTCATAAAACTTATTTAGTTAATTTTTATAAACTTGGTTTTTGTTATTATTGTTTTTGTTTTTGTTATTATTATAAACTTAGTTGACTTATATCAAACTATAGACTATTATTGTTATTGTAATGTTATTATTATTATATTATTATAAACTTAGTTAATTTTTTATCAAACTTAGTTTATTATTATTATTTGACTTACATCAAACTACAGACCATAATGTTGTTATTATTATTATTATATTATAAACTTAGTTAATTATTTATCTAACTTAGTATATTATTATTATTGTTATTATTATTATTACTATTATTATTATAAACTTAGTTAATTTTTTTACCAAAATTGTTTATTATTATTATTATTATTATTATATTATAATACTTTAATATAAGGTTAAAAATACGATAGTGAGTTTAAGTTCAAATTTACCTTTGTCATTGTCACAATATCAAGAGTCACACCATGCCCTTCAAATCCCCAAAAATGTCTAGTGCGTGTAAATTCTGATTGTACTTCATCGGCTATGCATATGCCACTAGCTTGCTTTACACTTTTATACACAACAAGCAAGTAACCTGGAGCTAATATCGATATTCCACCCACTACTTATGACATATAGATAGTTTCAAACAAACATGAAGAAACAAAACTAGCAAATTCAAAACAAATCAGAAATTAGAATTACTATACTTGCATAGCTTCAGCATCCCTATCGGTTATAGTAATAATATATACCAAATTCCGATGCCGCATCTCTATCGAATGCAAATTGACTCGACGTTTGACAAACAAATCAAGACCCAAAAATACTGCCTTTGAACTTCAAAATCCAGAATTAAAGCCATTTAGTTATCAAATGCATCATTATCATCATCTGGAAGTGGCTGTGTTGCTGCTTCGGCAATCTCTTTCTCATACCTGACCTATTTCGAGAACACAATTACGTAAAGAACCATTATAAAAGTACAGTTTATTTTAAGTTTTAATCTATATCATATCATAAAATATGATTTGTTTGCTTACTGTAGTTGTGCTTGAATGTCGATTTGAACTTCTGGAAGAGCAAGGGCTGGGGATTCGAAAAAGTGATGATTCATATCACTACCCAAGACATACATGAAAAATAATTAAGAAAAGAAAGTAATATAGTACTGTTGCAAATATAAAATAAATGCTACATATATATTCATGTAGTTGTGGCATTTGGAAAATATAATGCTCTTACCCAGCAAGTTTTATAGACAAATAGAGGTAGGGTTTCTCAAAATTGCAGTTGCTTTTAGCAGAGATCTCATAATACTTAAGATTCTTATTTCTATGGAATGTGATCATCTTTGCTTTCACTTCTCTGTTCTTCACGTCAACCTTGTTGCCACAGAGAACAACAGGGATATTCTCGCAGAACCTATACAATAGTAGTATAAAAAGATTATATTGTGAATTGAACTGAAAATACCTGCTTGTAGTAGTAACAAAGAATCTATTTTCAACTAGATATCAAGTTGAATTTCAAAATATTACCTGCACAGATCCCTATGCCATGTACGAACATTCTTGTAGGTAAGTCGGGCAGTGACATCAAACATAATGATTGCACATTGACCATGAATACTGAAAAAGGAAGTTCACCATGTTTAGTATAAACATACCATATAAAATAACACATGATACAAACATGATAGATTAGAACCCACACGTATACATGAAGAAAAACTTAAAATGAATTATAAGCCATCATTTGTACCATGGAAGTGGTATAATTAAGAACTCCTTTTCCTTTTTTGATACGATTTTCAATCCTTTTATATGTTCCATTTTATTACTTTTACATGTTCCTATGATAGATATAAGCATGAAAACACAATGCTAGTTGCTTTCAGATTTAACTTGTAGTCTGAACTAGGTGCGCATCCTAGTTAGAGTGTCGAGATTTTGAATTCAACCACGAAATGGTAATTACTTTAACAACTTCAACACCTTCTTGATGTCAAATCAGTAAGTTAAAATAGTTTTCAGTTTCAAATTACAACGACATGGTAATTACTTTGACAACTAATTTATTACTCTATCAATGACATGGTAATTATTATTATTTGACTTACATCAAACTACAGACTATAATGTTGTTATTATTATTATATTATAAACTTAGTTAATTATTTATCTAACTTAGTATATTATTATTATTGTTATTATTATTATTACTATTATTATTATAAACTTAGTTAATTTTTTTACCAAAATTATTATTTATTATTATTATTATTATTATATTATAATACTTTAATATAAGGTTAAAAATACGATAGTGAGTTTAAGTTCAAATTTACCTTTGCCATTGTCACAATATCAAGAGTCACACCATGCCCTTCAAATCCCCAAAAATGTCTAGTGCGTGTAAATTCTGATTGTACTTCATCGGCTATGCATATGCCACTAGCTTGCTTTACACTTTTATACACAACAAGCAAGTAACCTGGAGCTAATATCGATATTCCACCCACTACTTATGACATATAGATAGTTTCAAACAAACATGAAGAAACAAAACTAGCAAATTCAAAACAAATCAGAAATTAGAATTACTATACTTGCATAGCTTCAGCATCCCTATCGGTTATAGTAATAATATATACCAAATTCCGATGCCGCATCTCTATCGAATGCAAATTGACTCGACGTTTGACAAACAAATCAAGACCCAAAAATACTGCCTTTGAACTTTAAAATCCAGAATTAAAGCCATTTAGTTATCAAATGCATCATTATCATCATCTGGAAGTGGCTGTGTTGCTGCTTCGGCAATCTCTTTCTCATACCTGACCTATTTCGAGAACACAATTACGTAAAGAACCATTATAAAAGTACAGTTTATTTTAAGTTTTAATCTATATCATATCATAAAATATGATTTGTTTGCTTACTGTAGTTGTGCTTGAATGTCGATTTGAACTTCTGGAAGAGCAAGGGCTGGGGATTCGAAAAAGTGATGATTCATATCACTACCCAAGACATACATGAAAAATAATTAAGAAAAGAAAGTAATATAGTACTATTGCAAATATAAAATAAATGCTACATATATATTCATGTAGTTGTGGCATTTGGAAAATATAATGCTCTTACCCAGCAAGTTTTATAGACAAATAGAGGTAGGGTTTCTCAAAATTGCAGTTGCTTTTAGCAGAGATCTCATAATACTTAAGATTCTTATTTCTATGGAATGTGATCATCTTTGCTTTCACTTGTCTGTTCTTCACGTCAACCTTGTTGCCACAGAGAACAACAGGGATATTCTCGTAGAACCTATACAATAGTAGTATAAAAAGATTATATTGTGAATTGAACTGAAAATACCTGCTTGTAGTAGTAACAAAGAATCTATTTTCAACTAGATATCAAGTTGAATTTCAAAATATTACCTGCACAGATCCCTATGCCATGTACGAACATTCTTGTAGGTAAGTCGGGCAGTGACATCAAACATAATGATTGCACATTGACCATGAATACTGAAAAAGGAAGTTCACCATGTTTAGTATAAACATACCATATAAAATAACACATGATACAAACATGATAGATTAGAACCCACACGTATACATGAAGAAAAACTTAAAATGAATTATAAGCCATCATTTGTACCATGGAAGTGGTATAATTAAGAACTCCTTTTCCTTTTTTGATACGATTTTAAATCCTTTTATATGTTCCATTTTATTACTTTTACATGTTCCTATGATAGATATAAGCATGAAAACACAATGCTAGTTGCTTTCAGATTTAACTTGTAGTCCGAACTAGGTGCGCATCCTAGTTAGAGTGTCGAGATTTTGAATTCAACCACGAAATGGTAATTACTTTAACAACTTCAACACCTTCTTGATGTCAAATCAGTAAGTTAAAATAGTTTTCAGTTTCAAATTACAACGACATGGTAATTACTTTGACAACTAATTTATTACTCTATCAATGACATGGTAATTTATAGTAAGAACAACATTGTGCAGTCTATAAGTAATGTTTCAAGCATAAATAAACTATAGCCAAATTTTGTTTGAAAATAAACGTCGGTTTTGGTTCTGAAATTTCAAAAGTTGGTGGGTTGAAATTTTGAATAAATAATATTATAGATGAGAAAACTTCTACAGAAGAGTCATTAAGCATATGAGCTTTCTCTAATAGCTACATTTCTTGTAAAATAGGATTAGTTACAGGCTTATATTATTACCTATGGTACTGATGCTTCATTATGCAGTTAAAGACCATGGATTTAAATGCACATATTATACTCAAATTCAAAAATATTTATATGTTTAAAAATGGGTAATCCATATTTCAAAAAATGGAAACAGTAATTGAAAACACATTGTTCTATTTTAGAAAAAAAGAAAAGAAAATATATTTCAGATGTGATTGGGCGAGTTTGAAGTCTAAAGTCAAATACAAATGACATGTAGTTTTGTATCACCCACATTTTTTTGCAAAGAGTTGTTGGATGTTTATAATTTTTACACTACAATCTCCAATATTTCATTTTAATTCTGAAACTTTTCTTAAATATTGTACAGAAACCAAATGAGTTGGTATAGAATCCTATATCATCAATTTGGTAATTAGCAGAAGTTTAGTATATTACAGCCATGGTCATCATGGAAATTTGTTCATTGCTTTTGATTTGAGTTAAAAATTAAAATTTATATAGACATGTAAACATAAATAATGGAAGAAGAAAAACATACTAGTAACATTTAGTCTTGTTGGGTAAGCTGAAAGACGACTGTACTTGGTCATGAACATATGTAACTTCATCAAAGGAGGAACAACAAGGACAAAATGTAAAGGTACCTTTTAGTAATACTGGTAAGCCGTTGTCCATTGTATATTTAATAGCACAAGAGGTCAATAATGCAGACTTTCTGCTAAGCTGAGCGTCCATTGCACTATAGATTTAACACCAATATTTTCTTTTCTTTTCTCACCCCTTTGAAATTCAAAACAAACCTAATATTTTAGGCATTAAATAGATGTGTTAAGCAAAGTAATCATACTTAGAATGTAACGACCCGTATTTTTAGCTATTTTCAAATTATTAAATTTAATGTAATTATTAAATAAAAATGGTTAAAAATAAAGGTCTTAATGATTTTGAATGTAAGTTATTGGATATGAACTTAAATAAAATTTTGAAATAAACTAATTTTGAAGATTTAAGTAATAACGAGTATTGAAATGAAATTTTATATTTACTGGGTTTATGATCAATAACTGAAGTTGAATAATAATTGTGAATTATGTAGATAGAAATAAAATGATGTTGATAACTAAAATTCATTTAAAATCTAATATTGGAATTTGTGTGAATATTGGACAATTAAATTGTTTAAATTCAATATTGGAAAATTATCTGGATAATTGAATAATGGGAATTGAATGACCGTAAAATGGAAATAGTTGTTCTATAAATTGAATTTGTTTTAAAAGTTAAATCTTATAAGTTCATTGACTTATATTTCAAAAGATAGTGATTTATTGAATAATCAAAATTGTTGAAATTTGATATTGCAATTATTTGAATATTTGGATTCTGGATCTAATACCATGTAAATGATAATGTTGATGAAAATTATATTTAAATAACAATGAAGATTTTTATCATTTAAAATTGGATTTAAAAGTGAATAATTAGGAATTGGAAATTTTACATTATAATCGAGACGTTAAAACAATGATCTGGGGCACGGTCTCGGATTCCAATGAAACTAGTTCCATTGGATCCGTAATAGTGTATTATTATCGGATTTCAAATTTCGTAATGTTTGGAGTTATCGTTTGGTTATACGGAATATAAACGCGTTGAAATTAATATCGAAAATTCAATATAAAAATTGGGTCCAAAAGCTATCTTCTCCATACGATAGAATTAGGACTCAAAACCTTTTCCATGGCATTCGGAATAAGGGTATAACATTGTAAATGCCTAGTGGCATGCCTCAATAGGGGTTCGAGATTTTGAGTTACGAAATCGAGATAGTTTGAAAATTTAAATAATATATATTTGTTCGATTGACTATATTTTCACATCAGCCCCTTTTCTTTCCCTTTCAGGACACTGTAGATGACCCATTCAACACGGCAACATCTTTTCTTTCCTCCCTTCTTCTTTTTATACCCACGCAACACTTATAGTAGGAAAGAAAGATGAATCAACTTCAAAAAATCCGTTCTCCATTAATACCCACTTAAAAATCCTGAAACCAGTTTCTAAAATCCTAATTTTTCATTCACTTCGATCTGGTGGTGGTTTTGTAAGGTGCGGTCGAGATTGGGGAGGCACGGATTTTGGGTCGTGTTGAATACGCTAGTATATGATTTTTGTTTGATGATAATAAACATATATATATATATATATATTCATTTAAATGTATTTGTTATTGTACTATTTTATTTTTCACATAATTAAATAAATATTTTTTGAATAAAATAAATAACACAGAATTTAAATTCAAACAAATAATTTATTACAATTTTGAATAGTACAAATTTGAACTCTCACTATATATACACAATTTCAATTACATTACAATTTCGATTACATCACAAATTTCAATTTACAATGTTCACCTCACTACATATCACTCATTCACTCGTATTTATCTTCAACTCTATTCCAGATTGAATTTAGCATCTGAATTATCTACAAAATAAACACTGACGCGGTAAAATCGAAAAGGAAATATTTTTGCAGTGTAAAATAAAATGTGTGCTTTTGAAAAATTTTATTTGCCTCGGTTATTTGGGTTGTTCGTCATCATTTTCGTTTGAATCCATTCATACACGAACAACTTGTGACATGCACAGTGTATCACTGTACATGCTACAAGGCCGTGCACACCGATATACACTTGATAAAACTGCAGGGACAGGTGAGCACAATGTCAAACCCAAGCTGAGGCTGGATTCAACTCAAGTTCATAGAGTCTCGACCAAATCAACCAAAACCAGATAATGTCATCAATGAACACAGACTCGTCAGGACATTCAAAACAAAACAACAAGTTCTCCAAAACAGTGCAGACTTGACTGCAAAGACATGATTACCATAACAAACTCAAATGTACACAATCAGGCATGGTGACAACAAGACTTCAAGTACATATGGTGGTCAAGGAAAACAAAGAACAGACCCAACAAACTATCCCAAGTCCAGACTGCAAAATGTACAAGACAGCAACTCAGAGGAACCACATACACCATGCAGTAAAACATGAAGACCAATATGAACCAGACCATTCTAACTCGTGGTCAATAAGATAAAAGTTCAAAGGCAACATGACAGCTGCCTTTCAACAAGACTACAATGAAATGGAGATCCAAGCAATAAAACAATACATATGAAACTAAGAAGAGGCGGTGAGTTAACAAAGAACTGGCATGAACAGACTTGAAGCATCTGAACAAAAAACTCAATGACTCAGTGGAAAAAGACTATATTCTAAATGCATCTAAACCATACATATGCAACAAAATGGGTCAGGCAACATCAAGTGCACGACCGAACCAAGGCAGTATCAGTTAAGAAATTGAACAAGTGAATGGACATCAAGAAATCATGGGAAATGGCCAAGGTGACTACAACATTACCAAAACCAAAGAGCATGTCAAGCCAACACAAAGTGGAACAAGGTGCATCCAGCAACAGAGGCTACAACCCAGTACACACACAAATGAGCACATGTAATCTGAACCAAAGACCAACTCAAAAGTACACAAACATACAACAGAAAATGAATCTAGCACATATGGTCAGAATAACACAATGCAACAACTTCAACCAGAATAAAATGTACAACTTCAATTACTAGAGGAAGTGAACCATAAAACAGATTACCAGTGAATCAATGAAGCAACACAGCAACAATGACTCAAACTCAAAGAAACATGAATACATATAGAAGCGCATCTAACCAGACCAGGTAGCATATAAGTGGAACCACACTGTAGTCTCAACTGACCAGAACTGAGGCACACAATGGTATGAGACAGAAGGACAAAGATTTCAAAATGCACAAGGAACCAGACTCAATTGCAATAGTGACCAGTGTCATATACACATGTATGTATACATGTATATAGTTTTAGAAACTTACACATTAACAATCAAAGAAACTATCGGTAGCAGTTTAATGCACAAGCATGTGGTAGGGCAAAACAGTGACAGTAATCAAGTGCAGGTAAGCATACATATATACATGCGCGAACACACATGTATACATACATACATACATACATATATATATGTATGTATATATATGCAGAAATTCGAATATATGAATACATCAAAAGAATCATATGTATCAAAATAGAATAGATCAAAGCCATAGGAACTGACCAAAGGAATTCATAAAAATTCGAATTACAATAACCAAGTCAAGGCCGAGATGAACAAATTCAACAAAAGTCACGAGCGTGATGAACAAGCATCACAGATTCTAAAAATCAAATGCAAGCCGTGGTGACCAAGCAAAGAATAACAGAAAAATATACAAATTAAACCAGTCAGGATTAATCACATCGTTCAATCGAAAATCAGTGGCCAAGCATAGCAACGTGAAGAATTCAAGCAAAATAAATATGAACGATAATTTAGGGTTCGAACCCTATAAATAACCAGTAATATCATCGGCAATTAAGCATTCGAGTTAAAGCAAAAAATCACAGAGCCAAGATTCAAATTAGATCCCAAATCAATAACTCAAATCGAGTTCAAGCCAAAGCAAAACAACATAGGAAGTAAACGGGAAAAATACACATACCAAATTATATACAGTTGAACTCAGGAAATTGAAGCAGCGGAAGGAAGTCAAAGCCAGAGATCGATTGACGAAGCCAATCAACGCAATAGCCACTGCAATCAATCAGTATCACAAGCGGCGTCTTCAATTTCAAAGCCCTAATTTTTTTAAAAGGAACGAAGCAGACTTTACAAAGCAACGAAGAAGAACGGCCAAAGTTTTATACGAAAATAAGAAGGGAGATATCATTGTTATAAATTAAAGTGGGCCGGCTTTTTTTAATAGTTGGGCTTAAAATTAGAATTAGGGTTTTATATTTTAATTTTGTTATTGTTTTGTAATTTCTCTTTTAACTTGTGTAATTGTCTAGTCATGTGACTATGTTATGTACTACGATGGTGTAGTTCGAGAATTCGCAACTCAGTGGCTGAGTTGTGGTAGCGTTTTGAGCGTAGAGTTAGGTTAGTCGATAGCGGGTGTCGCAAGTTTACGTGTGAAAGCGTCTGACTACTTAATTTCTAGTAGAAACCTTGGGGGTAGCATGTAGGTAGGGTTTTGCCGAAGCTGGGTAAATCTGTGTTGTTCTATTTCTGCTTTTATTATTCTGCTATTATCTGTGCTGCAATTATTATATATATTTCCGTATTAATTTTTATTATTATTAGTATCACCCTATTCACCCCCCCTCTAGGGTGAAAACGATCCTACAAGTGGTATCAGAGCTAGGAACAAAAACCATTTTTTTGTTTTAAAAATTTTGATTTTCATTTTAAAATTTTGATTTTTTAAATGGCTTCTTTTAGTAATGCTTTTGCTGAGGGTTAGTCTATAGTTAGACCACCCATGTTCAATGGTGAATATGCTTACTGGAAAAATAGAATGAATTTTTTTCTAAAAACCATTGATGCTTGGAATATTGTTGAGACGGGATATAGGACACCAACTATAGTGGTAGATAATCCAGAAATTGAATAATCGATGGATTAATGGACAGATATTGAAACTAAGTTATAGAATGCTAATGCTAAAGCTATGAATTCTATTATTTGTTCATTAGATCAAATTGAATTTAATCGTGTCTCACATTGTCTAACAGCACAGGAAATTTGGCACACACTTGAAGTGACCCACGAAGGAACCTCCAAAGTCAAAGAATCTCGCCTTGCCATGCTCAGCAGCGAATACGAAAACTTCACAATGGCAAAGGATGAAAATGTCAAAGAGATGTACGGACGACTCTCTAATCTCGTATACAAATCAAAAGCTCTCGGAAAACCATACACAGAATTGGAAATAGTCCGAAAAATCCTCAAAATTCTACCATGAAATTTTGAAGCCAAAGTCACTGCTATTCAAGAATCGAAGGATTTGAAACAAATTAAAGTCGAAGAACTTATCGAAAATCTCACCACTTATGAGCTAGAAATGAAATTCAAGGAAGAATGCGAAAGAGGTGATACGCGAAAGAAATCAATAGCTCCTAAAGGAACAACCGAAAGTGAAGATGATGATGATGGTGCAGCAGAACTGGCATTGATAATAAAGAAATTCATAAGGTGGAATCACAAATACGGAAATCCAGCTCTAAATGAACAATTGAAAAGCGGAATAGTCAAAGTACTAGACAACTCAGAAAAGCTGGAGATCATATGTCACAAGTGCAAAAAACCCAGTCATATCAAGCCAAATTGTCCTCAGAATCGACTCAGCCAAGGAAAGAAACCGTAAAGGAGAAGTTTTGCAGCTACTTGGGATGAAATTGATGAAGACGATGAAGCACAGGCAGTGAAAATGAAAAAGCAAAACTGTGTCTTTAAGGAGAAATAAGTGATAGCGATGATGACGAGCCAAGTGAGGTATCAAAACTTACTCTCTCAGAATTACTTATATATTTTCACGAAGTAAATGGCTGTTTTGAACGACTTAGGGAGAAGTGTGCTAAAATTGAATCACAAAGAGATAGTTTGATAGAACTAAATAAACAGCTTGATCAATTGGTTAAAAACTATCGAAACAAAAGCCCTAAGTGTGATAAGTGTCCATCATTTGAAGAGGAAATGAAAAAATCAGGAACTAGAATCAAATCACTTGAAAATGAAATTCTGATTTTGAAAGAAAGTGAAAATACTAGGAGAGAAAATTCTACCAAAAAGTGCACCTTGTTATTGAATGAAAATGAATCTCTCAAAACACAAGTCCAACAATTGTCTACAACTTTAGGGAAATTCTCCAAAGGAGAAAAATCACTAAATATGTTATTAAGGAAACAAACTGTTAATCCTATTAGACAAGGACTTGGATATACTCAATCTGAACGTGCTAGAAGCAAAATTAGTCAAGTCAATTCTAAGTGAACGATTTGTGGAAAAATTGCACACAATCACAATAATTACTGGTATAGACCCAAACACGTGAAAACCATACCAATTTGGGTTCCAAAAGGCACGAATATAAAATCCCATAACTCAAACAAATCTAGGTGTCGAAAGGAACAAATATAGATTGTTTGGGTCTACACAAACATATTTTTAAAAATCTTTTGCCACTAACAATCATGGACCTATAAAAACAAATAGGTCACAAAAATCTTTCCTCGTGTAGGTGTAGTTGCAGGCTAAGGAACAATAAGAGTGGTACCTGGATTCTGGCTGTTCTAGGCACACGACAGGCGACAAATCTAAGTTCCTTAGCCTAGTAAAAAGGTGGCAGAATCACAATAGGCAACAACGAAATATTATCGGCAAAGGTAAAATAGGTAACAGTACATTTACCTTGAACGATATATTATATGTTGAAAATCTGCACCATAATCTGATTTAAATCAGCCGGTTATGTGATAAAGAAATGAATGTTGATTGTTGGCCAATTATCTTGTTATGCCGAGAACACTATAAGTACCTCTAGAGTCTTTGAATTAGTTTATATATGCAATAACCCACATATTTTACGATTTTATATTTAAATGTTTTGTTTAAATATAGCATCGTTTGTTGAATTTAAAGTCCGAAATGTTACTTTTTGTAAATAGTCGAATCCGGACTCGAGACCATTTCCATTGAGTTCAAAATGACGTTTACAAATTTTTTGAGTATAAACATCGATATGTTTGGAGTTGATTAGGATTTTGGTATTTTGTTTGGGCTTTGGTTTGTGTACTAGCCCACTAACCCAGTAAGAGAACCCAAACCTTCTACCAAATACCTCCCACTCCACTCCTCTTCATTCATTCCACTTTCTAAATTCCTAACACTCAAGCCCTAGAAAAATGGGGGAAAAAAAGAGATTAAAAATTCCTAGGCCCTAGATTCTTAGGAAAATCAAGTTCTAGTTCTAAAATCAAAGAGAAGCTTAGGTAAACATCCTCTTCATCTTCTCCATCTCAATCTCTCTTCAATTTTCAGAAATTCCTATAACCTAACTTAGGAAATTCATTGCATTTGATAATAGATGGAAGATTCTAGAGGTGTTGTTGAAGAGAAATCAACCTTTGCTTGTTTTAGAGCTTCTCATTTCTATATTTGAGTTTAAAGGTGAGTTCTTGAACTCACATCTATGTCTATAGCTTTCATTGTAGTTAGGTATGAATTCCTAACATCTATTTTATGTCCAATTGCTTTTGAATTGAATTGGTTTGGTGAATTTTCCAATTTTGGTATTTTGAAGTCAAATCAATGAAAATCCTACTTTGGATGTTTAGATATGTTGTTTGGAGTGTATTGAAGAGCCTATAGGTCTGGGTTGTCGCTTGGCATAAATCCCTAGCTGCCATCGCTCATCCGATCGCTTCCGAACCGATTTGGCCATTAATGGCCTAGGTTAATTTTTTGCCCTTAGCTTCAGCTCAGACGTCTGGTAAACGCTCAGACGTCTGGGTAGTCGGAATAAAAATTCCAGACTTACAGCTCAAATGTCTGAGGTTATTCCCAGACGTCTGGGCGATCTGGAAGAAAATTTCCAGACCTTCAGCTCAGACGTTTGGGAAAACCCCCAGACGTCTATCGCTGTTAAATTCAGTGAAATTGCCTATTTTAATGTGGCTTTCCATTTATATCGATTTTTGGTTGATCCGATTAGTTGTTACCACTATTTATCGACTTTGATGACTTCATTTTATGGATTTTTGGGAATATCCATTTGATGGATTTGATATCGATTTTATGGTTTTAATTCACGTCGTCGAATGTGAATTTTTGGTGGTAGATTTTTTTTACAATCGTTTCTATGGTTTTTCACTTTAAAATACAAAGGTTTCTATACTAGTAGTAAATACTCAAACTCTTTTGCAAAAATGATTTCAACAATTGCTTTTAATACAAGGCTCGCTTTTAAAACTGTTTTCAAATCTATTAGTATATACAAACCTTTACCTCATTCGTATGAGAAATCTAATTAAACGACTTAGCAAAACAAGTGGTATGAAACGCTTGCATTTACTTCATCGATTAATTCTTGGACTTGTTCGATTGAACTCTTGTGACAATTTTTGAGTGGAAATCTACAATCTGTTCGTAAATTTTTAAGTTAAGCTAGTGGTTATGGGACATGAAGCTAAACTCATTTATTTACTAGCTTAGTGTAATTTACACTTCTTACTGATCAATGATGATCATTTTATGGTTTAGACTAGCGATATGCGATGTCTCTTTGTCCGCGTGGGGGACTATACCCCATATTATGGAGCTTCGTCTCATTTTTAGGGGCTAGCGACCCCTGGTCTTTTGACCGTTGGTTGAGCAATCTGCTCAACGAGTTCGGAGCATGGGGCATATCTTTTTAGGTGCGTCGATGTTCGGCCCAATAAATATGTGCATGGGGCGTATCATTTTAGGTGCGTCGATGTTCGCATGTGCATAAGGCGTATCTTTTTAGTTGCGTCGATGTTCAGCTTATCAGTCCCCAAGGGGAGACTGTACCCCGTATTTTTATGGGATAGCGTCCCGTTTATGATACACGTGTTGGTGAGTTTTCATGCTCCCGTTTATGATAGGCCTCCCCCCTTTTGTGATTCCTGGATTTCTAATTGATGATTTCTGGAATTTGTGTTTAAGCAATATTTGTGATTTGCTTAAATAAGCTTTATCAATATTTGTGACTTGGTGAATAAAATAAAGAATATGACATTCTTTTTGGTGTTTGAGTAAATTTGAGGTATTGTATGATTTTTTTGTGGTTATCATATGTATTTGTAATATCTCTTATCTTATCTCATCTTATCTTATATTTATAGCTAGACTGATCCGTTTATTATTTTTCTTCTTAAATAATACTCGGGTCAGATCGAGGTGTTTCAGGTGCTTCCACTTGACTTCTTATCAGGGATCGTCATCTGACTTTTGGCTAACTACTTTAGCTTGGTAGTTTTTATTTTTATACATTCGAGATAGAGACTCCTTGATGTATACATATTCTTTTGTATAGCACTTGTACCTATTCTTTTGTGATGTAGTGGATCTTGTATGACCACTACTATGATGTACACTTCTATGTGTTATATTCATATCTGTTTCCGCCTTAGTGATGTGAATATCTGCGATTGATTTATGTTATGCTTATTTAATATTTGTTTCCAAAAGCCACATAGCCACTATGTAATAGCTTTGAGTTTGTATTTGACGTGTCAGATTTCCTCTTGAAATGAAATGCATGACATATTATCTGACATATCGGTGCTCGCACAAAGCAATTACACAGATGGTCGCTCCTCACAGCCTTATTCTTCGTACTAATTGACAGCATTACCCAGTAGTGTCCTTGGTTAGTGTGAGTATAGAGGTGGGGCGTCACAGCTTGGTATCAGAGCCAAACTTCGGAACAATGTAGAATAATCTAGCAAGGATCATTGTCCTAAGTCTCTCTTAGGAATCATGCCTTAGGATTTAATTCGAGTCTTAAGACCAGTTCTATCATATTTTCTTTTATGATGCCTTGTTTTATCAATCAAGTTTGTTTGATATTCATTATGAGAGTAACCTTTTTCCTAATCTTTCTTTATTAAAGAAGAGAAATGGTTAGACCTGGCCGTCCCAGCACCGGTCGATCCAGTGCTACTCCTCAGGATGGCGTATTCATTTCTGCCCAACAGCTTTTGGATCTCGTAAAGAACGCCCAAGCTGCCAGACCCATTTCTGAGCCTACTCATCCTAAATCCGAGTTTGCATGCTTGTGCAGTGATTATACCAATTTAGGTGGAAGGCCATTCAAGGGTTCCGAAAGCGTTATAGAAGTCCAAGCTTGGCTTAGAACATGCGACCGCATCTTTTCTCACATGAATCTTGTGGATCTACATCGAGTCCAAGTGGCTTCTAGCATGCTCCAGGAGAGAGCATTAGATTGGTATGAGCTTTTGATTTCAGAAATTATTGAAGCGGATCTTACTTGGGAACAATTCCGGGAAAGGTTCGAGTTAAAGTTTGTGCCGAAAGCTGAAAAAGTATCTTTAGCTCGATGCTTTATTGACCTTGTTCAAGGTGAATCTTCTGTGACAGATTATGTTGCATCTTTTGAATTCCTCTCTAAATATGGGGTCAAGTATATTAATACCCCATTGAATAAAAATCAGAGGTTTATCTATGGGTTGAATAAGAACCTCAAAAAGCCTTTACTTCTAAAATTAGAAGTTTCTTTCGACCATCTTGTAGATATCGCTCTTCGACTTGAAGAGGCCGATAAAGAAAGTGATGTTGAAGTTGTGGGTGCCAAACAGAACTTCAACATCAATAAGAAGAGGCCTTTTAAGTTCAAACCTAATCCCAATAAGAGAGGGAAGCAAGCAACTTCGGTAGCAAAGACTCCTACCCCTAATCATAGAGAATGCTACAATTGTGGTTCTAAGGACCACTATGCGAATAGGTGCCCGAAACCCCTTTATTGCCGCTATTGCAAAAGTTCGGGTCATCATATATCTTCATGTCCCAAACTTCAAAGCAAGAAAGAGGGAAAGCTAAATGTTGTGCAAGCCCCTAGTAAGACTTCTCTTGGTCAAGGTATTTCTCATTCTGTCCTTGATGGTATTATTATGTTTTGTGATCATCCTATTCGAGTTCTTTTTGATACGGGTGCATCTCACTCTTTTATAACAAAGGATTTTGTTGATACTTTGTCTTTAAATGTTATGGGCTTGATGACTTCATTGAGAATTGCGAATCTGGTTGGTGGATCCGCAACACTCAGTTTATTTTGTAAAGATGTCGAGATTATTTTATGTGATTATGATTTCCGTGCCGATTTGCATGTTATGTGTTACTTAGGTTTCAGAATGATTTTGGGAATGGATTGGCTTAATCGTTATGAAGCCCACATCCTATGTCCCGAGAGGACTATCTATCTTCGACATCCCCAATCTGTTAAGCAGATTACTATTGTTCTTAAAGATCCAGATTCCAATTCGGTGGCATCCTTATATTCTCTAAATTCGCATGATGATGATAATGATGATGAGGAAGATGTCATTTCCCTCATTCACATTGTTTGTGAATTTCCTGATATCTTTGAGCCCATTTTAGGATTACCACCTAAGCGAGTAATTGAGTTCAGAATTAATCTAATCCCTGGAGCTGGACCTATCACTTGTCCTCCTTATCGCATGTCCAATAAGGAAAATGAGGAGATGCGTAAACAATTATCCGAATTGGAAGCAAAACAGTTTATTCGTTCTAGTTCCTCTCCACGTTGAGCTTCAGCTATCTTTGTGAAGAAATCCAATGGTACACTTAGGCTTTGCGTTGACTACCGCAAGCTTAATGATCTTACCATCAAGAATAAATATCCCTTGCCTCGGATTGATGATCTATTCGATCAACATAGCAGTGCTAGAGTCTTTTCACAGTTAGACTTAGCAACCGGTTTTCATCAGCTTCGTATTACAGAGGATAGTATTCCTTTGACATCGTTCCATACTCGTTATGGATCTTATGAATGGCTTATTATGCCATATGGTTTAACGAATGCTCCAGCTTATTTCGTTGACCTTATGAATCGAGTTTTCAAAGACTTCCTCGATCGATTTGTTCTCATCTTTATCGATGATATTCTTGTTTATTCTAAAACCGAGGAAAAGCATGAAAAACATCTTCGGATTGTGTTGGAAACTCTTAGGAGAAATCAATTGAAAGAAAATTTTTCTAAGTGCCACTTTTGGCAATCCCGTGTGAAATTTTTAGGACATATTATTTCTGAATTCGGAATTTCAATGGATCCTTCAAAGATTAAGGCGATTCAAAATTGGAAGAGACCGGAGAGTGTGACAGAAATTAGTAGCTTTCTTGGATTGACGGGCTATTACCGTCGGTTCATAAAAGACTTTTCTAAAATTTTCGTACCTCTTACTAGTTTGACAAAGAAGGGAGTTAAGTACATTTGGTCAGACAAATGTGAAGCTGCTTTTCAGAAATTAAAAGAACTCCTTTCCGATGCTCCTATTCTTGTGATTCCCGAAGGGAACCAAGACTTGATTGTTTATACCGATGCTATTTATGTTGGTTTGGGAGCCGTTCTCATGCAAAGAGAACGTGCTATCGCTTATGCTTCTAGGCAATTAAAGCCTGCCGAGACTAGATATGCCATTCATGATTTAGAACTCGCGGCAATTGTTTTTGCCCTTAGAATTTGGCGTAATTATATTTTGGGAGAGAAATTTGTTCTCTCTACCGATCATAAATCTTTGAAGTATTTGTTCTCTCAAAAGGAACTTAATTTGCGTCAACAACGTTGGCTCGAATTCCTTGCATCTTATGATCTTGATATTCTTTATACTTCCGGAAAGGGAAATCGTGTTGCCGATGCCCTTAGTCGTGAGCAACAAGCGATTGTTTCCATGATGATATCCGAATGGAATGATCTCGAGACTCTGTCAACTTGTGAGATTCGAGATCGTGAATCTGATTTATGTTCATCTCTTGTTTTGTGTAGCCTTGAGGCTCATTCATCTCTTTTAAACCACATCCTTGAAGCTCAAAAGCTAGCTCCCGAATTGGCTCTTCTTAGCCAAAGTTGTAGGGATAAAAATAATATTGATGGTCTGAAAGACTTTGAAATCGATGCTCGTGGTGGTATTTGAAAATTTGGTAGACTTATTGTGCCAAATATTAGTGATCCTTGTAAAGACATTTTAGAAGATTCTCATCGTTCTAAATTTACCATTCATCCAGATAGTAGTAAAATAAACACGGACATGAACCGACTATATTATTAAAATGGAATGAAATCTGATATTGCTAACTTCATTAAGCGTTGCATGACTTGCCAACTCGTTAAGACCGAGCATTAAAGGCCCGGTGGGTTATTGCAACCATTAGACATTCCCGTATGGAAGTGGGATCAAATTTCCATGGACTTTATTGGCGGTCTTCCCCGTTCTCATTCGGGTCAAGACAGTCTATGGGTGATTGTAGATAGACTGACAAAATCCGCCCATTTTATTCCCGTTCGGTCCAATCGAACCGTACCTCTTTTGGCCAAACTCTATGTTAATGAAATTGTTAAATTGCATGGAGTTCATACTTCTATTGTTAGCGATCGTGATCCATTATTTACTAGTGTATTTTGGAAGGGTCTTCAAAAGGCTTTGGGAACGAAGCTTAATTTAGCACCGCTTATCATCCTCAGTCCGATGGAAAAACGAAGCGTGTGAATCAAACTCTTGAAGATCTCCTTCATGCATGTGTTATTGATTTTGGTGGAAGTTGGGAAGATCATATTTCCCTTGTTGAGTTTTCTTATAATAATAGCTTCCAATCTAGTATTGGTATGGCACCTTTCGAGGCACTCTACGAAAGGCCATGCCGATCTCCTTCGTGTTGGCTTGAAGCCGGTGAGATGCTGGTTTTAGGTCCAGATTTTATTCGTGATGCTACAGAAAAGATTGACCTAATTCATCATAGGATGAAAGAAGCTCAAAGTATACAAAAATCCTATGCCGATAACCGAAGAAGGAAATTGGAATTTTCTGTAGGAGCTTTGGTATTCATTCGTGTTTCACCTATAAAGGGTGTTGTGCGTTTCAGTCGATTGAGAAAGTTAGCACCTAGATATATTGGCCCATTTTCCACCACCGAACGCATTGGTTCCACGGCTTATCGCCTTTTATTACCGGCCCAATTTTCTGCTATTCATGACGCATTCCACGTTTCTCAACTACGGAAATGCCTTAGAGATTCCGATTCTATTCTTGAGCCCGGTGTTATTGAAGAAATTGAAGTTTCACCTAACTTGACTTATGAGCAACATCCTATTCGTATCATTGCTACGGAGGTTAAACGCCTTCGTAATAAAGATGTTCCACTTGTGAAAGTTCAAAGGTCCGCAAATCCTAAGGATTGTTCTTGGGAATCTAGAGAATTCATCGAGCGAACACATCCGGATTTACTCTCTCGTGCTCCTTAAGGTGAACTTCTCACTTCAAAATTTTCTTTTGTGTTGTTATGCCTTAGAGTGGTTGTTACTCTTTATTTTCTTCTTTAAGTGTTGCGAGGATGCAATTTCTTTAAGGAGGGGAGTCTGTAACAACCCGCATATTTTACGATTTTATATTTAAATGTTTTGTTTAAATATAGCATCGTTGGTTTAATTTAAAGTCCGAAATGTTACTTTTTGTAAACAGTCGAATCTGGACTCGAGACCACTTCCACTGAGTTCAAAACAACGTTTACATCTTTTTTGAGTATAAACATCGTTATGTTTGGAGTTGATTAGGATTTTGGTATTTTGTTTGGGCTTTGGTTTGTGTACTAGCCCACTAACCCAGTAAGAGAACCCAAAACTTCTACCAAATACCTCCCACTCCATTCCTCTTCATTCATTTCACTTTCTAAATTCCTAACACTCAAGCCCTAGAAAAATGGGGAAAAAGAAAAGAGATTAAAAATACCTAAGCCCTAGTTTCTTAGGAAATTCAAGTTCTAGTTCTAAAATCAAAGAGAAGCTTAGGTAAGCATCCTCTTCATCTTCTTCGTCTCAATCTCTCTTCAATTTTCAGAAATTCCTATAACCTAACTTAGGAAATTCATTGCACTTGATAATAGATTGAAGATTCTAGAGGTGTTGTTGAAGAGAAATCAACCTTAGCTTGTTTTAGAGCTTCTCATTTCTATATTTGAGTTTAAAGGTGAGTTCTTGAACTCACATCTATGTCTATAGCTTTCATTGTTGTTAGGTATGAATTCCTAACGTCTATTTCATGTCCAATTGCTTTTGAATTGAATTAGTTTGGTGAATTTTCCAATTTTGGTATTTTGAAGTCAAAATCTATGAAAATCCTACTATGGATGTTTGGATATGTTGTTTGGAGTGTATTGAAGAGCCTATAGGGCTGGGTTGTCGCTTGGCATAAATCCCTAGCCGCCATCGCTCATCCGATCGCTTCCGAACCGATTTGTTCGTTAATGGCCTAGGCCAATTTTTTCCCTGAGCTTCAGCTCAGACGTCTGGGTAGTCCGAATAAAAATTCCAGACTTATAGCTCAGACGTCTGAGGTTATTCCCAGACGTCTGAGCGATCTGGAAGAAAATTTCCAGACCTTTAGCTCAGACATCAGGGAAAACCCCCAAACGTCTGTCGCTGTTAAATTCAGGGAAATTGCCTATTTTAATGTGGCTTTCCATTTATATTGATTTTTGGTTGATCCGATTAGTTGTTATCACTATTTATCGACTTTGATGACTTCTTTTTATGGATTTTTGGGAATATCCATTTGATGGATTTGATATCGATTTTTATGGTTTTAATTCATGTTGTCGAATGTGAATTTTTGGTGGTAGATTGTTTTTACAATCGTTTCTATGGTTTGTCACTTTAAAATACAAAGGTTTCTATACTAGTAGTAAATACTCAAACTCTTTCGCAAAAATGATTTCAACAATTACTTTTAATACAAGGCTCGCTTTTAAAACTATTTTCAAATCTATTAGTATATACAAACCTTTACCTCATTCGTATGAGAAATCTAATTAAACGACTTAGCGAAACAAGTGGTATGAAACACTTGCGTTTACTTCGTCGATGAATTCTTGGACTTGTTCGATTGAACTCTTGTGACAATTTTCGAGTGGAAATCTACAATCTGTTCGTAAATTTTTAAGTTAAGCTAGTGGTTATGGGACATGAAGATAAACTCATTTATTTACTAGCTTGGTATAATTTACACTTCTTAGTGATCAATGATGATCATTTTATGGTTTAGACTAGCGATATGCGATGTCTCTTTGTCCGCGTGGGGGACTATACCCCATATTATGGAGCTTTGTCTCATTTTTTAGGGGCTAGCGACCCCTGGTCTTTTGACCGTTCGTGGAGCAATCGGCTCAACGAGTTCGGAGCATGGGGCGTATCTTTTTAGGTGCGTCGATGTTCGGCTCAATAAATATGTGCATGGGGCATATCTTTTTAGGTGTGTCGATGTTCGCCTGTGCATGGGGCTTATCTTTTTAGGTGCGTCGATGTTCAGCTTATCAGTCCCCAAGGGGGGACTTACCCCGTATTTTTATGGGATTGCGTCCCGTTTGTGATACATGTGTTGGTTAGTTTTCATGCTCCCGTTTATGATAGGCCTCCCCCTTTTTGTGATTTCTGTATTTCTAATTGATGATTTCTGGAATTTGTGTTTCACCAATATTAGTGATTTTCTTAAATAAGCTTTATCAATATTTGCGACATGGTGAATAAAATAAAGAATATGACATTCTTTTTAGTGTTTGAGAAAATTTGAGGTATTGTATGATTTTATTGTGGTTATCATATATATATTTGTAATATCTCTTATCCTATCTCATCTTATCTGATATTTATAGCTAGACTGATCCGTTTATTATTTTTCTTCTAAAATAATACTCAGATCAGACCGAGGTGTTTTGGGTGCTTCCACTTGACTTCTTATCAGGGATCGTCATCTGACTTTTGGCTAACTACTTTAGCTTAGTAGTTTTTGTTTTTATACATTCGAGATAGAGACTTCTTGATTTATACATATTATTTTGTATAGCACTTGTACCTATTCTTTTGTGATGTAGTGGATCTTGTATGACCACTACTATGATGTACACTTCTATGTGTTATATTTATATCTGTTTCCGCCTTAGTGATATGAATATTTGTGACTGATTTATGTTATGCTTATTTTATATTTGTTTTCGAAGGCCACATAGCCACCGTGTAATAGCTTTGAGTCTGTATTTGATGTGTCAGATTTCCTCTTGAAATGAAATGCATGACATATTATCTGACATATCGGTACTCGCACAAAGCAATTACACAGATGGTCGCTCCTCAACAGCCTTATTCTTCGTACTAATTAACTACATTACCCAGTAGTGTCCTTGGTTAGTGTGAGTATAGAGCTGGGGCGTCACAATATAGATTTGTTTGGACTAATGATGTTTTTTTATTGGTTGATGATTACTCTAGATATACATGGATATATTGTTTTATTTTATTGCTTCTAGATCTGACACTATGTTCACTAGTTGTTTATGTGCACAGTTTCAATTCAAAATGATTTCATTTTAAAGCTTTAAAATGATTATAAGGTATTTGTTGCAACTTCACGGTCTGGTCTATGATATCCAATTTATGATAACTGTGATTTAAAGGGGTATTCAGATGCAAATTCTGCTGGTAGTCTAGTTGATAAAAAAATTACTAGTGCAATGTGTTTTATGTAGAGACATTCATTAGTTGCATCACATTTTCAAAGAAAATATCTGCATAATTTTCATTTTAACTGATTTTCAGTTGGCGGACATTTTTTTTCAAAACCCTTCTAGAAAATAGTTTTTTGCTGACTTCGTTTCAGATTATTCATTTTAGAAAATTTGATTTTATAATTATTTTTGTATTTGACCTTAAATGTCTACATTAACTAATCTGACTCCCTACTGATTATCGAAAAGATAAATAGTGATTTAAAAAGTGATGAGTGTTGATATTAATCATATATTATGACTTAAGATGGTATATTTAGTAAATTTATTTAAAATTTAAACAAGATTTATAATAACTTTTGTTGGTAAAAATTCCATGATCATCTCTATTTCTATCATATTTCTAACGTCCATCACTCATCAAAATTCAATTTAGTATGTCAAAATGTGGTATTTTAAACAGGAAATTATTCATTTTTATTTTATTTTTTTAATAAAAACATCCAAAGTATTCACTCTCATTTAAAAGTCCTCACGGTTATGCATGGGTGAATTACTTGAAATATTTGTTTATGTACTTTCATGCTCATTTAAAAGTCCTCACGGTTATGCATGTATGAAACACATATCAAAATTGTTTATTAAATAGACGAGTTGATTCAAATCCCATTTAAAAGTCCTCACGATTATGCGTGGTTAGAAGATACTTGAAATTCATTTTTAAAAAAAAATTGGGAATACTACTAATCTCATTTATAAGTCCTAACGGTTATGCATGGTTAGTAAGTATTCAAATTCCTGTCATAAATATACCACAAATAGATACAACTATATGTTTTTATATACCAATATCATCCCTACCACTCTAAAGTGGAATATGCGCCTAACAGAGTATTTATGATTTTTGTTTGATTTTTTATTGAATTTAATATCTATACTCGATTGGGTATAGATGTTGTATTAATATCTATCACTTTATCTCTATTTTTCTAACACAATTAATCTTTTGCTGATAACAAAAGGGAGAGAGAAAATTTAATATTTTGGCAAATAAAGTTCAAATATTTTATTTATTTATTTGCATATTCTCATTTAGGTTCATTTGCATATTTTTAATTGTTTTCATGCACATATGAAGGGGGAGCTTTGTTGTAGAGAGGGAGCATTCAAATAGGGAGAGAAAATAGATTTCATCAATGACCAAATACATTTAATAAATTCAAAAGCTTAAATATATGTTTGTTATCATCAAAAGGGGGAGATTGTTGAATACGCTATTATACGATTTTTGTTTGATGATAATAAACATATATATATATATATATTCATGTAAATGTATTTGTTATTATACTATTTTATTTTTCACATAATTAAATAAATATTTGTTGAATAAAATAAATAACACAGAATTTAAATTCAAACAAATATTTTATTCTAACAAATATTTTATTACAATTTTGAATAGTACAAATTTGAACTCTCACTATATATACACAATTTCAATTACATTAAAATTTCGATTACATCACAAATTTCAATTTACAATGTTCACCTCACTACATATCACTCATTCACTCGTATTTATCTTCAACTCTATTCCAGATTGAATCCAGCATCTGAATTATCTGCAAAATAAACACTGATGCGGTAAAATTGAAAACGAAATATTTTTGCAGTGTAAAATAAAATGTGTGTTTTTGAAAAATGTTATTTGCCTCAGTTATTTGGGTTGTTCGTCATCATTTTAGTTGGAATCCATTCATACACGAACAATTTGTGACATGCATAGTGTATCATTGTACATGCCATAAGGTCGTGCACACCGATATACACTTGATAAAACTACAGGGATAGGTGAGCACAAGGTCAAACCCGAGCTGAGGCTGGATTCAACTCAAGTGCATAGAGTCTCGACCAAAATCAACCAAAACCAGATAAGGTCATCAATGAACCAAGACTCGTCAGGACATTCAAAACAAAACAACAAGTTCTCCAAAATAGTGCAGACTTGACTACACAGACATGATTACCAGAACAAACTCAAATGTACACAATCAGGCATGGTGACAACAAGACTTCAAGTATATATGGTGGTCAAGGAAAATGAAGAACATACCCAATAAACTATCCCAAGTCTAGACTGCAAAATGTACAAGACAACAACTCAGAGGAACCACATACACCATGCAGTACAACATGAAGACCAATATGAACCAGACCATTCTAACTCGAGGCCAATAAGATAAAAGTTCAAAGGCAACATGACAGCTGCCTTTCAACAAGACTACAATGAAATGAAGCAACTAGCAATAAAACAATACATATGAAACAAGGAAGAGGCGGTGAGATAACAAAGAACTGGCATGAACAGACTTGAAGCAACTGAACAAAAAACTCAATGACTCAGTGGAAAAAGACTGTATTCTACATGCATCTAAACAATACATATGCAACAAAATGGGTCAGGCAACATCAAGTGCATGACAGAACCAAGGCAGTATCAGTTCAGAAATTGAACAAGTGAATGGACATCAAGAAATCAGGGGAAATGGCCAAGGAGACTACAACATTCACCAAAACCAGAGAGCATGTCAAGCCAACACAAAGTGGAACAAGGTGCATCAAGCAACAGAGGCTACAACCCAGTACACACACAAATGAGCACATGCAATCTGAACCAAAGACCAACTCAAAAGTACACAAACATACAACAGAAAATGAATCTAGCACTGTTAGAATAACACAATGCAACAACTTCAACCAGAATAAAATGTACAACTTCAATTACTAGAGGAAGTGAACCAAAAACCAGATTACCAGTGAATCAATGAAGCAACACAACAACAATGACTCAAACTCAAAAAAACATGAATACATATACAAGTGCATCTAACCAGACCATGTAGCATACAAGTGGAACCACACTGCAGTTTCAACTTACCAGAACCAAGGCACACAATGGTATGAGACAGAAGGACAAAGATTTCAAAATGCATAAGGAACCAGACTGAATTGCAACAAAGACCTGTGTCATATACACATGTATACATGTATATAGTTTTAGAAACTTACACATGAACAATCAAAGAATCTATCAGTAGCAGTTCAATGCACAAGCATGTGGTAGGAAAAAACAGTGACAGTAATCAATTGTAGGCAAGCATATATATATACACACACACACACACATGCGCGAACACACATGTATACATATATATATGCAGAAATTCGAATATATGAATACATCAAAAGAATCATATGTACCAAAATAGAACAGGTCAAAGCCATGGAATTGACCAAAGAAATTCATAAAAATTCGAATTACAATAACCAAGCCAAGGCCGAGATGAACAAATTCAAAAACAGTCACGAGCATGATGAACAAGCATCACAGATTCTAAAAATCAAACGCAAGCCGTGGTGACCAAGCAAAGCATAATAGAAAAATATACGAATTGAACCAGTCAGGATTAATCACATCGCTCAATCGAAAATCAGTGGCTAAGCATAGCAATGTGAAGAATTCAAACAAAATAAATACGAACGATAATTTAGGGTTCGATCCCTATAAATAACCAGTAACATCATCGGCAACTAAGCATTCGAGTTAAAGCAAAAAATCATAGAGCCAAGATTCAAATTAAATCCCAAATCAATAACTCGAATTGAGTTCGAGCCAAAGCAAAACAACAGAGGAAGTAAACGGGAAAAATTCACATACCAAATTATATACACTCGAACTCAAGAAACTGAAGTAGCCGAAGGAAGTCAAAGCCCAAGATCGATTGACGAAGCCAATCAACGCAATAGCCAATGCAATCAATTAGTATCACAAGTAGCGGCTTTAATTTCAAAGACCTAATTTTTTTAAAGAGGAACGAAGCAGACTTTACAAAGCAACGAAGAAGAACGGCCAAAGTTTTACACGAAAATAGGAAGGGAGATATCATTGTTATAAATCAAAGTGGGCCGACTTGTTTTAATAGTTGGGCATAAAATTAGAATTAGGGTTTTATATTTTAATTTTGTTATTGTTTTCTAATTTCTCTTTTAACTTGTGTAACTGTCTAGTTGTGTGACTTGGTTACAAACCACGGTGGTGTAGTTCGAGAATTCGCAACTCAGTGGCCGAGTTGTGGCAGGGTTTTGAGCGTAGAGTTAGGTTAGTCGATAGCGGGTGTCATGAGTTTACATGTGTAAGCGTTTGACTACTTAATTTCTAGTAGAAACCTTGGGGGCAGCACGTACGTAGGGTTTTGTCGAAACTGGGTATATTTGTGTTGTTCTATTTCTACTTTTATTATTCTGCTAGTATCTTTGTTGCGATTATTATATATATTTCCGCATTAATTTTTATTATTATTAGTATCACCCTCTCACCCCCCTCTAGGGTGAAAATGATCCTACATGTCGCAGTCGAGTTTCGAGCTAGGGTTGGAGATTTTGTTCGATTGTGAGGCCGAAGTGGAGTTTGGAGTGTAGATTTGGGTTCGTGGCGAAGAATAACATCTCGGGAGGGATTTCAGTGGGGTGCGGCGCTACGTGGGTCATCGGTACCATGCCACAGCTGTTCGAACGCGGCCATGTCGCGATGGGATGTAGGTGGTCGAGCATGACATCTTGGATGTGGGTAGGAGCAGTTTTCGATGAGGAGTTCGATTTCGTCCTCGGTTGGAAGAAGCGTCGAGGGGATTGCTGTATCCGGGTTGCGTGCATGGCCTTCTTTTATTTTCATGTATAGGTTGGACGAGTGGGGAAGAAGAAGGAGATTGGGGAAGTGGGCCGGGTCTGGTATCGTATAGGGTGCGCTTGGGCTTGTTATAAAAAAAAGAAAAATAAATAATAAGAAAAAAAATGGTAAAGGAAAAGAAAAGAAAAAAAAGGAAAATGTGTGTATCTGGGAAGAGTAGAGGGTTGTTTTAATGTGATTAGATCGTTTTATAAAATTTAAATGTCGATAACTTATAAAATGTACAACTCCAGCATACGAGATCCGATTGGAACGAGACTTTTCGCGTTGCAATCGTGATGACGAGATCTTCGCAATGAGACTATTTTGGACTGATTTGGAGACAGTGGAAATTTGGGCTAAAATCGGACGTTGTTCGATTTTAGTTCCAAACCGGAACGTCTCGGCGACAACGGAAAATCAAGTTGAGTGTTTATAACACTCACATGTACTAGAATAATTTTATACTAGTTAAATTTGAAACTATGAAGTGATATGAATTTATTGGTCGTTGTTTGATAAATTTAGTGGTCATTTGAATTAATTATTAAAAATTGAAATTGACGGTTAAATTTGAAATCAAAATCGAATTGCCAGTAAATTACCCAATATTAATAACTATGAAACCGTTGTGAATTATATTGTTTGTTTGTATGATTGATTGTGATAGATGCAAATTGGTTGATATTTGGATGTTTGGATGTTTATATGTTTATATATATCCTGTTATCACCCTGTATATTATTTACAGTATATGAAACTGTGAATTGAATAATTTCGAATGAATTAAGAAATAGGTTGAAACGATATATACCTATGATATTGTGATTTGGATTGAAATGATATATATCCATCCCTGAAATTAAATTGAAATAACTGATCATTTGGCCATAGGATAGAAAATTATATACGGATACCGGATTGGTTAAATTAAATAATTTTAAAAGTTTTGGTTTTGGAATTATTCAATGGTTTTGAATTTAAAGGAGTGAGAACCAAATTTATGAAATTTGAATAAACCACGAATTCGAGTTGTAAATGTTGAAATCAATTTTGGTTAAAAGAAATTGTTTTAAAATATTTGAAGTTGTGGTTTTGAAAATTTATAATCAAAATATAATTCAAATTTTGGAAATTGATTTGTTTTAAAAAGGTTGAATTTTTTTTCGAACTTTGAATACGGCTAAGTATAAATGATATAAAATGATAATTCGAAATTGAGCTCGAAATTGGATTTTGTTTGAAGATTGGGATTTTAAAACTGAATTTGGAAGGTTAATTGGATTTAAGTTTTTTAAATCAATATTTTGAAAACCGAACTTGGAATTGATAAATCGAGATGGTTTAAAATTGAGAAACAATTTGAATTTAGTTCAAAATTAAAACTGGTATTGAATTAGATTGAAATCGAAGTTGAATCGATTGAATGGAAATTTGAATTGATTTGGAATCGAAATCGAAATTGATTTGAATATAAACTGGAATCGAAGTTAATTCGAATTGAAATTGGAATTAAAGTGATATAAATGGAAATGGAAACTGGACTGATTTGAATTGAGAAGATTTGGGAATTGAACCAGTTTGACTTTGGAACTATTTTCAAATGAATTGTTTAATACAAACTGTTTAAAGACTATCTTCTTAAATATACAAATCATTTTGGTTTTCCAAATTATTTTACTATATAAACCATTTTAATATTTTAAACTATTTTATTTTTAGTGGAAATTAAGGAGGCATCCCTATCATACTTTCATATTGTAAAGCGGGTCCCTGTCAAAGTTTCATTGTAAAGCGGGTCCCTGTTTTCTGGAAACGAAGAAAAATTATTGCTGAAATGTCAGCAACTTTTATAAATAAGTGCTGATATTTCAGCAACTATCTGTGTCAAAGTTTTATTGTAAAAACAAAGAAAAATTATTGCTGAAATGTCAGCAACTTTTATAAATAAGTGCTGATATTTCAGCAACTTTCATAAACTGTGTTCACAGTGTACATAAATGTTGCTGAAATATCAGCAACTTTTATAAATAAGTGTTGATATTTCAGCAACTTTCATACACTACGTTCACAGTGTACAGAAATGTTGTGGAAATGTCAGCAACTTTTATGAAATGTTGCATCATGCTCTGTAATAATCGTGAATAAAAAACAAGGACCTAATTTACACTGAAATTTAGTGAAGGACTTTTCGTGAATTTTGAAACTTAATAAGGACCTGTGCCAAAAGTACCCTTATTTTTATCTATTTTAACCATCTAAACTGTTTTTAACTATTTTAATTATTTAAACTATTTTAAAACTATTCAAACTATTTTTCTAAAATTCAAACTGGACAAGGGTGGAATGTTTATTATTAAATCATGGATTTAAATACGAATTGGGTTAAATGAAGTTATAACCTAAATTGGAATTCGAAACGATTTTGAAAGCGAAATCGAGATATTAAGATGAAAATGATTTTGAACTGAAATGCTATATTTTGAGTAAATATGATGATTTCGAATGGAATTGACTTTTGAAACGATTATGATATTTTGATATCAAATATGAACCGTTTTCGAAATGTAAAAGAACCAACCGGTGTGTAAAATGACGTTTGGTTGTTAAAGACACCGGGGTCGGGTATGGGCATACTCTCTGTCGATACCGGAACCACTTTAATAACTGTGTACGTGGAGTGATGATCCAGAACGAAGTGGTTGGATTTGGCGACGATTGCTAGATTTGAAGATAGAGAACGATGATGGATAGATCCCGGCACTTGTGCCAATTTGAAATGACTAAAACAGAACGTCTTGACAAGGCCAAGTGGGCTAATTACCTCGAGCGGACATCCATTCTTCGATTTCTTGGACTCGGTCCATATAATTACTCTTGATGTTGGTTTCGATTGGTGCACCTTGATTGGGATAGCCTCCCTTTGACTCGATAGGGGATGGATGAACGTGGTGGGCGGTCATAGCTATGATGCGTCACCACCAGTCTTGCAACCCGAACTGGTAGTATCCTACCTTGGGCATTGCCTCACGTGCCTTGTCATACTTTTATCCCTATACGAGACCCACACGATTTTGGTCTAGTGTTGTCGTATCACGGCGCATCCCTATCCACCGACCGTTTAACTGGTGTTTTATATGCAAACCGTACGACAATGCTTAAAAACACGTTAAAGGGGATCAATGTAAAGCCTTAACGCTAAGAAAAATATTTATTTTACGGACTATACATTATATATATATATATATATATATATCGTATTCTACTACATATAAATATGTTGATGGATCCTTAAGAGATGGAAAATCCCGTAACATCTCTTGAGTTATTGCACGCACGTTATACACTGGATAAGAGATGTGAAATCTCGTAAACATCTCTGACGTCGTTACACTCATATTATATGCGATATTGATTTGACTCACATAAGAATATTTTAGTCCTGACTCGAGTGTTTTGTCTTTTCATTACGCTTGGGTCAGTCCTGAGTTTTTCAGCTTATTGAAGACTTATTCTGGGGGACGAAGATGAAGATTTGGTATATTATTACTATTAGTATTCCTGCATCATGTTGTCTGCTGCATTATTTATTTATCCCTGATGTATATATAACTCTGATAAATGTTGTATAGATTATAATCAAATGTATTGTATAAATGGCTTCATGAACTGTTTATTTGATTATTATATTTTATCGTTCCGCTGCGAGATTCTGTGTTTATTTTCTCCTTCTTTATCTCTTATTTTCTTATTTACCCTATTAACAATTCACCCTTTTGAATGGTTTGAGTTGACATGTGTGGTTTATTGTCGACTTAAACTGTCCAAAAAGGTGGGTCGTTACATAGAATTTAGTGCGTAATACTGAAATTTATAGGGCATTACATGAAAAACCGAAGGCTATGATATTTCTAATATGAAAGCAAGCCATGAATAATTTATTACAAGTATTTGAGATATAAATTTCATCAAGTCATCTACCATTTGAAAAAGAACAATTGAATAATATCTAAATAATTTTATGATCAGATAACGTAACTGCACCTAGAACAAAGCCCCACTTCACCAATAACTTATTATTTTGAAGACAAAGTTAAACTTGGATATACTGAAGCTACTATAGTTCTGCACTGTTCGTAATTCAGTAATTCTCTCTATACCACCATCAAAATTTTACTCAGCACATCCTATTTTCAACTTTATTGTTTTACCAAATGAGATTGTTGCATCATCTATGAACTATTACTTAATTTGCACCTACCAAACATATAACCACAAACTTATTTTAAATATGATTGAGTTCTACCTTACCACCAAAATAATGTAGAAATATTCCCTATGAATTAAGTAGCTGTCAAGTAAAAAAATAGATAAATTCAAAAATAAATAGCCAATGACTGAATTCATAAGCTTGAGCAAAGATTGCAGGCAGCTCCCCATCAATCTCCCCATCGATCCATTTTTCTCTGCTAACCTGTTTGAATTGAAGAGGAAATAAATAGTTAAAACATAGATGTGCTATTAATTTATCAATATTGTGGATTTTCAATACAAAATTGAAAGAGGATTTTTTTCTATAACCTTTTAGTAAGAAATGGATCGAGGAAGAAAATATGGTGGGTGATGGAGTCTCTTCTGAAGATAAAAGGATGAATTCGGGTGATTCACGAAGAATCGTGCTAAAGTACAAAAGCAGTTTGCACTCCATCTTCTGTCTAACGAAGGGAGAAGCATTCATAGGTGGCAGTTGACGTACAGAGGAACAACCGATGAATTTGGATTTATGATTTAGGGTGGCTTATTTAAGAGAGAAAGTAAAATAAATTTTAAGCGGTAAGTGAAAATAAAAGAGGGAGGAAGAGCTTTTGTGCGGCCACGAAAAAAATTAAGTCCCACCTTAAATTTTTGTTCCCTCCATTAGTTAGACTTAGATAACACTATTATGTAAAATATGGGTTGCACTTAAATAAATTTTTGATTGCACTTGATAATAAACGGCACGAATAAATGCAACTAAAAATGCTTTTTCTTGTAATGAGACAATTATAAGAATAGAATTAGTGATATGACATTCAAAACATAAATGTAAAATATTTTCCAATCTCATATTACAGAAAAAACATTTATTATCGGTAACTATATTTTTCTTTTTTAAATGTTCTATTGTATTTAATTTTCCATGTACAATAAGCTACATACGTACTTTTGCTTTAGGTGGTGTATTACCTTTCCAAATACAACTAAATATATTAGACTTTGTTCCTAAAAAGTTTAGAAATTTACAAAAGGAGTGCAATGTATAGATTTTATTAGTGTCCCAACACAATATTTTAGTGTCATTTTCATTATCAATGTTAAATAATTCTAATTAAGCATAAAGTAAAGAAAATTTAGTTAAAGTATTTCTAGCTAAAGTATGATTAAAACAAAACTCCTATGGAAAATTTAAATTTGGTCTAATATATTTCTAAAATAAATACATTTTTAAAATTACAAATTTCATAGAGTTCTTTAAACTCCACTTTAAGAGGAATAACTGATATCCTAAAATCATGCCAGAATGAGGTGTTATTCATCGAATGTACCACATTTTTAATTCCTTATTCATAAATATCATAACTTTGTATTATCGATTTCCAAAAAGAAGATATACTATTTGTATTAGTATTAGAAATATTGTGTAAATTATATGTACCATCATACCATTGATTCAATATTATTTCTTTTCACATTAAATTTTCATTATAATCAATAAATTTCCATAGCCATTTTTCTAATAATGACATGTTTAAATTAAGTAGATTTATAACATCTAACCCTCCCTCGTACTTAGATTTACATACCATTTCCCATGTAACTAAACACTTTGAACTATTATTAGCATCATCCACACTCCTAAAAATTCTCTCCTAATTTTATCAATTTACCGTATCCATTATGGAAAGCAATAAAATGACATCTAGTATACAGGAAGTGTTGATAAAATTGAATTTATAAAACCTACCATACCTGTTCTCGATAAAATAATTCCATTCCATTTGGATAATCTTTTGTTAGTTTTATCAATTATTATCAACTAGTCATCATGTTTGAGTTTAGTTAGCCTTATTAAAAATCCTAAATATTCTATGAGAAATTCATAATTTTACAATTTAGCATAGAAGCGACTTCATTCTTTGTCTTATTCATATCATTCAATACTAAAACATAACTCTTATCAAGATTAATCTTTAATCCAAAAATCAACTCAAAACCATATAAAATAAAATCAAGTGTTATAATATATCTGGGTAAATGAGATGTAAATAGCATGGTATCATCCATAAACTAAAGAATGGAAAGACCATTACTCGTAATCTCATTCCAATATTGTTTGAAATCCCATTACTAGTGGCTAACTTGATAATTGTAGCAATAACGTCATCAACTAAATTAAACAATAAAGGTGACAATGTATCACCTTGCCTAAGTCTATGTTTCTATTGGATTTTATTTCCTAATATACCATTAACTATAGTACTTGAATTAGCAATTTTAAGTAGAGGCATAATCCACCCCACCCATCCAACATTAAAACCCCTAGCCAGTAATAAATCCTTAAGCAACTCCCACTCAATTGAATCAAAAGCTTTTGCCAAATCAATTTTTAAAAGTGCATAAATAATATTATTTTTACAGTAATAATTAATAAATTCTTGAACAACCGCTGCCCCATCTGTAATATTTCTATCTTTGATAAAAGCAGTTTGAGTATTATAAATTAAATCATTCATTAAACATTCTAGCTATATCATATTTTAGGACATTTTAAAAAGTTTCATTAAATAAAATAGAAAATTTATCAGGACTAGGTGATCCGGGAGTATCCTTTATTGCCCTTAAAACTCCTCTTCCATAAATAAGCTATCTAGTCGATCTAAATCTATCCTAGTGTCAATAGTCTATAATTCTTCCTATTTAGCCCTAATCCTATGCTTAATCTTAGTTCCAAAATTTTCTTTATAATAATTAGTAAAAGCCTCCTTTAATTCATTTTGATCAAAAGTCTCAACATTAATAATTAAAATAGCATCAATGGTGTTACTACGTTTTCTACCATTTGCTACTTCATGAAAAAATTGTTGTTTTTATCTTCCTCATCCACCAATTGGATCCTAGATCTTTTTTTCCATATTGGATCTTCTTAATTAGGATTTCATATAATTCTTCTTTTGAATTTGAAAGTACGTTTTCTCCAAAAAAATTAAATTTCTGTATCCTTATATTTTATTTAGCTTACAATCTTATCTAGTAATATTTCCTTTTTAATTCTAATACTACCAAAAACCTCTTCATCCCATTTCCTTAGAAAATTTCTTAAATCTCTAAGTTTACATACGAATATTTTACCGATGTTTCCTGAAAATTTATAATTATAATTGCTCGTATAAAGTCATTTATTTACAATTAAATCTGCAAAATTATTTTCTAATAACTACATCTTTCCAAATAATTTTTTTTTATTCCCATTATTTTGTTTATTGCAAGATAAAACAATTGGACAATGATTCAAGTAAATACTCGAAAGCCCAATAACACTACAAACAGGATATTTATCCTCTAATTCATCACTAATAAAAAATCTATCCAAAAGTGCTATTGAAGGGTCTTCTCTATTATTTCACCAAGTAAACTGTCTGTTACTTAATTGTAGCTAAATAATTACTATTCATGATAAATTGATTAAACTTCTCCACAGCAGAAAAATCATCTTCTCTATGAGATCTTTCTCCTGGAAATCTAGTGACATTAAAATCCCCACCTATCACTCAAAGGTCAAAAGTGGGTGGTCTAACTCTAGATACTCGCTTCAGAGAACCAATCATCCACTTTGGAATTGATCCATAAACATTAGTGACATGTAGAAATGAGTCATCACTATTATATAGTAAAAATTAAATGCAATGAATGAATTTTAAGGACTCTAAAAGTTTAACATGGTTTTCTTTTCAACCCACCATTAAACCTCCTGAACTATACTTAGCTGGTAAATGAACCCAATGGTTGAAATATAAACCGCTAGACTTCTATAAAATTGATAATCGGGATGTTATGTTTTTGTTTTTTGTAATAGTGCAAAATCAGTGTTATTAATTTTGAAAAATGACATAGTTTTACTACATTTTCCTAAATCATGTAGGCCCCTAACATTCCAACTAATATATCTAACGATCCAAATAATCTAACCATCTCTACTTCCCTACTCCTGATATACCCGGCATCTAACCGAATATAATCAATGGTAAAACCTGAACTCTCAACTAAATAATGCATATCGCTAGTTGGTAACCTACTTAAGGTACAAGGACTATAAGAGCATCTCCAATGGTGAGAATTCAGCTCCGAATATTAAGTTATTTCCCCCCAATCATCAATTCAACACATTATGTTAAGGCTAATATTAAAAATCCCATTAAGGATTTTGAATTGGGCTTGGGCGCCCATTTAATGGGTGTCAGGCTTCTGGTGCCCATAAAATGGGCGCCAGGGCTTGGGCGCCCATTAAATGGGTGCCTAAGCCCTCCCCCTCCCCAGTATTCCTAACCCCAACGACTATATTCGACTCCTTTTTCCTAACCCCCAACGGCTATAAAACGGTCATATTTTGACCCCCAATGGCTATAGCCGGTCAAATTTTGACTCCAACGGCTATAAACGGTCATATTTTGAACTACAACGGCTATAAACGGTCATATTTCTAATTTCATTATATATATTGGACTAATTTTGAGATTGTAAAATACACATCTCTTCTTCTACTACAATTATATTCTCAATTCCATAATATTGAAAGTATGTCTCATCCGTTTCAATCATATATCGAAGCGATGAATATGGATAACTGGGATTTTGATTCCCAACCCGTTTAAAATGTTCATCCCCAAACTGCTCCCCTTCTATCCTTCCATTCTTCTGCTCCATGGACTGACGATGAAGACAAAGATTTGTGTTATGTCTATTGTCATTTTTCTAACGACTCGGTCAAGGGAAATGACCAAAGTGGAGAGGCGTTTTGGAGAAAAGTCATGACTGTGTACAATAAAAAGCATGTTGCAAAAACTAGGTCAATGTCTGCAATTACCGGTCTTTTAGAAAGATTAATCGATAAACGCAGTTCTATGAGTCTCAGATTCATAAAATTAGAACAACAAATCCAAGTGAATAGGTGGCGAAGCTGAATTGGTAAAGTTTTGAAAAATATCATTGTTTATATATATTCATATTTTATCATTTTGTTTTTCTGTTTTTTCAAAAGAGAATGGCGAACGATAAATTCTTGAAATTATATCCAAGAGAAAATGGTGCAAAGAAACCACATTACTATCAATTTGCAAATTGCTATGACTTGCTTGTTAGTCCTTAAAAATGGAGCTCGAACAATGTAAAAAGCTTAAGAGATGTCCAAACGAAGTCGAAGTGCAAGAAAAAAGCAAGTTGAACTAATTATAGTTCTAGCCCAGGCAATTTTTCACATATGGACTCTAATGTATGCCCAAATAACGAAGCCGAAGAAGCAGAACCTGCATTTGATGAAGATGCTAGACCGATGGGGCAGCGAGCAACCAAGAAGAATATTGCTGTTCGATCCCAAATCGATTCTCGTTTAGCCCTAATGCATGAAAAACATGCGAGAGAAAATGCAAAACGTCAAAGAGGCAGTGCAGAAAAGCTTGCCGTGTTAAAAGAATTGATCGAGATTGAGAAGGGCCGGTTTGAGTTAGAGCGGCAATGCCAAGAGACCTTAGTAATGGAAAACGATGTCACCAGAATGGATCCACTAACAATGCAGTATTGAATGGAGTACAAACAACGCATTGTTGAGAGTAGATCAGGAACGAAACATATGTAGTTGAAATATTCATGTACTATTTTAGTCATTGTAGTTGAAATATTCATGTATCTTTAGTTATTGTTTTCAATCATGTACTATTTTCAAGTTTAAAATATTCAATGGTAGATCATTTTTTTCAATGCATTCTTTAGATATCATTATAGATTTACTTCACCAAACATAAAAGCTATTACAAACACCATAATCATAGCATTCTACACTTCGTTACACAAATAAAAAGACAAACAGATGTGTAATTAAACAAAGATCCACCATCATGAACTACTGATTTCCATAAGAATTCCAAATATGCTCCATTAAATCCTTTTGAAGCCTATTATAAATAGCTGCATTTTGGTATACTTCATGTTGATCGACATGAATTGCATATTGTCCTTCATTTTGTAATGTGGCAGTGCGGAACAATTCAGGGGGTTGTCTTGCCCCATCATACTCGAAATTGGGATAGTCCATACCGCGTTTATCTTCAATGATCATGTTATTCATAATTATACAACAGAACATAATTGCAGCCATTTTTGATCTCTTCCATAATCTACATGGATTGCTGACCATGCAAACCTTGCCTGAAGGACCCCAAACGCCCTTTCTACGTCCTTCCTTTTTCCTTCCTACATTGTAACAAATTGTTTCTGTTTTGTCGTCATTGGGTTTGCAAATGTCTTTATAGTCGTGCTCCATTTGGGATAAATTCCATCTTCTAGATAGTATCCATGCTCATATGTGTTATGACCAAGAGTAAATGATACAGGAGTTGACTTACCTTGCGCCAAATCATTAAATAAATGAGATCGTTCAACAACGCTTAAGTCGTTAAGAGAACTAGGCATTCCAAAGAAAGCATGCCAAACCCACAAATCATGAGAGGCAACTGCTTCTAAGATGATATTTGGTTTTTTTTCTTTGCCGTTATATGCTCCATGAAAAGCTTTTGGACAGTTCTTCTACTCCCAATGCATACAGTCTAGACTTCCAAGCATGCCAGGCCAGCCTCTGCTTTCATGCATTTCACGCAATCGCGTTACATCTGCCTTGTTTGGGGAATGAAGATATTCAGTCCCATAAATTTCCATAAATGATTGACAGAAGTGATCTAGGTTTTTCAATGCCGTACTCTCTGCAATACAATATGCGTCGTCAAGGGCATCAGCGGGTGTACCGTATGCTAACATCCTCAAAGTTGCGGTCATCTTTCGATGCCCACTCAAACCTTGTTTTTTGCAGCGTTCTGCTTGTAAACAAAGTAATTATTATTCTGTTGAATACTTTCAAGAATTCTTAAAAACAATGGACGACTCATTCAGAATCATCATCTAAACATCTCTGGACCGTAAGTTGGATCATGAGCAAAGTAATCTTGCATAAGTGTTTTATGAAATGCTTTCTAGTTACGGTTGATATATTTTCGACCCACAACTGAGCCGCTGTGTTTTCTAGAAGTTGAACCATATGCTTCATGGTATATCTCCATTAGTTCATCTTCCTCTTGTTGATATGCTAACGCTTCTCCATCAGAGTCGCTATCGTACAGCAATATAGCTTTTAGTAAATTTCCAGACCTTGTTATTGAGGAGAGTTCTTTGATTTGTGAATGTTTGTGTTAGATTGAATTGCGGTGAACAAGTATGAGATCCATATGGTTATTAGGGGTAACGTTTTGGAGACACCTTTGCAGTGTTTAGTCAAATCACATGCTGCACCCACGTTTATTTGCTGGCCAATAGTCCTTTCTTTATTGAATGGAGACAAGGTGGAATCAGTGTGCAGTCAAATCACATACAGTAGCCACGTTCATTTGCCGGCCAATATTCTTTTCTTTCTTGAGTGGAGACAAGATGGCTTAGTGTGCGGTCAAATCAAACACGGTAACCACGTTCCACTACCGGCCATAGCTTATTTCCTTAATGAGTAGAGACAAAGTGGCGCAGTGTGAGGTCAAATCATACACTATAGCCACATTCCAACTGACGTCCACAGATGCTTTGTTTAATGAGTGGAGACAAGGTGGCTCAATGTGCAGTCAAATCACATACTGTAGCCACGTTCATTTGCTGGCCAAAATTCCCTTCTTTCTTGAGTGGAGATAAGGTGGCTCAGTGTGCGGTCAAATCAAACACTGTAGCCACGACCACTGCTGGCCAAAACTTATTTCTTTATTGAGTGGAGACTAGGAACATCCAATATATATATATATGCACATTATTGTTATCTGTTTAAGACATTTAAAAACTTAACATAATTCAATCAACAATGTCCAACTTGACATTTTCATCTCATGAATTGAAACTACTTATGCAGTACTACATACAAACCGATGAGATGTGCGACAATCAGGTGATAATGGTAATTCATTTTTAGGATACTCTAGCTCAACTTTACAACAACGACGTAGGTTGTCGAGTTAGACGTAAGGCTCAAAAGGTCAGGACTGCATACAGAAACTTTACTAGGGCATGCACGCGTTACACAAAGGTTATTAATTAGGTTATATCATAAAATGTGTTCGAGACTACCTGTTTGACTTATGACGGTCGATACAATTTAAAATACCGCACTCCGTTCATTGGCCATGATGCATACTGCATACGTCAAAATTGGCTAGAAATATTTGGATGGCCTCAAGATAACGGTATAGCTAGTTGGTTATGTAACGGTCGTTAATGTATTGTTAACTTGGAGATGTTTTAATGTGTAGTTGGTTAAGTAATATTGTATTGTATGAAGAATCTTTTAATGTTTAGAGAGCTTTCTGAATTGTCATTTCAAATAATATTGTTTGTTGTTGTTGTCAGATCAAAAAGTAGTGGTATGACATCAATTAAAGAGACCTGTTTGTTTATATATGCGCTTTCTGCATTCCTTCTTCTTCATTCATAATCATCTTCTTCTTCACTCACAACAACAACTTCTTCTTCAACGCAATGCCTTCTTGGCCTTCTTCTATCGATTCAGATGCAGGCTACGTGCCTACAGAAAGTCCACCTACTGATGAGGATTGGCTTATCAATTATCAAGACCAACACTATGAAGATGTCCACGATCAGTTTCCAAATCTTGACCAGCTGAGACTTCAGGAGGTGGTTGAACCACCATACGAACAACAGGTTGTTCAATATGCATATGAACAACCTGATAACCGTTCAAGTTGTTCAACCTCCCACTGAGTAAGAAGTTGAATCGTACCCAGTTTGTTGTCACTACGGGTTTGAGGTTGAAGTTATAGTACGTGCAGATGGAGAAAATATTGATCGTCGAATCTAGCTATGTCAATTCTGGCCGAATGGTTGCAATTACGCGGAATGGTTAGATGATCCTTTATGTCCAAGGGGCATAACATATGCAAATGAGTTATAACAAGAGATAAAACGTCTTAGACTTTCTTTATAGGAGTTGCAGTTTAATCGTCACTAGTAGTTTCTTCATGTTTGTGTTCTATTAGTAATGTGTTGTATTTTATCAGCGTACTATGTTCGTATGTCTGCAATTGTAATGTCACTAGTAGTTTCTTTCTGTTTGTATGTCACTAGTTGGTGCTTATCAGTAGGTTAATTTATCAGTGTACCATGTTTATATCTTTGCAATTGTAATCGGTTTAGTAAATTAATTTGATGAATTAATGGTTTAAACATTATCGTCCAAATTCAAGGAAAGTGAAATTAGATAAACATATAGAATTCACACATACTCAAACAATAATATAAGTACATAAGCTATAGGTACTGCTACATATAATAAAATATCCACTGTACATAAAGTAAAAGCTATACAACTAAAGGGATGCTACATCGTCATCATCATCAGCATCATCATCATCATCATCCCCATCATCCCCATCATCATCATCCCCATCACCATCATCCCCCTCGTCCTCATCCTCCCCATCGTCCTCATCCATATCATCATCATCCCCATCGTGCTCATCTACACCACCAGTGTCATACCCACTGGGACTAGCATCACCTCCGCCTAGTGATCCGAAAGGCTCGTATACAGCAAGTCTAGTTGATAGCTTATCAATCTGCGCCTCTAGCATCTGTGTATGCTGTATGTACATATCATACATGGTGTGAGTATGCGCAAGAGTCATATCGTGAAACACACCAAGTGAAACTCTAGCCTGGTCCAATCTAGCTGCATACTGCATAAAGATGATATTTGACATAGATAAGAAACTAAGCATAAAATAAAGAAAAAATGGCAATAAACAACAAACGTACCTCATATGGAGGATATAACCCGACTGAAGGCACATCAGGATAGCCGGGGTGCTCTGGAAAGACTAAGGGCTGCTCAATCAGAGTACCTGTGACTTCTATGCTCTAAAAGTAGTATCAGGCTCCAACTGCATCTGAGTCTGAGAGAACTGTGACGGAGTCGGGTCAAATGAAACCTGCGGTACCTGAACTCTATCGGCTGCAATGTAAGGTTCTGTATGATCGAAGTTGACCCCACGAACATAATCTGGTACGATGAGTCTACGGGGTGCTACTCTGGCCCAATAAGCATCGTAATCTCCATCGATGAAAAATGTACTACTATCCACCCACCCAGCATGACGTAGAGCATCTAGGTACTGATCTCCAATCACCCTATATCTACCAAATATGTCCTCACATGATAAAGGATCAGATGGTATACGATGATCACTCGTGATCTGATAAGCACATCTCTCTCCTAAATACCACATAGGCATAAATGAAGGTGTATGCAAAGCAACCCTATGTCTGGATAGTGAATACGCAACCATCAAGGGATGGTCGTCCATCATAAGACCTGCATCTGCTAGGTGAGTCCAATGTGAGGCCCAAGGAGTCTGAATGATGTTACCCTGACTACGCATATCAAGCTGTGACCTAGCCTCCATCAAGTCATGTCGTACACCTAAGGGAACATGATATACGTACTGCATAGTTTTCCATCGTCTCATCCTAGGGAAGTACTGCTCGGCAGCTTGACTAGCCATGTCCTGGATGCGGGGATGCATGTTTGTCGTATACTCGTAGTACCATAACGGCAAAATGTACTAAAACGCATGCATCTGCTTGACATCGCCAAGTGCAAATGAATCTAGAGCGGTATAAAGAGTGCCCAATATCGCTGTGCCCCAATCAATAGTATGAAGCTGGTCTAATCTAGCAAGAGATGCTAAATAGCCTAGTTGAACCGTACCTTTTTGGTTCGAAAAAAAGGTCGAACCAAACAAGTACAGCAGAAATGCTCTAGTAACTGCATCCATCATATCAGCTCTATCTATATAAGTGGTGATGTACTGCTGTAGGTAAGTCAACTTAACAGAACCACTGGTGACGTAGCTTACATCTATAAGTGGTAGAAAAATAGTAAACAGATTGGGGGACTCGTATAAATCATCAAATGGAAAAGGTCGAAAGCTATGTCGTCCGATCTCGATGCTAGTGAACATGTAGAAATCAACCGGGGTAATACCGAGCTCAAAATATGAAAAGTGGAATGTATGTGTGGTGGGCCACCACCTCTCAGCTAATATTTGAATTAGAGGTCGATCAAAGGACTAGACAGGCCTAATCGACAAAAACAGACCAAAAGGGCTAGCCTATAGCCTCTCTATAATAGGACTGGGAAGAGAGTCATAAAACTGGGTAATACACTTTGCCCAACTACCTCGACAATGAATGTAATGATCATATAGATAATTTATGAATCAATAATTTTGGATAGACTAACAGTTATTTAATATGATTATGTGATGTACATATAATAATAACCAAATATATTAATGTGTAAATTATACATGTACCATGATCAAAGCGGTTTCGGCTCTGTGCCGATAACCATCTGGAAGATCGTGTAGTACACGTAGATCATCTGGTGAAACTCCTGGTGGCGGTGGAACGTGTAATGGTCCAGCTTGTTCCGCTGGATGCCTATGAACCGTTCTTCTGGCGATTTTAGTTGGACGTGGCAGCATTTCATCTAATTTTTCTATTTAATTTTTTTTAAAAGGTGTAAAGTTGGAGAGAAATGGAAAAGGAGGGGGCGGGTGTGTATGAAAGAGGAGTGGGGGGGGGAGGGGCACCCATAAAATGAGCGCCTGACTTTCAGGCGCCCATTAAATGGGCGCCTGGCCCTTGGGCAACCCAGCCCACTTCAGGGCTGAATGTTCAGCTCCGAATGGATTGGAATGCTCTAAGTACTATCTAAAGGAATGTCCATGTCCGAGCTTGAGTCATTGGATACTCTAGTGCCCGCTGCTCTATGGAGGCACTCCTTCTTTCTGACCTGAATGAGCATGAACAACCTCCAACCTCACTGCGTGCACGTACCAGATTTCAATTACTATGTGCCACAACCTGATCTCCTTGCACCATATCAGTGTCTTTAAAATGCAACAACAGAAAACTTATCTGACTTATTTCACACGTTTAATCAAAATAGGCAGCTCCATTTACTGCTGGTGAATAGGCCTGTCAAACGGGTTGGGTTGGGTCAAAATGGGTTGGGTCGAGTTTGACCCAACCCATTTATGACCCATTATTTTTTACCCACTTATGACCCAACCCATTTATGACCCAATCTGTTTAATAAGCGGGTTACCCAATTTAACCCATTTAAAGATTTAAATTTGATTTGACTAATAAAAAGAAAATAAATATAAAATAATTCTAATTCTAATTTTTATGTTTTAAATTCCGATAAAAATTTAAAATTTTAATTCTAATTTTTATCAAAATTTAAATACGAGGATGTGGTAGTCTGTTATTTTCTAAGTACAACCGTCAATCCCCTTGGAGAGCTACAGTGTGCGTTCACAAGATAAAGTATCCGAGTGTTACATACTAACCGTAATTTAGGTGGTAGTTCATCGGTCGAAGTCTCGCCTGATTTCGAGTTAGTATGAAGAAGTTATTGTAGTCTGAACAAAAAAATAGCGGCTTCTACACTAGGCGGAGTTCAAATATGAGGATAGCATGTTATTTCTAAGTACAACTGTCAGTCCTCTTGGAGAACTACAGTGTACGTTCACAAGGTGAAGTATCCGAGTGTTACATACTGTCCGTAATTTAGGTGGGAGTTAATCGGTCGAAGTCTCGCCTGATTCCGAGTCAGGGTAAAGAAGTTATTGCAGTCTGAATAAAAAAAATAGCGGCTTCTGCACTAGGCGGAGTTCAAATATGGGAATGTGGTAGCCTGTTATTTTTCAAGTACAACTGTCAGTCCCCTTGGAGAAGTACAATGTGCGTTCACAAGATGAAGTATCCGAGTGTTACATACTGTCCGTAATTTAGGTGGAAGTTAATCGGTCGAAGTCTCGTCTGATTCCGAGTCAGTATGAAGAAGTTATTGCAGTCTGAATAAAAAAATAGCGGCTTTTGCACTAGGCGGAGTTCAAATATGGGAATGTGGTAGCCTGTTATTTACCAAGTACAACTGCCAGTTTCCTTGGAGAACTATAGTGTGCATTCACACGATGAAGTATCTGAGTATTACATACTGTCAGTAATAGGTGGGAGTTAATCGGTCGAAGTCTCGTATGATTCCGAGTCAATATGAAGAAGTTATTGCAGTCTGAACAAAAAAAATAGCGACTTCTGCACTAGGCGGAGTTCATACATGAGGATGTAGTAGCCTGTTATTTTCTAAGTACAACCGTCAGTCCCCTTGGAGAACTACAGTGTGCGTTCACATGATGAAGTATCCGAGTATTACATACTGTCCGTAATTTAGGTGGCAGTTAATTGGTCGAAGTCTCACCTGATTCCGAGTCAATATGAAGAAATTATTGTAGTCTGAACAAAAAAATAGCGGCTTCTGCACTATGTAAGTTCACATATGAGGATGCGGTGACCTGTTATTTTCTAAGTACAACTGTCAGTCTTTATGAAAAACTACATTGTATGTTCAAAATTCTTATTTTTCAAATTTATATTAAAATTTAATGTTTTTAATAAATATGTAAATGAGTTACCCACTTATAACCCTTTTAAAAATGGGTCAATCCAACCCATAACTCATTTAACAAAATTCATAAATGGGTTGACCTAACCCATTTAAAAGTAGGGTAAATGGGTTGGGTCATATTTTGACAGGTCTACTGGTGAATTAGGTTGCCACTATCTTCACCTGCTCTGAATTCGCACTCGTTATATTTACCACTGAAAGTACCAGCCACATCCCACTTATCACACGACTGCAGTAATTGTTTTTCATTTTCTAGTCTATTTGAACAACCTATACAAAAATTATTAAGCAAAACATGCAAGCATCTTGTGCATGTACCATTATGCATCTCATCCTTGTTCATTTCGAATAAATCTGAAACTGTAACCTCATGATACATATTTGTACAACACACCTCCTCATGCACCATAATTTCAGTGTCCCTTACTTCCACGTCATCATTCATCTTGCTTTGTATTAATATAACCTCGTTTTAACTATTGTGCACTGATGTATCCTGTGTACTCTTATCTATATTTTCGTTTTAATACTCAAATAAATAACCATTCTAATTTAACTCATCTTCATCATCACACATCATGCATCACTTTTCCAATTTCATGTCACATATATCCACTGAACAATCATCAGACCCACAACCACATCCCATATTATATATTACTAAATCTTTCTACAACGTACACCCATTTCTTGTTTCACTATATGAATCAATAATGGAGTTGCAATTTTGTACATTACCAGTAGTCAAAGGCCTTGTGTTACCTATAACTACAATTTGTTCCCCCTTGTCAATAGTGCCTAAATTTTCATCAAATTGCAACCCAGCATCTTCTACAAATGTTCTCACTAGAACCGTTATTTTCACTTGGCTCTCGAATATCATCATAAGTATTCATACCGGTGTTTTAAGGACCGGACCGCGGTTGGACCGTGCAAAACCGTCGACCGTTGCCTTAGGCGGTCCAAAGAAGAGTTGGACCGTGACAATCTCAAACTGCGGGTTGGACCCTAGAACCATCGATCAAACCGGCTTTTGAACCTTATCATTGCGATTATCGTTTCTATTTCTCAATACCATTTCCCCCCAAAAAACTCACAAACCCTAGTTTAGCAAATATCCCATCGCCACCAAAAATTCCGCCACCGCTGCCGCAAACCCAACACCACTGCCGGCAAGCGCCGCCACTGCAGCAACAAACACCATCATCGAAAGCTTTGGATTCTGGAAAACGATTGATGTAGCAAAATAATCAATGTTTGTTTTTTTATTATAATTTTTTAGCAGTAAGTTAAAATGCGTGCTTGTGCTTGGATCTGGTAGGTTTCAAGTGCTTATGTTACAATACTAGATTCTGATATATACCAATTTTTAGTACTTGATTTTTATAGGTGCAAATTAGAGTACAATTTTATTACCATTAGCATTTCAATTTAGATGTTACTGGAACTATTTTGATTAAACAATGGTAAAAATTGTATAAAAGATTGTGAAGACTAGAGTTTGATAGATGCAGATTAATAGTGAAGATTATACAAAAATTGTGTTGGAGTACTTGTTATTTCACTTACTGTATTTGTGTGTTGGTGTAACTAACTACTTCTATGAGTTAGATTTTTTAGTTTGTGCTATAGTTCTGTCAATTATTGTTTCCATATTGTTCTCTCTGTACTTGATGATTTCACATAACATCCTATGAGTTTTTGTTGTTCTATCTCATACTAATAAATATGTTAATTTGCATTTGGGATATTGTAATTTTTAATTTAAAAAATGCACGATTCCGACGGTTCGATCGGTTGAACCGTCGGAACCTTGGACCTTGAATCATCACGGTTTGATTCATGGTTCGGTCAATAAAACATTGATTCATACCAATGCTTACAAGAACATCAAACTTATTAAACGCTACTAAACTCACATCTTCAGAAATCGTTGATTTAGATAAATGTTTAGTAACCTTTTTATACTCCTCAGCAAAACTCCTTGCAACTGAATAAGGTTCAAACAATACAGAGGAGTTTTCATGCTTTCTTAAAAACTTATCATCAATTATACCATCTTCAAATTGATCGCTGGGTGACCTTTCGATTCATATCCAATAACCACCAGATCCATCTTTATAACATCAAAATAACAACAGTCATATTATCTCCTTTCAATGTCAAACACAGTTGGGTGATAAACTTTTCATTTTCCAAATTTTTATTTTTATTGGAATGTTTCAATCTCATGATCTTAGAGTCATATCCATCAGTTATCAAAATTATATTATCAAAATGCCAGTAAAGCTCGTTAAAATGATAGCTACCTTCAGCCTTTTCCCCAACACAGCAATCAAGAAGTAAACTTTTTAACTTCAGAAATTCCAGAATAAAGTAATAATTATGATCTGCTATGCTTTTTGGTTTTGGCAAAGAAAGACTTAAACGCACTGAACAATTGAATTTCCTGTGACCATAAGATCAACAATTGTAACAACGAACTGGTTCCCTATAATTCTTTGCCACGAGATTTCTTCCAACACACCGATAATAAAAATAACCTCCTTTTGATTTTAATGCCCAAGATTTTCTATATTGATTGCACTGATATTGGGGCAAATGAAATTGGGGAGAGGGATCCTTTACAATGCTCGCTTATGGACGAGCTCCTAAGAAGACAAATTCGAAAATCTTGAAAGAAAAGAATCCCTACCCAGCATGAAATCAGGTGGATATTCATGCATTACTTTTTTTTTTTTGAATACAAGGTAAATAGGGCCCGACCCATAACAAATAATAATGAAACGGGAAAAACACCCGAAACCAACAAACTTAAAACCCTAGAAAAGAATCAATCTACTCTTCAACTCTCATTCCACCGCCGCTTCCATTTCAGAGAAAAATAATGGCGGTTGGCTAAAATTCATTCTTCTCTTCCTCCCTTCTTCACTCCGCTAGCCTCTCATCTTTCCCAATACGATAGCCCCTCATTAAATTTTCCTCTCATACCATCCAGCTCTTCATCAGTGAAGATATTCCTCTGGGTAGGGTTAAATCTAGGAAAATCAGCAGATCTGTAGTGAATACGACTTAGATCTGTTGATTCCTTCCTTTGAAAGGTAGCACGATCTCGATTTGAGGTCTTTTCAGAAGTGTAATCTCCAGAGATAAGTTTATTGGAAAAATATACTGATTTGTGGTCAGAACTTCTCCGATCTGTTATGTCACCGTTCTGGAGGACCATATGAGCTCTTTTAGAAACACTATCAGAAGTATATTCTTCAGATAAGTGATTGCTCGTCTGTAAGTTATTCGGGTAGGCTAAAAATAGCTCCAGATGCTTACTCCCTGATTCAGTATTCCAGTCTTCAGCTAAATTTGCAAATTTGGTTTGATCTTTCACTTTTTTTTTCGATTTATGTAGCAGAATATTACTGTATGTTTCTATTATCAGCCATTTCTGCTCTTTACTGCTGCTTGTTTTATTTTGGGAACGTGCATTTCTTTTCCTCCATATATGGTAGACAGCCGTAGTAAGTGATATGTGAGCTAAATCCCTTTCCATAGATTTTTCTTTAAATTTGAAATTTATAAGATGGATGGCTTGCTTGAGATCCATTTGTCCACTATTTTGAATACCCAGTTTGGCTTGTACAGGCTTCCATATGAAATATGAATAACTGCATTCAAAAAACAGATGATGAGAAGTCTCATTTTCTAGATTGCATAGGGAACATAGTGAACTAGAGTTATTGAGCCATTTGTTAATTTTGTCCCAAGTTGGCAATCTGTTATTTAATGAAAAAAAGTGCAGAATGCCATCTTGGGAATGTTCACCTTGTTCCAAATGCAATCATACCAATCAACCTTGTTTACTTTATTTCTAATAGTATTCCAAGTATTTTTAAAAGAAAACGTCCCTTTATTGCTTTCTTTCCAAGTCCAGTAATCACTATCTGCACTTAAATCAATATGGATTTTACATATGTCATCTATATGAGGGTTAATAATGGAATGAAGATGAGGTTTCCATTGATTATTTTTAATAATAGAGGACACTGTTACATTAGGGTCACCAAAAATAACTAAATTACTCCAGCCCACTTTATTAACAAAAGAGTCATTTTTGTACCAAGGGTCAAACCATAGGCTAGTTTCTTCCCCTAGCTTAAAATTTCTTTCTAAAAGAAACTTACCAATTTCTCTACAATTTAAAATTTGTTTCCAAGTGTTAGACTGATTATTGTTTGGAACTATGTTCCAAAAATTAACCGTTTTCAAATACTTAGCTTTCATCCATCTAGCCCATAATGAGTCTACGCTTAAAAATCTCCAAAATAATGTTAAATGACATGTAAGACTAAGGTCATTCATATTTTTGATACCAAGCCCTCCTTCACTTTTTGGTTTGCAAACTTTATCCCAACTGAGTTTATGATATTTACCCCTCCATAAAAAATCAGCACATCTTTTTTCAATTTTTTAAATAGAAGCTGTAGGAATGTGAAAAGTTTGTAACCAATAAAGAATTATAGCATAGATCACTGTTTTGATTAACTCTAATCTTCCTGCAATGGAAAGAAGTTTACAAGACCAAGTTTCCTTTCTTTCTTGTATTTTATCTAATAAAATGGAACAGTCTGAGTCTTTGAGTTGATTTATTGACAAAGGTAGCCCTAAATATTTTACAGGAAGATTACCCTCGGTAATTTTTAACACATTTAAAAAGTCATTTTTGTATCTGCTATACTTAATAAAATAAGCTTTACTTTTATCTATGTTAAGTTGTAACCCTGCATTATTGTTCAGCCTGTCAAAAACATTTTTAATAGATACTGCATTTACTTTATTAGCCTTTACAAAGACCATTAGATCATCGGCGTAAATGAGATGACTTATATAAGTTGAACTCTATTAATAGGGTTAATATTCCCCTTAATAGTTTCTATTTCCATTAATATAGAAAAGTATTCCATAACTATTGTGAAAAGATAGGGTGACAGTGGGTCACCTTGTATAATACCCCTATTACTATTTATGAAACCTTCTAGTTTACCTTGAATAAGAATGGAAAAGGTAGGTGTGTTAATACATTCCATAATCAGGTCACAAAATTTAATAGGAAACCTCATACATCTCATTATATGACAAATAAAATGTCTATTTACTTTATCATAAGCTTTCTGTAAATCTATTTTGAGCACACATTATCACCATTCTTAGTATTAAATTTTCTCACCATCTCATGTGCTAGCATAGAATTTTCAGATATTAATCTACCAGGTACAAAAGCACTCTAGTTTTCAGAAAATAGAAAAGGCAGAAATATTTTTATTCTATTACTTAGCACAGTGGATATGATTTTATAAATGAAATTACAACAAGATATAGGTCTATAGTCACTAATATTAGTGAGGTTTTTCTTCTTAGGTATTAGAGTTATAAAAGTATGATTGATACTTCTCAAAATTTTACCTTTACTCAGAAATTCATTTACGACTTCATAAATTTGATTTTTTAAATTGTCCCACTAATTTTTGTAAAACTTAGCATCAAACCCATCAGGGCCAGGACTTTTATTATCACCAGCATTAAAAATAATATATTTTATTTCCTCTAATGACACATGAGCAAGCAAAATATCAGCATCTTTATCTTTCAAGATATTCTTGCATATAATATGAGGAAATTGTTTTTCAATATTCTCATAAAAGTATAAATTCTCATAGTACTCAATAGCTTCTTTAGCAACTTTTCCATAATCATTAGAAAGATTACCACTATTATCAATAATGTTCCCAATATTATTTATATGCTTTCTACTAATCATTTTAGCATAATTTTTTTTATATAGTCATCACCTAAAGTTAGCCAGTCTACCTTTGCCTTTTGTCTAGCATTAACTATATTTTTATATAATTCAGTAGATAACCTTTCCCGATTCTTGAAAAAATTGCTGGCTATACCAATATCTTCTGGATTATCATCTGCAAGATTTTGTAAACATTTTCCTTCTTTTCTTAAATTAGTTAGATTATTATTATTCAAATAATTATTTTTATCCCAATTTTTAATATTATGTTTTATATTTTTCAGAAGCATACTAAATTGAAATTATTTAGTACCATTACAAGAAAAATTTAGGCTATTATCCATCAAAGTTTTATAATTCTCTTCTAACACCCAACTATTTTTAAATCTGAAAAGAGAAACTTTATTATTTGTGATTCCAGTGGAAAAAAGTTTAACAATTAAAGGTGTATGATCACTAGAATTTTGTTCCAAAGTGGAGCAAACAAAATTTGGGAAAATGTTAGAAAATTCTTTATTGGTTAAAATTCTATCTAGCTTACAATGGATGTTCTTAGCTAATCCAGATTTCTATGTATACTTATTCCCACTAATAATTGGTTCTATAAGACCAATGTCCATAAGAAAATTATTTAACCTTTCAATCATACTTTGAGGAATTTTATTACCTCCAATTTTTTCTGACAGATGAAAACAGTATTAAAATCACCCAAAATAATCCAAGGGAATTTATATTTTAAATTTAAATTTTTTAATTTACACCACAAATCATTTCTTTCACTTTCCAAGTTACTACCATAAATACTAGTAATTTGAATAAGAAAGCCACCTGTATTTTTAAATTGACAATCTATAAACTGCTTATCTTTATTAATTTTTAATTTTGTCCAAATATTAGAATCCCATATGTATGATTCTACCTTTACAGTTACACTCATTATTATTATCAGATTTCCAATTGTTAGACAGCTTAAGACAAAAAAATTCATAATTTTCATCATTCAATTTATTTTCTAAGAGAGCAATTATAGTAGGTTTATAAGTGTTTATCATATAGAAAATATCAGACTGTTTAGCAGGGGAATTCATACCCCTGAAATTCCAAGCAAATATAGACACACACACACACACACACACATATATAAAATGATAAAAGGAAATTTAAATGGTACCTGACACTGTAGTACCCTTACCTCTCCTCTTATTATCTACAATCTTAGCTTTTAGTCTTGTAGACATCTCATCCCATTCTAGATTAATTGAAATGTATTTTTGTTTAATAGCTTTCTTCTCTTTATTTCCTTTTAGCTTACCAGTAGCTTTTGGTTTTGGAATGTGTAGATTAGATATATCAAACTGGTCAGCAGCCTCAGCCATTACTGATCCATTTTCTTCCTTTTGTTCTGATTCGGGAACCTTTATCAGAGAAATATCAAAATTAGCTGTGCGAGGCATGGCTGAGTCACTAGGTTCTACTATTGCAGCCTGCTTAGAGGGAGAGACCTTCTTGCAAGGCAATGTTGAGTTGATGCCTACCCTGTCCTCAACTTCTGCAGCAAAATCCGAAGGAGACTCCTCCTGCATTCGACTGTTCCCAGTCTGGCTATTATCTTGATGCAAGATATTGTATATTTTTGTACCAACATTCTCTGTAACTAAACATGGCTCTGATATAGGAGGGGTATCAGAGCAAAAGACCTTTTTAATAATACTACCCTCCTCTGTACTGTACTGATTCGAAACAGTTGAACTTTTCTCAATGTCTTTATACTGATGAACTTCCATAGCTGTGATATTCATGCATTACATCTTCAAAAGAGCGTACATAAGGATGTGAAAAATCTATTAAACAACAGAAAAGCTAACGGAGAACTCTTATCGATTCCAGTGATTTCCTCCTCCCTCCTTGCTACTCTCTGGATATTTTATTTTTCTTTCAATTTATTATTAAAAATGTCTACTAATTCTCAATTATCATTCTAATTCAAATATCAACATTTGATGATTTCTACGGTTATTCACAAATACATTTAGGTCCATATATTCAAATTAACTAAGTGTCTAAATCGTGAACTTTTAAAATAAATCCAATTAATTAATAATCATTATTCGGTCTATCTAGTCCTAATAGATGATAATTCAATATATTGTATACTACACTTATATTGACAAAAACTGTAGAATTAATATTTCTATTAATCCATATAACTGAAAATTCATATACTTAATACGAATTTAGCTTTGGTTCTCTTAGATTATTCCAAATTAAGTTTACATAATTTATTTATTTCTAAAATTAGTACTTAATTACAAAGGAGAATATACAGGAAAAAAACGCTTTCTAAAATTGTTATTTTATTATAAACAAATATATTCTAAAACATGTATTGTTATAAACATATTCAACATTTTTTCTTTCTCAAATTGGTAAATCGAGAATTTTTTTTATCATTAATTAAATTTATTATTATTAAGAACGATATTAAATTAATTGTATGTGGTGAATAATGTAGTTTATAATTTGAAAAACAATAAATATTTTCAGTTAATAAGTTCTGTGAAAATGTTAAATTTTAATTATGTATATTCGTAATTTACGTTAATTAAAGGATAATATATAAAATATTTGAACTAGAAATTTGTAACAAAATGATTTGTAAATTTTTAAAAATCAAGTTATAATTTTTACATAATTAAATAAAGATAGGATTTGTAACGCTTCTTTCGATCAACATTTCTTTTAGTTGTTAAATAAATATTTTGTATCACTTATATAATATAATATACTTATATCTGATGTTGATATTAACTCCAAGGGCTTCAAATACATAAAATTATACCAATTCATTATTATTACAGATTCATATTTAAGTATATTTGTCATTCTTTTAAGAAATATTTGAAATTCAATCTATATACCATTTACCTTTTAAACAAATATACTAAAAAGTAAAAACCAAACGTTAAACTCCAAATTTATGCATATGAATATTCATTTATCTCAATTTATGAAAATATTAATTTTGAAATTAATTAAGAATACTAAATTTTCTTTATTATAAAATCGATACCTAAGTCATTATTATGTACAAAAGGACAATTCAAAGGTTTTTTACAAATATAAAAATCATAATTTACATGACAAAAATTACATACTTAAAATCGATAAGTTTAGTACATAACTCAATTGTTTTAACAAATTTACCCATATTAAGTCCAATTTCTTGAAAATATTTATACACTTATTTTTCTAAAACATATTGTGTGCAACGTACGAGTCACACACTAGTTAGAGAAAATATAAGAGAAGGGATTTTGGGTTCTTGAACCACTATCCGCCTTTTTTTCCAATTTTACATTTTCTTGGGTGCTACCGTTTAGTAATGAATATTCACATCAATTCTCTTTGTCAAAACTATGTCACTTTAGGACTTATGGAATTTGATTTTGCTCGAAACTCCAACATCGTCCACATTCAACTTGATTAATCAAAACAAAAAATTATTGGTTCAATAATAACAATTATTAACCATACCGCCATGGTCTTTTTAGTTGACTACAGTAGACTATAATACTTACCTCATATAACCGAGGAGATCAATTCTCTATCGAATAGCATTTCACTTCTAATGCTTCAACTCAGACTCAACTATAGTTATTCGATGGACATCATGCCACGATTTAACTATAATCAAAGTGGAATGTCCATATTGAAGTTCCACAGTATTCTCAAGTGAAGGTAACTGTGTAACATCGTCACTTCGAGATTGTCTGTTTGACCTCAGTTATATTAACCGACATAGAACTCTCGAGTGATTCATTCCACGGTTATCCAATAACTATCAGTATGCAACAACTTAGCGCCCTTAGCATTAATGAGTAATACATTACTTAATATTTGGAGAGCGTTAGACACTCCAATCTCAAGGAATGTATCGATATTTTGACTTGATACATCTTGACTAGGAATTTTTAAAATAATATGTCAGTTTAATATGATAAATTTCCCATGATTACAACACGTTATAATTATTACTGCATAACAAATCATTTAAGGATTTTTTATTTAATATACTTTAAATTAATTACTTAATTAATTATATCACAATACAACAAGTATATAATAGAAATAGAATACTTTTTATTCCGAACAAGATTCGTTATCAAGTTAGATATATGTAACAAATTACATAATTTCCCCTAGGACATACCCTTAACTCTATCTATCCCCCACTTGCACTTGGAGTCAATTATGGAATCGTATTTCAACTCCTTCGATCGGTTTTCTCAAAAACTAATTGGGTCGGTCCTTTAATGAACATATATGTTATTTTGTTTCAATTATCTAATTTGTCAATTAACTTTCTCCGACGTTGGTAAACTACCTTTATCACATAGAACTTTTTAGAGTGTGTTTCCTGACTTCCAGTGAGTTCTAGGTTCTTTTATGATTTGTATCACAACATTGATATCATATAACAATGACATGAGATTCTCAAGATTTAAAACCACCTTAAGTCAGCCATAAATTCAAACACTTATTTTTATGTAGGTAATATCAAATAATATCATCGATATATCTTATATCGTTCCTAAGTCGACATTTTTTTAAAATATCACATAAAATATCGTTACCGATATATCATCTGACTTTGCCGATATATCGCTTCGATATTTAATGTAAGGTACTCGATATATTTTAAGAATATCGTTCATTATTGTATGTGTTGGAAAAATATATTTACAAATAATATCTTCATATTCTAAATATTTATTTTTTATATACGGTGAATTACAATATGTAGACCATATTAGAAATCCCAATGCACTAATTTTTCTTTTTTACCATACACTTTTAGTCTTCTTCATCGGTCTTTCAACAAAGAAAACTTGTTCGAATTTTATATGTTTTATTTTCTATGAAGCTTTTACCACTAAAAACAAGATCATGAAAGAGCTACTTCTCTTTCTAGTTATTTTTTTGTTCACAATTTCTAATTGGTAAGTTATCTTATGAAAATTTAATTTATTAGTTATTATCATCCACCAAGAACTAAAAGTTAAAGAGCGATAAATTTATATATTTGATATTTCAGTAAGGAATGAGCTAAAGTAGTATTGATATCAAATCAACGTTGCTTATTTAATAAATTAAGTGAAAATGATAACATAGAAACTATATATATGGAAAAATTAGGAAAGTAATATAGATGATTAGATGAGTGAAGAAACAATGAATATAGTATAAAAATTAAGAGAATAATAAAGATGCACACTATACGATTTTCATGGTTTTTATGAGCCTATATTATGATTTGTATTTAATAGAATATCCCAGAAAATAGATTATAATCTATAAAGTATATCCAATTGATTGATCCAAATATTTTAAAACTTCACATCGATATAACATTATAACATAGTACAATATCGTTTATAACATGTTCTACACATGTCCTATATTTTAGCGATATTATTACGGTATTTTAAAATATCTTATACTAGTACTTGACTGATACGTACTCGATACTGATATTAACTACTTAGATTTATACTTCTTATATTGTAGCTCTATTCTAGGCGATGTACATATCCATTGGTTGAATCAGCCACTACTTATCATTTGAAACATTTCTAGCTTAAAGTTCTTAACTTAAGTTTGAATATGAATTTAAGATTGACACACTATACTCGACCTCACTTATGAAGTTCGAGTCCGTCCATAACCTTATAAGGAGTTCGTTGTTTCTATAAACAATTATCTAGTGTTTCGTAAATACTTGAGAACACTCTCAATTTTCATATAGTAATCTTAATTAGGATTTGATACTTTCTTCATGTATCTAATACATAAAAAAATACGATATTGTAAACAATACTATTTGTATGATAATCCTATTGCCAATGCATAAGGAATCCATCTTACATGCTCCATATTGAACATTTTAATCTGATGTCTTTGTATATCATTTTAGGATAATCCCAACATTCGTTTATAATGATTATAAATGTTGTTAATTCAAAATCCAATATCGAGAATTAAACTACCAAACTAAAGTGACTTTAACACCAGAACATCGTTAACAATCATAAGTTTATTGTTACTTATAGTTTTAGAAATATTTAAGTACATATTATTGTTCTTTCTCATAGACATAAGCTTCCTCTGCATTTTGATTGAAATTCAAACTATTTGATATATCTATCAAAATACTTGCTCAACTTTGAGGCTTATTGAATGAAACTTTTGTATCAGTTCTTTGATGCTTGCCTAATAACCCAGTATAACACCCCACCTCTATACCTATAACACAAAAGAATATTGCGTAGTAATATTTCCTGGTAATATGAATTAGGGTGACCACACATGACTATTCCCTTAGGCTAACATCGATACATATTCTTACCTTATATAATACATTAAATATATGTACTCGATATCAGCATAAGGTAATAAACATGTGGATTTTCCAGGATATAACAATATATAATATCAACATAGAACATGTAGCCTCGAAATGTAGCAAAACATATAATATCATTATATACATACATACATACATACATACATACATACATACATATATATATATATATCGCAAAATAATATTGATTGTGCCTCCATATAATGATACACAATATCATCCATATAAGTACATTACAATACATACATGATATCACCATACATAAATATCACTAAGTACGAAATAACTAGCATTGTTATCATCCTTTGCTCCATCATCAACTCAAATCCCAAGAGAAATAAACAATTACAGTAACACATCATGTCGAAAACAACCTCAGTCTGACCCAAGGTTGTTAAACAAATAACGCACCATGGGTCAAGTTAGAACTAGTTGTGAGTGTATTGGTGTGCAATATAATAACATTATGATAACATATGCAAATAAATATGGGTAATCTCAAAACTCGATAATTACCCATCCTCCATCTCAATCACACAATATCATAACCCCCATGTCATATCTTTATGATGATGTGACTAACAATCGCAAATTAACTCAATTGCAATTCACTTCTAATCATAATTATTTACTCTCACATATATTATTAAGCGTGCATCATTTTAAGTTTGATCAAAAAGTATTGTTAGTGCATAATTTCGTCAGCACCAACACCCCGAAGTCCGAAGGTAAAGCTTTGAAAATTAAGTGGAAATATTTAGTTCGAAGGGGTGATTATTGAGATGTAGTTTGGTTGAGCTTGGAAGGTGAAGTGTTAAATTGTGAGGTACCAATAGTTGATGCCGAAAGGGTAAAATGAAGAAATTAAATAACACCGAGACTTTTATAGTGGTTCGGCCCGAAAGTCTCTACATCCACTATCCTTTCCTTATTTAGTTACTCTTATATACCCGAGAGGCTTAGTACATTGAATCTAAGCGTTTCCACCATTAATGAGTTTTTTATTAGAGCTCTAATATAGGAAAGTACTATCTAGTTTTTGTTCGGTATGTGCCAGAAGATCCCTTGTGCCTTGGAATTGTCGCTTATTTATAGCTAGCTTACTGTGATGCCATTGGTTTAGCGCCTTCTCTTTGGATTGATGATCTATCTGACTATGAGTCGTCTTGGTTTGACCCCGTGTCATCATCTGTTTGAGTGTGACTTGATGTGGATTGCTGACAAGATGCTTTTATATATAGCTTTTGGATATCTTTATTCACCTTGATCGTTGGTCTCAGCTTGGACTATCTAAGCCGTTGATTGTTGTTGCTTGTTGAGTTATTTTAGGCTTTGGAAACTGACGCTCTTGTTCAGGCTTCTTACCTCAGTTGAATTGTGTCTCAGTCTTAGTTGACATATTGGTTCAATCTCTGGGATTGTATATTTTCGTTAGAAACCGAAAGGTAGGACTCGGAATTACAAGTCAAGAAGCTTTCCTTTCGAATATTAGCAATTTTTATTTTGCAGAAATTATACTGTAACACATGCCCTCCAAAGTTCACCTCATATGATCGATATAGGGTGGACTTTGGAAAGGGTAGTGTCGTATAAGGTTTAATCCTTGGCTTGTTTATTCCCTTCCTATCACGAAGTTGATTCTGAGCTTTTGGGAGCATTGCCCCACTTATGCAACTCGTAAAGATCTAAACTTACAGAGAGGGTTTTGAAAACAATTTAAAATCAGCGCCCAGATGTGAAGGCTTGGCTGGTTAACGATTTTGAAAACTGAAGGGGTGAAATTTTAACTTGGATCGTGAGGTAAAAAACTTTTGAAATCATATTTTCCACTTGGGGCTATCCAAACTAGATAATAAGTGAAATTGCTTGGACATTGAAAGGTGAAATCTAAATCGGGACCATAAGGACAAAACTTTTGAAAATCATGCTTTTTGCTCAAAGTCATCTGAACGAGGCGAAATCACTTAGGTGCTGAAGGACCAAAATCTAATTTGAGACCATAAGGTCAAAACATTTGAAAATCATGCTTTTAATTTGAAGTCATTTAGACTAAGTAGGAGGCGAGACTGTTTTGGTGTCGATAGGCAAAACATAACTTGGGACTGTTAGGTCAAATCTTTTTTGGAATCATGTTTCACACTTGAAGTCATCTAGACTAAGTGACAAGCAAAATTATTTCGATGCCGAAAGGCAAAAATCTAATTTGGGGTCGTGAGATTAAAACTTTTACGAAAATTATGCTTGTCACTTGAAGCCATCTAGGCTAAGTGGTAAGCGAAACTGTTACTGTGTCGAAAGGTAAAATCTAATTTGGGGCCGTGAGGTCAAAACTTTTTAAAAAATTATGCTTGTCACTTGAAGCCATCTAAGCTAAGTGGTAAGCGAAACTTTTACGGTGCCGAAGGGCAAAATCTGATTTGAGGCCGTGAGGTCAAAACTTTTGGAAATCATGTTTGACACTTAAAGTCATCTAGACTAAGTGGCAAGCAAAACTATTACGGTATCGAAAGGTAAAATCTAATTTGAGACCGTGAGGCCAAAACTTTTGGAAATCATGCTTGACACTTGAAGTCATCTAGACTAAGTAGTAAGCGAAATTGTGACAGTGCTAAAAGATGAAATCAAATTTGAAACCGTAAGATCAAAATTTTTGGAAATCATGCTTGACACTTGAAGTCATCTAGACTAAGTGACAAGCGAAACTATTACGGTGCCGTAAGGCAAAATCTGGTTTGAGACCATGAGGCCAAAACTTTTGGAAATCATGCTTGATACTTGAAGTCATCTAGACTAAATGGTAAGCGAAATTGTACTGTGTCAAATGGTGAAATCGGATTTGAGATGGTAAGGTCAAAACTTTTTGAAATCATGCTTGACACTTAAAGTCATCTAGACTATGTGACAACTGAAATTGTTATGGTGCCGAAAGGCAAAATCTAATTTAAGACTGTGAAGCCAAAACTTTTGAAAATCATGCTTGACACTTGAAGTTGTCTAGACTAAGTGGTAAGCAAAATTGTTACGGTGTCGAAATGCGAAATCGGATTTGAGATCGTGAGGTCAAAACTTTTGGAAATTGTAACGACCCGTATTTTTACGGATCGAAACATCGTAAAACTGTTGTCATTAGGTCGTAATGTTGTTAAGTCGTCTAGGGTTTAAGTCGTTCGAAGCTTAAGTCGAGTCGAAATTGGATCGTGAGCGACTTAAGAGAATTGACCGACTTAAGAAGAATAGGCGACCTAAGGAAGTTGAAGTTGGCGACCTAAGGATTAAGATAGGTTGTATGCTAGATAAGTCATATGTTGAGGCTTAGGTCGTAGACGACTTAAGGAAATAGGCGACTCATAGAAACTAGCGACCTAAGGTAGTGGACGACCTAAGTATTGGAGCGACCAATAGAATTAGACGACCTAAGGATTTCCGACCTAAGGGTTAGCTGGTTAGCGTAGTTAGGTCGTGAGCGACCTAAGTCCAGTAGTAGAGTAGTTAGGTCGTTAGATGACCTAAGGTGTTAGGTCGCGTGAGTGTTAGGTCGTGTATGTGTTAGGTCGCAGGAGCGTTAGGTCGCGAAGAGGCGGTCTGTTTAGGTCGCAGATTTGTTAGGTCGGAGCTGTTGCTAGGTCGCGTCTTAGTTAAGTCGTAGGTCGTAACTCTGTTGAGTGGTTAGGTCGCGAGGAAGTATCTGCGTTAGGTCGCTGGGTTTTTCCTGAGTGTTAGGTCGTGAGTGACCTAGGAGTTGTTAAGTCGCGAGCGACTTAGGAGTTGAGCTGCTAAGTCGTAAGTCGTTGGCAGGTGAGTTTCGATAGGTCGTAAGTCGCGTGGTGATAGGTCGCACGCCTGCATTGTGTTAGGTCGCAAAGAGTTAGGTCGGAGAGTTTGTTAGGTCGTGGACGACCTAAGAGTGTGCGACCTAAGGAGATTTCAGCTATAAATAGGAGGGTTTTTCTCACTTTTTGGGATCCGGATTTCGAAGCGACAAAGTGCTGCCATTTTGAGAGCTCGACTTCTACACTTCTTCACTTCTTTTCTCCACTCTAATCTAGTGATTCCTTCCATCCAAATCGAAGATCAAGTTGAAGATCCAAGAGCTTAGATTGAAGATCTACATCCTTTGAAGTGAGATTTCATCGTTTGAAGCGGATTGGTGATAGATCAAGTTAGATCCTTCGCTGTCCAGATCTGAAGTGGGTTTCTTTTGAGGTGTTTAGGTGATTTGGTGAGTGGTGATTATCTCTCATACGGATCCAAAGGAGTATATCGGATCGTTGGCTTGATTTTGTGTTAAAGTAGTGATTTCCATGCATTTTTGTAAACCTAAGTATAGATCCATATAGATCCATTGTTCATGATGATTTGACAACCATTTTACTACATGTTAACCTATGCAAGTTCATTCATCAAGATTATAGAGACATTGCTCATGATTTCATGCTTGTTGGACTTTTGACTCTTTATTTACAAAATTGTCATTATTGTTATAATTGTCTATTTAGATCATATTTGAATGCTTGATTACTTGGATTAATGTTTGACTTGATTGATTGCTATGAATTAGATGATTGATGATTTGATTTAGACAAGTTGGTCGAAGATGATTCAAAAGCTAAGGGAAAGGCTCTTGAATTGGAAAAGCTGCTCGTGGCATATGTAGCGGATGATGAAGCTCATATGGATAGATTTGATGATGATGTTGAGATGAAGCTTTGCTATGATGATGATGAGGTGAAGCATGATATGAGATAGTCTTAGTCTAATCCAGACGGGATCATTCCAAGCATGTTGATAACTCGGTGAAATGGTTCGAGTTAGAGGATAATGGTTTGCTTGAGAGGCGCTTGAGCTAGTATGGAAATAGTCGTCGAGGAGGATGACTAGAAGGCTGAGATTTCATCGTTGTTGAAGGTTCGAGCATGCTCAAAGCAAGAGTACGTTGGGCAGATTCGATAGTCCCTGAAGGCTAATGATTGATAGTCAAGTACTCTGGGCAGATTCGATAGTCTTAGGCACGGGTCACGATGACGTGCAGAGTTATGTCTAGAACTGGGGTTTCCATTAGCCCTTGACGGACGGCTGAAAGAATGTGCCGGTCATTCAATTAGCGATGATATCGAAGCAATGATAACAGTGATAGCCAGAGTCATGGATGTTTGGTTGTATCGTCATTCGGTCTCAAGAGCGGTATTTTCTGGGTGCTTATCTGATCTTGGTTTAGGCCTTGGGGGTTTGTACTTGGAAAACATCGCCCTTGACTCGAGTGATAATTGCTTTACTTTAAATTATATGCTCTGCTATGTTTGCTTCTTCTTAGTGTGTGTCTGGGGGCTACCACTGTAGAAAGAGGTTGGAGTGGGAGGGTTGTATTCCTATTCCTTTTCCTTTATGCTCTTTTGGTATGTTGTTAGTTAATTTACTGCTCACTAAGACTGTTGTCTGACTCAAGGCTTTATGTTTAACTCTTATTGCCTTGGGTTGTTCGTCCATTTTGGGACGGGCAGACTAGGTAGCAGGTGACAGGTGCTGTTCTTGCTTCCCACGATGCTGATGACGAAGACGAGCTGGAGTATTGCATATTACTTCTTACTATATGTACTGGGTGTTCCGCTGCTTTGTATTCTCTGAGTGATATGTAGTGAGGCTTGTTGTATTGACTATTTAGATGTTTGTATTCAACTATTATGAAGTTTTATTGATGAGATTCTATTCTGTGAAGCTTCACTATATATTTGTTCTATTGTATTTTGTCCATGCGCTGTGAGTAATACGATAGATTCTGCTGTTTTAATCTACCCTGACAATCGTCCATGGTCGCCTGGCACACTTTACAGCGCATTTTCTCTAGGTTCAGTGCAGGGGTCATGGGAGGTCATCACAGAAATCATGCTTGACACTTGGAGTCATCTAGCCTAAGTGAGAAGCGAAACTGTTACAGTGCCGAAAGGCAAAATATGATTTGACATCATGAGGCCAAAACTTTTGGAAATCATGCTTAACACTTAAATTCATCAAGACTAAGTGGTAAGAGAAATTGTTATGATGCCGAGATGCAAAATCTGCTTTGAGATCAAAAGATTTAGGAGATTCTTCACTTGCTGTATCTAAAGGAAAGTCGAGGTGTTGATCTTGAAAATATGGGTCCTACTTTTACATTAAATGCTTCTGCCAACTGTCTCAATTTCATTGGCTTTTCTGAAAAGTGCATTCGTTTTCTTTGCTCTAGGATGATTCATATTCTGACCTTACCACGTTTCATCTAAGGTTAGGATCTTGGTGACTAGATAATCTCTACCGTTGATTCCAAGGTTTAATTAAACCTTTTCTTTCCTCCTTTTTCTTTTTACTCACATTATTAGCAGCAATTGCAATCGCCATTAGAGTTAAGAAACCATCACAAATTACTACAAACTCTCGATTAAAACAGTAAGTTCTCAATCTTTCCTATAAGTTTATTAGCTTTCTTTATTACTTTTAGTATTTTGGGAACGTTCTTCTTTCAAAAATTCAATTTTGACAATTATGATATCAAAGATTGACCTTAATTTTGGTGTTTTGTTCGATTAGCTAATCCATTGTACTTGTTGTCTGATAAATTAAGATTTGTCCTCAAACCGATCCTTTTACCAACTTAGAGTTGATAATCGTGTTATTGATAGGTTGGTTTTGTTTTTATTTGAGAGATTTTAGAACTTTGAGTTTGGGCTGTAGAATCTAGTTTTGGGCCCAATTTTCTTTTGGACCATAAGACTTTAATTCTTTTCGGTAGGAGTTTCGAGGTTTCTATTAAGTAACCAGTTTTAACATTGGTCCCTTCTTAGACCATTCAATGGACAAGCCTAAAACTAATCAAGGAGAACTAGAAAATTGGATGGAGAGTTATGGAGTCGTCGAAGTCGAGGTCAAGGCTCCTAGTTTAGAAGATGACTGGAGTGAACCCCTCGAAGGGTTCTTTACCTGGACACTAGAACATTTAGCAAACGAGTATCTCTTCCTCTCGCTGCTTTGTTTGTTAACATTTTGGAGTTCTACAGAATTAGCCCAATCCAACTTGGGGTGGTCTCGTACAACACATTATCAACTTTAGCAATATTGTACTGAAAGAAGGGAAACCGCAACATGACTACTTCTAAGATCCATCATTTGTATAACTTACATAGGTCAGCTAGTATTTTCGAAGTTCCCTTGTATTTCCTCCGTTTTCGGAAAAAGACACCCCTAGTTAAGCTACTCAACAAGGTAACAACCACCCATTGTTTTTTGTAAAGGAAAATGATCCTCAAATCATCATAGAATTACTAAAAACTTGTAAGTTTTCAAATTTTCCTTGTTTAGAATGCTCTTGTTTTTAAGCTTTGATCACATTGTTTCCTAATATTGTTTCCCCTTTTATCTCTTTAGCTAAACTTGGAAGGGACAGCACCCCAACCCTTAAGGATCTCTTCGATACTAGGTACGAGGAGGTAATGAAATTACCGAACGTAGAGATGCTTAGACATGTAGTTCTTGCCGAGGCTAATCTTAAGGCTTGCGGGCTATTATCGCCTTAGGCCAAATTTCTTAGTTATAATCCTCCTTCAATCGAAACTAGGCCTTCAGACGTAATTGACCTAAGTCAACCTAATTAACCCACTGGCTCTAACCCAAATATCGCTGACCGAAAGTGAAGATGCTGCTCCTGAGGGTAGACCTCGATTTTAAATATGTTATATCATGTGTTCTAGGATATAAATTTTACAAAATATTGGTTTTCTCACCTGACCTACTTTCTCCTTTTATGTTGCAGTGGCTTATGATGATATGCCTTCGATAGGCAAACTGCTCTTGAACTAGTCTTCTTCTACTTCCACTTCCACTCGACAAAAGCCAATCTTAAAGGAATTGTCACATAAAAGACCTAGAAAGGACCTTCTCTCTTGCAAAACCAAGTCTATCTCAGACGTCCTTGTTTCGACTTCTCCAAGTGATGCAGTGGATCGGGTGATTAAAGTGACCTATTTACTATTGATGCCCATATTTGTAAGGTCATAGGAAGCTCTTGAATGAAAATACCAGACGAAGGACAGTTTCAAGAGGATGATGAGTTTAGGGATGGAAGACCAGTTCAAGGAAGCATTTTTCTCCTCACCGATGAAGTATTTATTCCTTTGTTTCCATAATAACTTCTTTCTTTCAGGTCTTGGCTAACTTCTCGATTTTGCACCGGGGATTTGAAAAGCCGGAGGGGGGAAGTGGAGAAGACCGTAGCTTTGAGAAAAGAGTTTGCTGAGTTTAAGAAGGAGACCTAGGATGAAAGGGAGAAAAGTCTTCGGGACCTAAGCTCTTTTGAGAGGAAGGTGGCTAATTTGGAGAAGGCCTTGAGAGATCTAGAGGCCAAGCATAAGACGGCCGAGGATGAGCTTGCACAGATTAAGCAGGAGAACTTGGGTGCCAAGGAGGAGGCCAAGAAGGTGGCTGCCACTGAAGCCTTTAAGATTCTCTACGGTGCCTATGAATACAATCGGGACAGAGGCATGACCATTTCCATGGGCTTCAATTTTAATGGTGAAAGGATCGAGGAGTTTCTCCTTGAGGTATGAGAAATCTCGGGCCATAGCGAGTGTTGAACAATCAGTCCCGGTGGAGAAAGGTGACAAAGGTGGAGAGGTAAGTCGTAGTTCTGAACTCCAAGACTCTCTTACTCATAATGCTTAAGATTTTGTCTATAATAATTCTGATATAATTTCATTTTGTTATTGTTTATGATGGTTGTGGACCTTAGTAGTATTTTATTTGGGTTTATGTTAAATTCCTTCCTTACCATCTCCCTTGTGTCTGTTTTGAAATAATTTTTCCTTAACTATATTAAATAGAGAAAGTCCATTATTACCTCTCATTATGAATTATTGTGGAAGAGGAGTCAAACTAGAAAGTCGAAGCTGTTAGCAACCATAGGCACCCTTAAATACCAACTAACATCTAGTTGGTTAAGGAATGTAAGCTCTATGGTTTTACAATTAAATAATAATAAGAGGTATATTATCATTAGATTTGCCAATTCACAGTGAATTCAATCCTATCCTAGATTATCGGTTTAGCTAGAGCTTTACAATATGACCATAAAAGGGGTGTACTAGCATCAAATTAGATTTAACAATTTATAGAATTTAACCCTATCTAGTTTACAGATTTCAAATTAGGTTTATAATTTACAGTTTATATTACTAACACCTTAGACCGGATAAAATATATTAAATTTAACCGTACTGGTTATCTTATTAAAATTGTTCCTACTCACCTCAAGCCTAAGCACTTCCTATTTTCTTTGCCCGAGAATTTCCCTCCATTTGCTAGCTTCTCCTATATCTGATTTGGTGAATTCTTCTATTTTGATCTTTATTTGATTTGAATAAATTTTAAAGGTTAGAGAAGAGGGAAAGTTTTGGCAGAGTTTCATTAATGTGTTTTATTAAGTGAGAATTAGGGTTAGGTTAGGCTTGCTTATATATGGGTTAGCAATGAATTTAGGGCATATATTTCGGTTGGAGAATAATTCCAGTCATCAGGTTCGTTCATCAACACGGAAGGAACGATCAAAGTTGTTAAAGCAACGCTTAAAACAACGCCCAGTTTTTTGAATTTTCAAGTGCATGGTCGACCTAAGAAGGCCCGTGGTCGACCTATAACTTTGTTTTATTTATTTTAATTTTTTATTTTGTTCTCATATTTTCCAACATTCGTAACTTCTCCATACAAACTCCATTTTTGAAGTGTTATATATGAAACTCGTCTAGAAAATCACTACGAACGCAATGGAGTGAGTTTCGTAGCCAAATTCGAACATCTACGGAAATTTTTTGTCCTTATTTTAATTAAATTTACGTTTTCTATTGAATTTCAGTTTAAAATTTATATTAAATTCTCTTTTAAGTTTCCGGGGTGTTACCGTGTTTTTAGATGCAAAATGTGATTTTGAGTTAGTCTATAAGAAAAGGTAAGCTATGAGATTTTGATCTGCAATTTTCCCTCCACTTCATTGCCTATTTAAACATCACCTACCCCTCATTTGATCCGATCTTTTGGAGCCTCCTCTACCTCCATTTCTGGAAAGAAAATATAGGAGTATTCCTCCTTATTTCCAAAAAATTTAAATCAAATAAATCGACCTTAAGGTGTGGTGATTACTTCTAGTCTGTATATTCTAGAGGCATTTTGTCTGATCTATGCACTGAGTTTGATTCAGCATTCAAGGTGCTTTACTATGGCAACAATTAGGTAACATCCAATTATTTATTTATTCATTTATATGTTAATTTAAATCATTGTATCTAGGTAGGCTAGAATTTACAATATCACGAATTTATATAGCCGCTTGTTATCAATTCTATGTGTATGTTTATATGTGCTCAATAAAAGAATTATAATTTTTATAAATTTTTATTCTCGACCTTGATGATAAAAAAACATTTTTATAAAGTAATGATGTTTTAAAAAAAATTAAACTTAATTTTGAATTTAAAACTAGTTATAAATTTATTTTATATGCACAGATATGTATGCATGTATAATTTGCTTAAAATTTCGTGTTCGTATGTTTTCGATATATATATATATATATATTAGAATCAAAAATTATATATCTATTTGTAAATATATTTGTGTATCTTTGTTTTAATTATAACACATTAACTTATATAAATAATCATATGTAAATATATATTTATATATATGATATAAATAACTTTTGAAATAAAAATATATGATGATTTCAATAGCATTTTGCAAGGCAGGTTGGTTTTTATAGTGGCCCATCCACTTTTTATAAATATAATTATTACATGTGTGAGGAAAAAGTCCTCAGCAGCTTTAGCTCATACACCTAAAGAGCACGAACACACTACATGTTGCACTACAAACAACTCACTATAACCATCTAACTTTGTATAACATATTTGTATAGACACTCTTCCCTAACAAACAATTACAATACAGAAATTTAACACCCATTAATAATTGACCAAGGAGACTGTTCATATTGTAAGATGAGAGACAGATACCAACATCTTCCATTTTCACAATCTAAGCAAGAAGCACATAGCTTCTATCATTTTCTCTGCCATAACAGCATCCGAGGCAACAACCGCAACATGTCATACTTCATAAACTAGTATAACCAAAAGCATAAACGAAAAACCCAAAGGCCAAACCTAGAGAAGGGACAGAACTAGCTAACCCAAAAGCCAAAATACTACCTTCTCCGAAAAAGCACGACATTCGACAACAATAACACCACGACTTGCTGCATAGCAGTCCCTATGTTGGTGATATGTTATGAATGAAAAGCGATAATGTAGTATTCAATGGAGAAATAGAACTAGGCATCCAAATTACATGAAAAAATGAGGAAACAACCTGGCCAGAGACTTCAACTAGAAATTCCATGGCATAGTAGCCACCTCAACATAACAAAAATCAAACTCAGATAAAAACAACCAAATTGCCAAAATGCTACACACTTTAACCTATAGGACATAACTCAAACAAAAGATGTGACCAACTGTATCTAGACAGAAGCGAGGTCATTGATAAAAAAGTTGGGCAAGTCGGAACACCATGGCAAACTCCTGAAGTTCCAAAAGCCACTGTGGAAAATTATGGGCACCCAGAGTTTAGAAAGGGAACAATAAACTCCGAGTCAGTCATGGTGACTGGTGTGAGATCGTAAAACAGTCTTTTTCACAAAGAAAATAAATTAAATTCGCAATGCTTTTGGAAAATGAAACTACCATAAGGCCTCCCGCCACACACACAATGCAAACGCAGAATTGGAGGAGATTTCTCCTTATGATAGTCAAACATGCTTACTACGAAAGATCAGTTGATATTATTATTAATGTCTAGTGTGGAAAACATTTCGAAAGTATAATATTAATCTTAGCCAGCATAGGCATTCCGCACTTATGCCTACTATAGCTACTATGTTCAATAGTAGGTTACCGCCACATTCCATAGCAGGTTATACAACTAAAACCTTACAAGGCTCGTATTGTTTCTTTGGATTTGCAACAAATGGTCAGGCTAAGGAACTTCCTACTGCCACATGGGTACGCCTTTGGATAGACGTCCCGAGAACTAACTAGCTCTCTGCCAACACAAGGCCGGGTTACCCCTTACACTAGGTAACTACTACACGAATATGCCACTCCTCGGTCCTTTGGGACCTTTATCCGAGGGCCCTTGATCACAAAGCAACAATCACACAGTAAATGAGATTGGAGCAACCACACAGGTAAATATCTGGGCTCCATACCATAATATCACCTTTTTCCAGAAGGAAATGACATACCCTAAAGGGCGCGACCCTCATTACCTTGCCGCATCTTTCCTGTTTCGACCATTTCCGGGTTGTGAGGTCCGATGAGATCTCGTCCACAAAGCTATGCTTTTTCACAAAGCCATGCTTTGATCACAAATGATCAACGAATGATCATCAACACACAGCAACACTTAACATGCCACACTACCAAATTGGGAGTATATCACTGATAACCTTCAACTACATAACCTCTGAGCTCGTACGTCTCAGAGAAGGGTGTTAAGCTAAGAGAATAAATTCTCCGCCACCAACAGAAATGTATTTGAAAGAAATCAGCTTTATATCTCAAAGTGTAATGTCAAACAAACAACCATACAAGTCTGTTCCGGGTTCGAACAGAACCGCACTTCCAAAGAAGCCCTTGCAATCCGGATATTCCTAATCACGTCCGGACTTCTCATCACAAGAAGAGTGATATAAATATCTATACCGGAGCAACTCGGTGCAGAGACATTCGACAGGTTGTCCTTTCATTTTTGAAAATACCCGGTCTTCACACCGGTCTTCAATTGCAATTCATAACGTCGTATCATTACTCGGAATGGGTTATATGACACAAAGTCCTCTCCAGGCTAAAACGAATAATGAGCGCTTGTTTTAAAACAAATTCAAATGCCATTTCAAAGGCAAATATTGATAGTCGGTTATTTAACTATCAATAACATTCACAACAATCAACCAATTTAAATAATTTTCCCAAATTATTAAATTTCAAATATCTTCGCAAGATATATATTTTCCACAATTCATCACTTTGAAAACAAATTTCAAATCATTTTTCACTCTTGGAATAAAAATTCCAGATATTATTTATTTGCCTTTTTCTTTATAAATTCCATTGTGAATTTAAATTTCCAAATATTCACTTATACACGATTTTCAAATCGTTTTCCAAATATTCACTTTCAAACACCAAATCAAATTCCAAATTGATTTCAAAATTTACTTCAACACCAAATCAATTACAAATTGATTTCAATCGATTTATTTTCAATCACTAAATTAAATTCCGAATTTGATTTCTAAATTTATTTCAACACCAAATAAATTTTCATATCGATTTCTCAAAGATTTATTTTCAAATACCAAATCAATTATCAAATTGATTTCTAGAAATTTATCACTTTTAAATAAATTCCTTCATTCGTTCCAAATTATTTAAAATTCTATTTTTAAATGAATTCTTCAACTTTTAAACAACATTACTCAAAATTCATTTATAAAATATCTTTTCCCTTATTTTAGAAATAATTCGATAAGATTACAAAAATAAACTTTTATACTTTTTAAAATTCCTCCTTTTTAAATTTATTCAATTCTCTAAAATAAATTTACTTAAAGTTTTCTACTTTAATTTCCAAAATCCAAATTTATTTATTTCCGGTATCCAACGATACCAAAAATATATTCGGCTAAATTATAGCCTTCAACAATTCCAATCACAAATATAATCTCACACAGATTATAAACAATCACATCACAATATATGAAACAAATTCACATAATTTAAGGAATCCAGTTGGATCCCTCCAACCTGTTTCCCTGCATCCACAGACGTTAGCACAATACCAATTCCACTTCGAGGTGGATTATCGCGGTATATGAGATTTATAAAATATCATCCGCTATTATGCGGCGCAATAGGGTCTCATCCGCTATATAATGCGGGAAATCAACAACTCCAAATATATATATATTCCAATCTATATATTGCTATATACTACTATATATACCATCACAATCAGGCAATCAATCAATAACTACAATTCAATTTTTTATTTCAGTGAGAAGATCTTACCTTTAACAATGCATGCAATCCATTTTCGATCCAGTTTGTTTTCACGATGATTTTAGACCTTGTATAAAACAATTTATACAATTTATTAATATTTGAACTGATCAAACCATAAATTACCACTTAGTTAACCGACAATTTAATTTAACTAAAAGTTTGGTTAACCTAAAAATTTGATTTTACTCATAATTCCCTTTAATTTTTTTTAATTAATTAACACTATTAATTTGAACTAATCTATTGATCAGTTTCCTATAAGATAAATTATTTTTAGTAACTGAAATAATTAAACAAGTTAATTAAACAGTGTAATCCCCAAATCCATTATATATATATATATATATTTCTTAAACTCTATATAAGTGTTCAAATCAAAACAGAGGGGTCTAAAATTCACTGAAAAACTTTTCTTTGATATGTAGATCTGAAAAAATCTGATTTTAAAATTTCTTCTTCTTCCTCTATATATATATATACATATATATACACATTATTTGAATTTAAATTGAAACGAAATTAAACTGGATGTATACCTCACTGCCTCCAGCTAAAATCCAGAACCACGCGAGATGCTTCTTGCGACTTCCCCACGGAGATGATCATCGCACGCGAACCCAGACCCGAGGTCCCCCTGTCGAAACCCTCCTCGTCCTCTTCCGCACTCGAATCGAGTTCGAGTGCCGTGCCACCATCGCAACAACCCAAGCTTCATCGTAGACTTCGACACTTCAAACCCAGTTCGCAAATCTCCGGTTGCCGCCTACATACGCGACCATTCACGCTGCCATGACTCCCACGTCGCGATGTCGTGAAGCTCATCACGTAGCCTTGGTGGCAAATACATGCGAACGAAGCTTTGACCGGCCCTAACTGCGACTTGCCGCTGCCATGAATCCATCTCGCGATTCCCTTCGAGGTCGCGAATGTCTCGAAATCGATTTAATTTAGGGTTGGATCAGTTTTGAGAAATTCACGCGATTTCAAATTTGATTTGGGAAAGAGGGAAATCGCAATTTATTCTGAGATGGATTGATTGATTTTTTTTTCTTTGAATGAAAAAAGGCTTCGGCCATGGTTTAGTTTTGAACGAAAGAAAGGACGGCCATAAATTTTCAATTTGAACGAAATTTAGTCTTTCTCTAAATTTAAAGAGAAAGGGGCTTCCAAGAGAAGACTCGGCTATAGTGTAGGAAAAGTTCTGATGTGAATAGATACGTCAATCATCTGATATATATATTTATTTAAATGTTAAATCGTTTCGAATAATTATCTCTGGGCGTTTATATATCGTACGTTCACACAACAACTCCAAATACAACGAAAATTGAAATTCGATAATAATACAATATTACGGATCCAATGGAACTGATTTCGTTGAATTCTGAGACTATGCCCCGGAAGTCTATTTTTAAATTCAATTTAAACAATAAAATTCAAAACTGAACAAAACAGTTTCAAATTCAATTCTGAAGCTTCCATTATCTTCAGTATTATTAATATGAATTCTCTGAGCCTTTAAAATATTTTTAACAGGCTTAAAACTGAAGATTCAATAATTTTTCCCAGTTTCAATAATTAAATCCAATAATTAAATTGCCAAATTCATTCTGATATTTGAATTTCAAATTAAACTGACTTCCAGATGTTTAAAATCAATTAAATATCCTGATTTCCAATATCAAAAATTCAGGGTTTTTACATTCTTCCCCCTTAAAAGAATTTCGTCCCGAAATTACATGTTAAGAAGAATGATCCAATCCCCGTTAACTATTTTCTAAAATCCAAATAGTTTTAAACAACTTTCCAGAATAATATTTTATTAAGACACACTAATCTTTTTCTAACTTTCCAAACTTGTTCATAAGTTCAAACAACTTTATTTTACTTCACAATTCAAATTCAAATTTTAAATTATCCAAAATTTCTCAAAAATTTTCTAACTCTCTAAATTTCCGAGAAATTTCGCCAGCGTCTCCTTTGCGCGGCTAGCTCGGTACAGCTACAAAATGTCCCTACGGACTCCCAAATTCCAATAGAAAACAAAATGCCAAGCGGCTAGACAGAAACCCAATCAAATTTCATACTGAAATTCAAACACATACCTTTTGTTGAGAAATTCAAATTTATCTTCGAAGTCAAAATCCAATTCCATTTTCCTATAGCCTTTATACTCCCTGTATACTTTACTTAACAACAATGTCCAAATTTACTTATTGGATTCCCAATACCAAATTTACTTAAGAATTTTCTCCATTTCTTAAGTTCAATATAAGTATTTACATACTTCTTATATTTATTTTCACTTCACTAACAAAGTTATATATTCATTTCCATTCAATTTTGCATTTTCAATTCCATTTGAATTCAATTTACAATTTCAATTCTATTTGAATTTATTTTTATCTTCAAACTCCGAATATTGAACTTTATCAATTATCTTTCATTCACAACCGATTCATATCATTATTTAAATTAGTTTCATTTACTAATTTTTTTCAATACTTTGCTTCATTTGATCAAATTTGACAAATTTTCCGTTAACAAAAATTTTCCAAATTTTTTCTAACTCCCAAAATTTTCAGAAAATTTTGGCGGAGTCTCCCTTGTACGGAGGAGCTTTTGCAATTTGACAAAAGATATAAATATATATACATCGACCCACTCGGTCGGAAAAACAAAAACAGTTCGTATTTCCTATTTTGTATTGTGTAGGCGTACCTTTATTAGCATTTGAAGCAAAGCGGTTATTTTTAAGCATTTGCGCAACCCAAAATGCAGCCAAACGGCTTCCAAAAACCTGTACTTACTCAATTTAAATATGTAAGTGACAAATATAGGAAATTCATTTACATTTCACTTATTTTCAATAGTAAACACATAGTTTTCATAAGTAATGCATTCAAAATAAATTCCATTAGCAATTTATATGGTTTCGATACAAATTTAATCGCTTTCGTCTAATTTACATTTAATTCAATGGTTTTAAATGCAATTCCTTATATTCAATTCATTTTTAAATGAATCTAACTCATATCCCTTTCAATTGATTCCAAAATCAATTTCATTTGCTTTTATTAACTCATAGATTTTGATACAATTTCTTTTACGTCAAACGACAATCGTTTATATGCAAATTCAACGATATTCACTTAATAGAATATTCGTTCTAGTTTATAACTAATTTAAATTGATACCAACTCAATTTATTTTAATTCCATTTTATTTCCAATTGATTCCATTCAATTCAATTTATAAAACTCATTTATAAATTCACATTACCAATTTCATTCCATCAATGGATTTTATTTTCAAATATTTTCTTGGAATTCTATTCCAAATTATAAATCACATTTACTGTTTACATTTACAAATTCCATTCGTATATGAATTCATTTCCTTATACTTTCAATTCATATTTATAAATTTCATTTGTTAAATGAATTTATCTCCAAATCTATGGTTATACCATTATTTCTTATTCAATTTCCATATAATAATGATAATAATTCAATATTATCTCTTCCTAACAACCAAGCAACCATATACAATAATAATTACGAAAAATGATTTCTTTTCTATACAAAAATAGTTTTAGGCAAAATTATTTCATTTACCCTCTTTTAAAACAATACTGTGTCGGTTTATCTTGTTTAAGAGTTTAGAAATTCCTATCGACACAGTTAGCTAGACTGTATCGACCAGAATCTATAAACACTCAACCGATAAGTCAACACAATATAAAACAATTTTTACATTCACTAACAAATACGCGCTCATATCTATTATTACTCACACTCATTCTAGAGTACTACTGACTCTATCTCTAATGAGTAACACCCAACAAAGCCAAGGTTATCGCTTAACCAATTGCTTTGATACCACATGTAACGATTAAGATCTTTCGATGCTCGAAAGTCGACATTAATACGTCCATTGTATCAAATGCCGCGCAATCGAATGCCGGAAAACCGAACCATTAGGGTTAAAAAGAAGAGGTAGAAGAAGACAGAAGAAAAGAAAGAACAGAAAAATAAAAACAGAAACAATATCAGAATCTCACATTCGCAGCGGAACAATATATAATAGATAATCACTATTCTTTTAAACAAAGAACTATATCAGTCTATACAATACAACAATGAAAGTTAATATACAACTCAATACAAAAATGGACAGTTATATAAACTTGTCCCTATACAGAATACACAGCAGAATAAATAAATAAGTACGAGTGTACGTCTCGCCTTCCAACTTGACTCCAAAGCTCCAGAATATCCAGAATATCCCGATAACATAACTCTAGGCTGCCCGTGTGGAAAATTATGGGCACCCAGAGTTTAGAAAGGGAACAATAAACTCCGAGTTAGTCATGGTGACTGGTGTGAGATCGTAAAACAGTCTTTTTCACAAAGAAAATAAACTAAATTCGCAATGCTTTTGGAAAATGAAACTACCATAAGGCCTCCCGCCACACACACAATGCAAATGCAGAAATGGAGGAGATTTCTCCTTATGATAGTCAAAGATGCTTACTACGAAAGATAAGTTGATATTATTATTAATGTCTAGGGTGGAAAACATTTCGAAAGTATAATATTAATCTTAGCCAGCATAGGCATTCCGCACTTATGCCTACTATAGCTACTATGTTCAGTAGCAGGTTACCGCCACATTCCATAGCAGGTTATACAACTAAAACCGTACAAGGCTCGTATAGTTTCTTTGGATTTGCAACAAATGGTCAGGCTAAGGAACTTCCTACTGCCACATGGGTTCGCCTCTAGATGGACGTCCCGAGAACCTACTAGCTCTCTGCCAACACAAGGTCGGGTTACCCCTTACACTAGGTAACTACTACACGAATATGCCACCCCCCGGTCCTTTGGGACCTTTATCCGAGGGCCCTCGATCACCAAGCAACAATCACACATTAAATGAGATTGGAGCAACCACACAGGTAAATATCTGGGCTCCATACCATAATATCACCTTTTTCCAGAAGGAAATGACATACCCTAAAGGGCGCGACCCTCATAACCTTGCCGCATCTTTCCTGTTTCGACCATTTCCAAGTTGTGAGGTCCGATGAGGTCTCGTCCACAAAGCAACGCTTTTTCACAAAGCCATGCTTTGATCACAAATGATCAACGAATGATCATCAACACACAGCAACACTTAGCATGCCACACTACCAAATTGGGAGTATATCACTGATAACCTTCAACTACATAACCTCTGAGCTCGTACGTCTCAGAGAAGGATGTTAAGCTAAGAGAATAAATTCTCCGCCACCAACAGAAATGTATTTGAAAGAAATCAGCTTTATATCTCAAAGTGTAATGTCAGACAAACAACCATACAAGTCTGTTCCGGGTTCGAACAGAACCGAAGGCACTTCCAAAGAAGCCCTTGCAATCCGGATATTCACTAATCACGTCCGGACTTCCCATCACAAGAAGAGTGATATAAATCTCTATACCGGAGCAAATCGGTGCAGAGACATTCGACAGGTTATCCTTTTATTTTTGAAAATACCCGGTCTTCAAACCGGTCTTCAATTGCAATTCATAACGTCGTATCATTACTCGGAATGGGTTATATGACACAAAGTCCTCTCCCGGCTAAACCGAATAATGAGCGCTTGTTTTAAAACAAATTCAAATGCCATTTCAAAGGCAAATATTGATAGTCGGTTATTTAACTATCAATAACATTCACAACAATCAACCAATTTAAATAATTTTCCCAAATTATTAAATTTCAAATATCTTCGCAAGATATATATTTTCCACACTTCATCACTTTGAAAACAAATTTCAAATCATTTTTCACTCTTGGAATAAAAATTCCAGATATTATTTATTTCCCATTTTCTTTATAAATTCCTTTGTGAATTTAAATTTCCAAATATTCACTTATACACGATTTTCAAATCGTTTTCCAAATATTCACTTTCAAACACCAAATCAAATTCCAAATTGATTTCAAAATTTACTTCAACAGCAAATCAATTACAAATTGATTTCAATTGATTTATTTTCAATCACTAAATTAAATTCCGAATTTGATTTCTAAATTTATTTCAACACCAAATAAATTTTCATATCGATTTCTCAAAGATTTATTTTCAAATACCAAATCAATTATCAAATTGATTTCTAGAAATTTATCACTTTTACATAAATTCCTTTATTCGTTCCAAATTATTTAAAATTCAATTTTTAAATGAATTCTTCAACTTTTAAACAACATTACTCAAAATTCATTTATAAAAAATCTTTTCCCTTATTTTAGAAATAATTCGATAAGATTACAAAAATCAACTTTTATACTTTTTAAAATTCCTCCTTTTTAAATTTATTCAATTCTCTAAAATAAATTTACTAAAAGTTTTCTACTTTAATTTCCAAAATCCAAATTTATTTATTTCCGGTATCCAACAATACCAAAAATATATTTGGCTAAATTATAGCCTTCAACAATTCCAATCACAAATATAATCACACACAGATTATAAACAATCACATCACAATATATGAAACAAATTCACATAATTTGAGGAATCCAGTTGGATCCCTCCAACCTGTTTCCCTGCATCCACAGACGTTAGCACAATACCAATTCCACTTCGAGGTGGAATATCGCGGTATATGAGATTTATAAAATATCATCCGCTATATAATGCGGGAAATCAACAACTCCAATATATATATATATATATTCCAATATATATATATTGATATATACTACTATATATACCATCACAATCAGGCAATCAATCAATAACTGCAATTCAATTTTTTATTTGAGTGAGAAGATCTCACCTTTAACAATGCATGCAATCCATTTTCGATCCAGTTTGTTTCACGATGATTTTAGACCTTGTATAAAACAATTTATACAATTTATTAATATTTGAACTGATCAAACCACAAATTACCACTTAGTTAACCGACAATTTAATTTAACTAAAAGTTTGGTTAACCTAAAAATTTGATTTTACTCATAATCCCTTTTAATTTTTTTTTTAAATTAATTAACACTATTAATTTGAACTAATCTATTGATCAGTTTCCTATAAGATAAATTATTTTTAGTAATTGAAATAATTAACCAAGTTAATTAAAAAGTTTAATCCCCAAATCCATTATATATATATATATTTCTTAAACTCTATATAAGTGTTCAAATCAAAACGGAGAGGTCTAAAATTGACTGAAAAACTTTTCTTTGATATGTAGATCTGAAAAAATCTGATTTTAAAATTTCTTCTTCTTCCTCTATATATATATATATATATACATATATATATACACATTATTTGAATTTAAATTGAAACGAAATTAAACCATATGTATACCTCACAGCCTCCAGCTAAAATCCAGAACCACGCGAGATGCTTCTCGCGACTTCACCACGGAGACGATCATCGCACGCGAACCCAGACCCAAGGTCCCCCTATCGAAACCCTCCTCGTCCTCCTCCGCACTCGAATCGAGTTCGAGTGTCGTGCCACCATCGCAACAACCCAAGCTTTATCGTCGATTTCGACACTTCGAACCCAGTTCACAAATCTCTGGTTGCCGCATACATACGCGACCGTTCATGCTGCCATGACTCCCACGTCGCGATGCCGTGAAGCTCATCACGTAGCCTCGGTGGCGAATGCGTGCGAACGAAGCTTTGACCGGCCCTAACTGCGACTTGCCGCTGCCATGAATCCATCTCGCGATTCCCTTCAAGGTCGCAAATGTCTCGAAATCGATTTAATTTAGGGTTGGTTCGGTTTTGAGAAATTCACGCAATTTCGAATTTGATTTGGGAAAGAGGGAAATCGCAATTTATTCTGAGATGGATTGATTGATTTTTTTTCTTTGAATGAAAAAAGGCTTCGGTCATGGTTTAGTTTTGAACGAAAGAAAGGACGACCATAAATTTTCAATTTGAACGAAATTTAGTCTTTCTTTGAATTTGAAGAGAAAGGGGCTTCCAAGAGAAGACTCAGCTACAGTGTAGGAAAAGTTCTGATGTGAATAGATACGTCAATCATCTGATATATATATTTATTTAAATGTTAAATCGTTTCGAATAATTATCTCTGGGCGTTTATATACCGTACGTTCACACAACAACTCCAAATACAACGAAAATTGAAATCCGATAATAATACAATATTACGGATCTAATGGAACTGGTTTCGTCGAATTCCGAGACTGTGCCTCGGAAGTCTATTTTTAAATTCAATTTAAACAATAAATTCAAAACTGAACAAAACAGCTTCAAATTCAATTCTGAAGCTTCCATTATCTTCAGTATTATTAATATGAATTTTCTGAGCCTTTAAAATACTTTTAACAGGCTTAAAACTGAAGATTCAATAATATTTCCCAGTTTCAATAATTAAATCCAATAATTAAATTGCCAAATTCATTCTGATATTTGAATTTCAAATTAAACTGACTTCTAGATGTTTAAAATCAATTAAATATCCTGATTTCCAATATCAAAAATTCAGGGTTGTTACAAAGAGAGAGGATGAGAGGATGTTGGGATAGGCAGTGAGAAAGAAAAAATTGAAATGGAAAGGAAGGGAACGGGGAAGGAAGAGATACGATGACAAAAACCCAAGGTCCTCGTTAAATTACATTGCTTAAAGTTGTTTCCTTAATTTTTTAATAGCATTTCCGTATAGAAATGAATTACAAAAACAATTTTTTAAACCGCATGGAATTAAAAAAATTGATCTGTTAAAAATAATTAGGCCAAAAAAACAACTTAATTTTGTTTTATAATTAAATATATGATTTTTTACATAATATTTTATAAAATTTAAAATTTATTTATATGTATACGGTATATTCATTTTAAAAAAAATTATTATATTTTATTTTGTATATAAATATATATAAATATTTTAAATATCTCTACTACTAATAATGTAAATTCAATCAATATGTTTTCAACCGTGTCTTTCTGGAATACCGTAAATACCCTTTGCATTTCCACATCACCCCTTTCCCGATCATACTACCTTGTCTCCTTGAAAAATTGAAAGCCATAATGCATCTCATGCCATGACGGTGTGCCAACGAGATAATCTCCCCTTCATCGGTGGATTATATCCCTTCTTTTTCTTCACCCACTTCTTCTCACTCCTTTTGTTGAAATCCGATTTTGAAAACACTTTTACCAGCCCATATCTCATATGTGGATCAACTTTTACCGCCTATTCATACACCGACACTACTGACTACTCCTGCAGTGACGCTGGACTTAGTCGAATTGATCGACTGAACTTATTACGTGAGTTAAAATTTTTGTCAAATTTGTTCTTCGATTAACAACCGATGTTTGGTTTAGGTCAGATTTTTTTGTTTTAGATGTTATTTTTTCACTTGGTAGTGTATTTTTCTCTTCAACCATCGGATATTCGGATTTGCTGTGGTAGGGTTTCATCACTGTTCAAATTAGCACTTTGTTTTTTTAATAGGCTTCAAATTGACTTCCATGGAAAATATTTAGTGTTGTTGGCCTAGGTAGAAATGATGTCAAATTTCCATGAAATTAACATGAAATGAAATCGATATAAACATATTTTGCAAGCTTTGATAGCATTTGAAAATGCTTTACAACATGTAGGTGGAATGAGATTAATTAATACTATGAAATCTTTTACCTGTAGCAAGTCTGAAAATTACAGAGTTAGCAAGTCTGAAGATGTTAATGTTCCTTGCAGTGGAATCATATTTAAATATATTTCTTGACATATCTTATGGTACCGGGCATTCTATAGATTGTGAATTTTACTTATGGCTTACCTTTGATAAATGCTGGCTAAAGTGAGTAGGCTAAACATGCATATTTTACTATTTATTTTGTTGAGTAATTTTCAGCTGTAGAAAGTTAAGTTTATTTTAACAAATTCAACTTAAATTTCAGTTGTTGCTTTTAAGTAGCATTCTTACAATATTCTTTGGTGGGGTTGTTATGTCACACTGTACTTGGCACAATATGACTGAAAGTTCAAGGGTTGCCACAATCTGTAAAATATCTTTTAATACATTTAAATAAAACTTTTATTTGATTACCAAATTAATTTATGCATGATTAGCATAGACATGCTACTACGTTGTCCTTTATTTTTGAAATTTTCCTCTTCCTCTTCCTCTTTATTGGCATGGATGCACTGAAAATAGAAAAGTGGAAATTTGTCAGAGATAGATATGTATATTATTTACTGTAACATCCCGCCTTTTTGTACGTTTTAAGCAGACACACATGCCGACTCAAACCATACAGAAGGACGAATTGTTATTGGGGTGAATAAAAAGAGGCAGAGAAAGAAGAAAAAAAATAGAATCTCGCAGCCGAATGACAAAATATAATAATCAACTAACAATTCACCAAGCTGTATACAAAACATTTGATTATACTTATACAATACAAAATCAGAGTTACTCATATCAGAGATAAATACATAACAATGCAGCGGAACAGTATGATGTAGTGGAATAATATATTAAATAATAGTTATACAATCTTCGTCTTCGTCCTCCAGAAATAAGGTCTTCAAATCCTGAAATGCTCAGCCTGACCCGAGCGAATTGAAAAGACAAAACACATGAGTCAGAACTAAAAGACCTTATGTAAGTCAAATCAACGATAAATAAATATGAGTGTAAACGGCGTCGGAGATGTTTACGGGGTGTGACATGTCTTATCCAATGTGTAATGTGAGTGCAATAACTTAAGAGATGTTCGGGATTCACATCTCCTAAGGATCCGTTAAACTATCTACTATGTAGTACAATACGCTATCATAATATGTCTACAGTAATATAAATAATTAAAATAGCGTTAAGGCGTTACATTTTCCCCCTTAACACATTTTTATTTCTCATAGTCTATAAAGTACCGTAATCCCACCCGTACTGGACGTCGTCAGAGGGAACTCCATAGGTATGGTACAAACCAAACTCGTAGAAGGCGCGCTAGGGTAGGTGACACGGCACAACTAGGCAATGCCAGGGTAGATATACCAATTACACTTCCGGACCGGTGGTAACGCATAGCAGCTACTACCGCCCACCTCGGAACACACTCCCGAATAAAAAAATCGAGGGTGGCCACCAAATAAATCGCAAAGTCAGAATATAGTATCGATGGAATGTGCCCGATCGGAGGAGTGATCTCACTTAGCCCGTCAATTGCTCATGTTTTAGCCACCTTAAGCTAACTCATGGGAGTCGGGTCCACGTATATACCTTTAGGATCGTCGCCACCATCCTACTTCATTCTGGATTCTCCACCGCGTACACAGTTGTCAAAGTGGTTTTCGGTATCGATAAAGAGTATGCCCATATTCGATCCCGATCTCTTTAACAACCAATCGCTTATTACACACCGGATGGTTCTTTTACATTTCCAAAATCATTTCATAATTGATATCAAAATATCAGATTCAATTCAAATCATTTCATTTTCGAAATCATTACTTATTTTGAAATCATATCACTTTTGAAATCATATCACATTTGAAATCGTAGTTCGAAATTATATTTCCTTTCAAATGTCATATTTCCAAAATAGGATAAACTCTCATTTCAAAATATCATATTAAACCAAATATGTTATTTAATTCCCAATTAGGTTATAACATCATTAACCATATTCACTTAAAATCGAGAATTTGAATATAAGCCCACCCATTTTACTTAGTTTGGAATTTTGAAGAAAATAGTTTTAAATAGTTATAAATAGTTAATATAGATTTAAAATAGATTAAGTATAATTAAAATAGATTAAATAGCTTTAAAATAGATTAATTAGATTTAAAATAAGTTAAAACATATTAATTAGTTTAAATAAATTAAATGGTTTAAAATAGGTTATAATGATTTTAAATAATTAATACAGGTTAAAATAGTTTAATACTTTGAAAGTTTAATAATTAGAAATTTTGAAATAATATATTTTTAAAATAGTTTATATTAAAACATAAATTTGGAATTAATATCAAATTAAAATATTCATTTCATTTCAACCCATTTGGAACATTTTAAATTTCCAAGTCAACAAACCAAATTCCAAACCAAATTCCAAACCTTTCAATTTAACATTTCAATAAACTATTGAATTTCATATCGTTTTAGTCCATGTTCAAATATCAATTCGAATTGCTCCAATTTCAAAATATTTCAAAGTTATTTTCAAACAACTTAACTTAATTTCGATAGAATTTCATTTATACTTAAAAGTTTAACTTTAAACTTCCAATTTAATTTCTTAAAGCAATTCCTTTTTAAACCAATTCAGATTTCAACACAAAACTTGAATTTTCAATAATAATTCAATCTTTATAAATCAAAATTTATTTCAAAATATCATTTAATTAAATTCGAAAATTAAGGATTTTAAAAAATCGTTTAATTTAACCAATCCGGTGTCCGTATATAATTCTCTACCCTATGGTCAAGTGGTACAGATATTAATCATTTTAATCCGCAATTTAAAATGTTATGGTTATAAATCTTTTCAAACCGCAATCACGAATTAATAATAAAATCCATAAAATCGCTCGAGTCTATCATTTCAACCCATAACGATTTTTCCTTAATCTTTTGATCATTCGGGTATGTATCATTTCAACCCATAGTGAACTTGCAGTTTATAACGATATAAAATAAAACATCCATTCATCCAATATCAACAATCAACGTCCATTACAAACATCATCCAAATCAGTCAATAAACATCAATATAGAACTGATAATCAATAACAGGTATTTAACTGGCAATTTATATTCAATAATAAATTATATAATGGTTTGATTCAAATAAATTCAAATTTACTGAGATGATGATTCAAAATATACCAAACAGTCATAAATAAATTTATAATCACATCATAAATTAATTTAACTAACATAAGAAATTTTAGAAGTTGTGAGTGGGTTAAAACATTCACTTTTTTGAATTTAAATCGAATTTAAATTCAATTTAAACCCAAAATTCAAACTGTCTCCGAATTTGTCCAAACCAGCGTCAAAATGTCCGGAATTTCAATACGAACCTAGCGGAGAAAACTGGGCATGAATTGGACCTCGTATGTGAAAGTTATAACTGTTAGAACGTTGGATAACTAAAATTTAAATAAATAAAAAGAAAGCACCTATGCGATGCAGACACGTCAACAGCTAGAACACGCAACCCTCATCGTCGAAACTCTGGGTCGAATAGGCCTGTCAACGGATGCTTTCAGATGCGGATAGTGCCATATCCGCATCCGCATCCGAAATCATTTTCGAATATCGGATATCCACATCCGCGGATACGGACGGATAGTGGATAATTATCCTATCCGCTAACGACCTATAAATCAAAAATTATAAAATGAAAATTTTAGTTTAACATAAATATTTTTCAATCCCATTAATTATAAAAGTGTAAAAAATTAACAAATATAATGATAATAAATAGTTTCGAGCAGTTAAAAAGCATTAAGTGCATATAATATAAACTACTAACTTAATAAAATAATAAACAAACATCTTTCACTGCACAAAAATACACATAATTTGAACTATAATATTGACAAAAACCGGGCGGATAATTTTCGGATGCGGATGTCTTCGTATCCGCATCCGCATCCGTTTTTTCGGATATCGGATATTTATCTACTTTTCGGATGCGGATGCGGACGGATTTCGGATTTTTTGGGTATCCATTGACAGCCCTAGGGTCGAATGCATGTACGCGAGCATGAACATCGCCGTTGACGACGAATTTCTTCCTCCATACGTCGCTACAAACTTCGGCACCACCTCCATCATCATCGCCTTGCCTAGCCGCCCCCATGGCCAGAAGGTCGACGCCTTCGGTTGCCCAAACTCGCCGCGTCCCCAAGCCATTTAGAAGCCCTAATCGCAAAATCACGACGATCTACCATCGGACAACTGAATGAACAATGCCGATGAACTCGGCTCGCCACTCTCCACGCATCCATGCCATCCAATTGACGATCCATCGAAGTCGATCGTAGCCCAATGAACGGCTGAGAATTCTTCGACGTTTTCTGATCAAACGATGAACCAAAACGAAAAACGAACAGTATTTTTGAGTTGCGCTCGTCGAGAGCTTTGAATCAATATAAAATTCGATATAGTTTGAGGAGTTTGACTTTTGGAATTGGTTTTGAAATTGAATTTGAGGGTTTGGGAATTGAAGTTTGTTTCTGCCATTGGAAAAGAGGAACAGAAAGAATTGTACGTACTGTAAATGAGAAATGAGAACAATTAGGGTTTATAACGAGCTATTTATAGACAGAGCTCAGATTAGAAAAGAATGGATCATATTTGATTTGGATTGGAACGATAAGCGACCCGAAAAGCCCGTTCTGTCTCTGGAACAAAATTGGGTCAACCCATATATCAAAATAGATGCTTTCGATAATTTTAAAATCAATGGAACTAGTTTCAAGCCCAAATTTCATCGTATAAAGAAGTTATGATAAAATCAGCTTATTTCAAATCGATTTCAATTGATTTTAATTAAACTGATTTCTAGGCGTTTCGAGCCCGTACGACCAAACGACATGTCCGATCGTTACGAAACTTGAAATCCTATAATAATTCACCATTACGGATCCGATGAAACTGGTTTCGTCGAAATCCGAGATAGTGGCCAAAATGGCTATATTTCAGTTAATTAAATAAATCAATATTAAATTAATTAAATCACTTTTACAGTTTAAATTTTAATAATTTACAACTTCTATCATTTTTGATTTCTTAATCACTTACACTAATATAACCAAATTTAGATGTCAATTTAAAATTGATTAATCCATCAATTTCAGTGTTTAATTTCAATTTCATTAAATTCAGAAATTATAAATTAAATTCTCAATAATTCCATTTAATTGCCCTTTCGTCCTATTATTCAATCCATTATTATCAAATGGATGAAATTAACATTGGTTCATGGTTTATTGCATTAATATTCTCAATTTCTTCTGAATTTCCATTAACGTAATATTTAGGTAATTAATTTCATTTGATTTCAATTAATCCAATGATTATAATTTTAAATTCCAATAAATTAATAAATCTTGATTTCCATTCTTTTTATTCAACCAATTGTCATATTATGAATAAAATTAACATTATTTCCAATTATTATCTTAATTTACATTAACATAATATTTAATTTAGATTTATTGCGATTAATTCCTAATTCAATTTAACGGATTAAATATATAGGTAGCTTATAATAATTGTTGCCATTAACTCTCAATCACACTTTTATAAGTTTATCATTTCCAAACCAATATTATAATTACTTACAGAACATTGATTTTATTCAATTACCATCAACTATCTATTTCATACAATAATTAAATATTTACACTAGTTTCTTATATTCAATTTTATAACCAAGTATACAATTTACATTATTTTATTATTGGAATTTCATTCAATTTATCAATAATTAACTTTAATTAACATTGTTACCATTCATTTTAGTATTCATTACATTACTAAATCTCCAATTTTTATTTCTTTCAAATTAAATTATCAAAATCTTATTAAATTAACTAATTTAAATTATCGCAATTTACGGGTCGTTACACTCTCCCCCACTCAAAACTTTTCATCCCCGAAAGGAAAAAGAAGGGAAAAGAAGGAATCAAGTAATCAAAATATCTTATTCAAAATATTAAATTTATAATCAATTAATTTACAAAATAAAATAGTTTAAAATACATTAATTTATAACCAGTTAAATCCTTTTATATTCAAGTTAACAAAAGTTTTGAAAACATTTCATAAAATTTTCTAAGTCCAAAATTTACGAAAATTTTTGGCAGTGCCTCCTTTGTACGGAGAGGTCTGGGAGAAATAGTAATATCAATAATAATAATATATCAAAATTTTCAAAATAATATATCCCAACAGCGGGAAAACAATATAATATCGCTAGAAAACCGTAATCCGAGAACGTACCTATTTGTTGGGCAAACAACGCTTAATTATGAAACCAAAAGCAGTAGCTATTGCTTCCATAACCTGTATTTCACTTATATAATCTAAAAGAGTTAATAATTATATAAGATGAAATATTTAAAGTTGTTTTAACCACTAACTACAAATCAATATAAAACAACAATCACTTGCAATCACAACATACAATCATCATATGAAATCAATAAAATCAATTATCCATCCATATCAACCAAAAAAAATAGTTTGTTCGGGTTAAGACACTTTTAATCACATAGAATGACAAATAACTACTAAGTATACCATTTACTCAACAATCTTAGATAAACTCAATAGATTATTCATACATCTTAAACAATTAGAAGTATCCTATCCCAAACAACCCATGAACCAAAACAAACAATAATTTACAAACATTATTTTAAGTTTATTCTTATTAATTTCTTTCACAACATTTACAGTTTTTATTTCTCTTTTCATTCATACAAGGATTATTTCTTTAACTTACATTTATCTCTTACAAAATTTTATTCCCATTCATTCATTTAGTGTTTATTTCATTTATTTTTCCTTTATTACTTACAAAAATTCATTTATTCATATCATGTCAATTTCTTTTATTGCATTACATCCATTTTATTATTTACTTTAATTATAAATAGTTTCAAACCTTAACTTAAGTTCAAAATCCGTTACTTATAGTACTCAATTTCTATTTCATTTGATTAGTAGTATTACAATTTTAATTCAAGTTTATAACTATTTTCATATCAAATTTCTTATTTATAAAAGTAAATTTCATTGAACACTTCCATTACATAAGTTTTACTTGTAAAAATTTCCATTACATATTCTTTAAACATTTCAACTTTTTATAATTGGTAAGTTATATATACGTCTTTAAGAATGCAATTTAAAGTTACACAAGTTTGACTTACTTATTCTAATTAACTTAAGGTTCAATAATTATCATTTCTTATTTTCATATTCTTTTCGTTTACAAGTTACAAATTTCAAATTCCTTGTATATTTCAGTTATAACTTAGCATATAATTTCTTATTTTCATTTAGAAGTTTCAATTATTAAATAGTTACAAATTTTATTCCATTTCAATTATTGAAATCTCTAATTCATAGAAATTTAAGAACTAAATGCCGGGTTCCATTTCAAATCATTTAAAATAATACATATACATACATACACACAAATATATATATATATACTCATAACTTTTATATCCAATCATATGGAAACTTTAAAAAATTTATTTGTTTATCAAAATAGATCTGTAGTAAAACTACTACAATGGCCTTCCCACTTTGAAACTCGAAAATGAACGTCGATGATGCGTGCACTCATCACCGAAAATATTTTCTAGCGACAGAGAGGGGAGTACAGAACTTATTTCTTTCCAAAATTTCATTAAAACAATTCTTTCAAATTATATTGAAATATTTATATCAGAAAATACTTCTAAATAATACAAATATTATATTCCAAATCCTTTGAAAGAAATTTTCAAAAATCCCGGACTTAAGTTCTCGAATTCCAATTTATATTCATTTTATTTGTAAATTTTATTTTACAACCAATATTTATAAATTCACTACCTAACAACCAACATATTACAGCCAAATATATATCATTTATAAAATTATCATTTTATATACAAAATATATAATAGGCAAAATTATTTCATTCACCTATATTCAAAACAATATTGTGTCGGCCAGTCCTATTAAGTGTTTAGAAATCCCTATCGATGCCATAGCGTCTTATGTACCAACCAGAATTTATAAATACAAAACAAAACAAATTAACACAATATAAAACATTTTATAACACTAACAAATACGCTCTCTCATGTATATATACACATTTAGCGACTCATCATAGGGTATTACTACCCTATTAATAAAGAGTCAGACCCAACAAAGCTAAGGTGTTCGCTAAACCTAAGCTCTGATACCAACTGTAACATCCCGCCTTTTTGTACGTTTTAAGCAGACGCACATGCCGACTCAAACCATGTAGAAGGGTGAATTATTATTGGGGTGAATAAGAAAAAGCAGAGAAAGAAGAAGAAAAAAAAACAGAATCTCGCAGTGGAATGACAAAATATAATGATCAAATAACATTTCATGAAGCTATATACAAAACATTTGATTATACTTATACAATACAAAATCAGATTTACTTATATCAGAGATAAATACATAACAATGCAGCGGGACAATATCATGCAGTGGAATAATATAGTAAATAATAGTAATACAATCTTCATCTTCGTCCTCCGCAAATAAGGTCTTCAAATCCTGAAATGCTCAGGCTGACCCGAGCGAATTGAAAAGACAAAACACTCGAGTCAAAACTAAAAGATCTTATGTAAGTCAAATCAACGGTAAATAAATATGACTATAAACGGCGACAGAGATGTTTACGGGGTTTGACATCTCTTATCCAGTGTCTAATGTGAGTGTAGTAACTTAAGAGATGTTCGGGATTCACATCTCCTAAGGATCCATTAAACTATCTACTATATAGTACAATACGCTACCATAGTATGTCTATAGTAATATAAACTGTTAAAATAGTGTTAAGGCGTTACATTTTCCCCCTTAACGCATTTTTATTTCCCATAGTCTATACAGTACCATAATCCCGCCCGTACTGGACATCATCAGAGGGCGCTCCATAGGTATGGTACAAACCAAACTTGTAGAAGGCATGCTAGGGTAGGTGACACGGCATAACTAGGCAATGCCATGGTAGATATACCAATTACACTTCCGGACCGGTGGTAACGTATAACAGCTTATACCGCCCAACTTGGAACACACTCCCGAATAAAAAAATCGAGGGTGGCCACCAAATAAATCGCAAAGTCAGAATATAGTATCGATGGAATGTGCCCGATCGGAGGAATGACCTCACTTTGCCCGTCAATTGCTCCTGTTTTAGCCACCTTAAGCTAACTCATGGGAGTCAGGTCCACGTATATACCTTTAGGATCGTCGCCACGATTCTACTTCATTCTGGAATCTCCACCGCGTACACAGTTGTCAAAGTGGTTTTCGGTATCGAAAGAGAGTATGCCCATATCCGATCCCGGTCTCTTTAACAACCAATCGCTTATTACACACCGGATGGTTCTTTTACATTTCCAAAATCATTTCATAATTGATATCAAAATATCAGATTCAATTCAAATCATTTCATTTTCGAAATCATTACTTACTTTCGAAATCACATTCACCTTTGAAATCATATCAAATTTGAAATCGTAGTTCGAAATTATATTTCCTTTCAAAAGTCATATTTCCAAAATAGGCTAAACTCTCATATCAAAATATCATATTAAACCAAATATGTTATTTAATTCCCAACTTAGGTTATAACATCATTAACCATATTCACTTAAAATCGAGAATTTGAATATAATCCCACCCATTTTACTTAGTTTGGAATTTTGAGGAAAATAGTTTTAAATAGTTATAAATAGTTAATATAGATTTAAAACAGATTACGTATAATAAAAATAGATTAAATAGCTTTAAAATAGATTAATTAGCTTTAAAATAAGTTAAAACAGATTAATTAGTTTAAATAAATTAAATGGTTTAAAATGATTTAATATAATTAATACAGGTTAAAATAGTTTTATACTTTGAAACTTTAATAATTAGAAATTTTGAAATAATATATTTTTAAAACAGTTTATATTAAAACATAAATTTGGAATTAATATCAAATTAAACTATTCATTTCATTTCAACCCATTTGGACCATTTTAAATTTCCAAGTCAACAAACCAAATTCCAAACCTTTCAATTTAACATTTCAATAAACTATTGAATTTCATATCGTTTTAGTCCATGTTCAAATATCAATTCGAATTGCTCCAATTTCAAAATATTTCAAAGTTATTTTCAAACAACTTCAATAACTTAATTTCGATAGAATTTCATTTATACTTAGAAGTTTAACTTTATACTTCCAATTTAATTTCTTAAAGCAATTCCTTTTTCAACCAATTCACATTTCAACACAAAACTTGATTTTTCAATAATAATTCAATTCATATAAATCAAATTTTATTTCAAAATATCATTTAATTAAATTTGAAAATTAAGTATTTTAAAAAATCATTTAATTAACCAATCCGGTGTCCGTATATAATTCTCTACCCTAGGGTCAAGTGGTATAAATATTTATCATTTCAATCCACAATTTAAAATGTTATAGTTATATATCTTTTCAAACCGCAATCCCGAATTAATAATAAAATCCATAAAATCGCTCGAGTCTATCATTTCAACCCATAACGATTTTTCCTTAATCTATTGATCATTCGGGTATGTATCATTTCAACCCATAGTGAACTTGCAGTTTATAACGATATAAAATAAAACATCCATTCATCCAATATCAACAATCAACATCTATTACAAACATCATCCAAATCAGTCAATAAACATCAATATAGAACTGATAATAAATAACAAGTATTTAACTGGCAATTTATATTCAATAATAAATTAAATAACGATTTAATTCAAATTTACTGAGATGATGATTCAAAATATACCAAACAGTCATAAATAAATTTCTAATCACATCATAAATTAATTTAACTAACATAAGAAATTTTAGAAGTTGTGAGTGGGTTAAAACACTCACCTTTTTGAATTTAAATCGAATTTAAATTCAATTTAAACTCAAAATTCAAATAGTCTCCGAATTCGTCCAAACTAGGGTCAAAATGTCCGGAATTTCAATACGAACCTAGCGGAGAAAACCGCATGTGAATTGGACCTCGTACGTGAAAGTTATAAAGGTTAGAACGTTGGATAACTAAGATTTAAATAAATAAATAAATAAATAAAAAGAAAGCACCTATGCGATGCAGACACTTCAACAACTAGAACACGCAACCCTCATCGCCGAAACTCTGGGTTGAACGCCTGTATGCGAGCATGAACAGCGCCGTTGACCACGAATCTCTTCCCCCATACGTCGCTACAAACTTCGGCACCACCTCCATCATCATCGCCTTGCCCAACCGCCCCCATGGCCAAAAGGCCGACACCTTCGGTTGCCCAAACTTGCCGCGCCACCAAGCCATTTCGAAAACCCAATCGCAAAATCATGACGATCTAGCCATCAGACAATTGAATGAATAATGCCGATGAACTCGGCTCGCCACTCTCCACGCATCCGTGGTATCCAATTGACGATCCGTCGAAGTCGATCGCAGCCCAATGAACGGCCGAGAATTCTTCAACGTTTTCTGATCAAACGATGAACCAAAACAAAAAACGAACAGTATTTTTGAGTTGCGCTCGTCGAGAGCTTCGAATCGATATAAAATTCGATATAGTTTGAGGAGTTTGATTTTTAGAATTGGTTTTGAAATTGAATTTGAGGGTTTGGGAATTGAAGTTTGTTTCTGCCATTTGAAAGGAGGAACATAAAGAATTGTACGTACTGTAAATGATAAATGAGAACAATTAGGGTTTATAATGAGCTATTTATAGACAGAGCTCAGAATAGAAAAGAATGGATCATATTTGATTTGGATTGGAACGATAAGCGACCCGAAAAGCCCGTTCTGTCTCCGAAACAAAATTGGGTCAACCCATATGTCAAAATAGATGCTTTCGATAATTTTAAAATCAATGGAACTGGTTTACATCCCAAATTCCATCGTATAAAGAAGTTATGATAAAATCAGCTTATTTCAAATCGATTTCAATTTATTTTAATTAAATTGATTTCTAGGCGTTTTGAGCCCGTACGACCAAACGACAAGTCCAATCGTTACGAAACTTGAAATCCTATAGTAATTCACCATTACAGATCCGATGAAACTGGTTTCGTTGAAATCCGAGACAGTGGCCAAAATGGCTATATTTCAGTTAATTAAATTAATTAATATTAAATTAATTAAATCACTTTTTCAGTTTAAATTTTAATAATTTACAACTTATATCATTTTTGATTTCTTAATCACTTACACTAATTTAACCAAATTTAGATGTCAATTTAAAATTGATTAATCCATCAATTTCAGTGTTTAATTTCAATTTCATTAAATTCAGAAATTATAAATTAAATTCTCAATAATTCCATTTAATTGCCCTTTCGTCCTATTATTCAATCCATTATTATCAAATGGATGAAATTAACATTGGTTCATGGTTTATTGCATTAATATTCTCAATTTCTTCTGAATTTCCATTAACGTAATATTTAGGTAATTAATTTCATTTGATTTCAATTAATCCAATGGTTATAATTTTAAATTCCAATAAATTAATAAATCTTTATTTCCATTCTTTTTATTCAACCAATTGTCATATTATGAATAAAATTAACATTATTTCCAATTATTATCTTAATTTACATTAACATAATATTTAATTTAGATTTCTTGCGATTAATTTCTAATTCAGTTTAACGGATTAAATATATAGGTAACTTATAATAATTGTTGCCATTAACTCTCAATCACACTTTTATAAGTTTATCATTTCCAAACCAATATTGTATTTACTTACAGAACATTGATTTCATTCAATTACCATCAACTATCTATTTCATACAATAATTAAATATTTACACTTGTTTCTTATATTCAATTTTATAACCAAGTATACAATTTATATTATTTCATTATTGGAATTTCATTCAATTTATCAATAATTAACTTTAATTAACATTGTTACCACTCATTTTAGTATTCATTACATTACTAAATCTCCAATTTTTATTTCTTTTAAATTAATTTATCAAAATCTTATTAAATTAACTAATTTAAATTATCGAAATTTACGAGTCGTTACATTTACATTTGGTGAAGTATAATATATATAAATCAAAAGGAGTTTCAACCATCTTTATAAGAGATTTGGATCTTCTGCTATGATCAAAAAATAGTTCATCTATATATTTGAGCTTCTGTATCAATGCTTGAGTAATCAAAATCTAATTACTGTGTTGTAGTTTATTCAGTAGTTCAAAAAGTTGTTAAAATGCACCAGATATTTTCATCCAACTTTCAAAATATTTGGAAAAATTCCTACTGGTGAACCGGTTTCCTTTATAAGTGAATAGTTTTAATTGAAATTCTGTCCGATAGACCTAGCAAATCTGTTTATGTTAGCTCGGTCCTACTAGGTTGTGCTATAGCAGGCACAGCTGCAATAGTCTTAACTGTATATTTGTCTAAACTTTTTGAACCATCAATAATTGAGATAATGCTTACATGGGTTCTGTCAAATTTATATGTAGAAAATGATTTGCATATAGCAATGTGTACTTCTTTGCAAAGTTTATTGATGGAATCAAGGACTATATCACCAACTATTGTTATAATGTGTCAAGATAAAAGGCTTGAATATCCTTCATTAATCCTATGTTTTTACAAGTTATATTTGTTTGTTGATGGTAATGAAAATTATGAAGTTCGTTCCTTAACAAAGTAGGGAGCATATGATCGAATGATATGAGATGGAATGGCTCCTGCTGGATCAGTTTTTGTATAATGTTAATAATGATGAAATATGTACCCGAATTTTAAACAGAAGTTGTTCGATCCATGTTCACAAATGAGCATTTTTACTTACATTGTTTGGTAGTTTTTGTCTAATGCTAATAATGATGAAATATTGTATGAAATATCATATCTCAAATCTATTCTGGATTAACTATAAACTATAGCGGTTCATTTTACCATTTCAATGCAAGCCATGATGATTAGCTATTAGCTACTATCTCAAATTTGTGAAATGGTTTAATCAAGGATTTTAAATATGAAATTTACATTCAAGCTATATGTATGTATAGTGAGCAAGAATTATCTTTTATTGTTCGTTTTTTGAAGTTTACCTTTAAAGATTGTTTTTGTCGATTTTATGGCTTGAAATGAGAGATTCATTTGGGTGTCATCTTACACTTACATTCAATGTAAACCCTATTATTTTCTATGTTTCAAAGTTAGTCCAGTTGATTTGCAAACTTGGTAAAGATATATCAAGATCTGAAAATTGGTACATTCCAAAAGATAATTAAGAATTTGACCACCATGAACACGAGATGTAGTTAGAGATATCGAGTTCTCAATCGTTTAATACTCTGATAATGGAAATTGTTGTCAAAGCTCAAGAAATTGCTGTAGTGCTAATGTAATTGTTAGTTTTATGCTACGAATTGGTTCATAATTTGATGTAATAAATATATAGAATGATGACTTGAATTCACTTGCTGATTTGGTCGAATATGCTCTTAAATTATACACAAAAATAATATGGATGCGAGAAGCAACAATATTAAGGTCCTCGAGAAAATTAGAAAATAGAGAAAATGGTCACTGCACTATTTATTATATTTGTTTTGTAATAGTTACACTGTAAAAATATGGTTTAACAATCAAATGCAGGTCCACTTGGACGTGTATATGTACTTGTATAAATGATTAGATCTGAATTTAAATTTCAAATAAGATATTAGTTTGAATTTAGAAATGGTTATAAATTTTGAATATTTTTTATGTTTGTGCCAAAATCGGTCACAAACACCCAATTGCCAATGAAAACACCTATTCACAATCACATATCACAGATAGCAAGTATGTAGAGGTTTTTCTTGATTTTGATCGATCAATATCTCGAGCATACGAACTCCGATTGGATTGAAATTTGGAACATTGACTTTCACAGCTTTGCTAGTCATACCATATCGATCGTGGCTCGATCCAGAGTCGGGAAAAATTTACCTGTATCCATAGTGAACCTGTGTGTAGCCGATCTTCGGGACAGACTGTCCTTAGTTTCCAGTTAATTCCTTGGTGTCACGGCCTTGCCAAAAGGCGGGATAACATTTCAAAATGTTTGTTCGTTGACTATGCTATATTTTAGTCTCGTGGTCATGCTTACTATCTGTGAATATCTAGCTTTGACCATCGTGCAGTCGATTGGGTTAAATTTGCCTGTATGTTACCTTGCCAAAAGGCGGGTTAACACTTTGCCCCCCAAAACATGCCTTGCTATAGGAAGGTGTGTTTTGTAGTGCCATAAGCTGGATGTTCGTATCCTGTTGATGACTTGTAAAGAGATTGATAATCTTACCTGATTATGAATTGTGATCGTTCGAGATCGTATTGCCATTCGAGGCCATATATAACCGTTCGAGGTCAAGTGCCATTCGAGCCGAACGGTGACCGTTCGTGGTCGGGTGTCATTTAAGGTGAATTGTGACCGTTTGCGATTGGGTGCCGTTCTAGGCGAATTGTGACCGTTCGCGGTCGGGTGCTCGGTGGGGACTTTAATGCCAGATTTCACGTTCGAGTGAGTTTCTAAATCATTCGTTATGGCGGTTCATCGCTATCTCAGAGCATGCCTAAGGACCGTTCGCGATCCCATACATGTGTAAGTGACTTGGCCGTTATGGAATTATGAATACCATAATTACATTCAAATGAGTCTGACAAAAGAAATTTCCAAATCAATCAAGTTCAAGTGCAAAAAAAAAACAAACAACAAAAGCAAAACAGACATGTCAAAGTGCAAACACCCCCACTGTCATAGTTCATAGTCATCTCAGAGTATGCCTGAGGACCGTTCGTGACCTTATACATGTGTAAGAGACTTAACCGCGCTAGTGCGAAGTTTGCGACTTATTCGTCATTATTTCAATCAATTGATGACAAGCTGATGCCTTGATCCTGAGCCGTCCCCAGTTGATGCAGATGGTGGTCGCTCCTGTTCTGCCGTCGCTGCTCGCATTTTCACATACTATAGTAGCAATCCATTTCGAATATGTCCTTCAACTTCATCCTTTAAATGCGTGCAATCATTCATACTATGCCCGCTTAGCTCATGGAATAGGCAGTACTTGTCTGATTTCTTCTCACTGTTGGTTGGATCCCTCCTCATTGGCCTTCTGCATAAGCTTCAACTTCATCTCCTTCCTCTCTCTCAGCCTTTGCATCCTCCTACCGCAGGAACCTTTCCGCTTCATGGTAAAACTCTCCCAGATCCATAGGTGGATCCCTTGTCAGTGAATTCTTGAATTCTGTGCCATCAGCTATTCCAGACACAGCTGCCATCAAAACCATGGATGGATCTGGGCGATCCACCGATGTTGCTGCTACGTTAAATCGTGTCAAAAAGTTCCTCAGAGACTCCCCTACTTTCTGTTTCAGTGTTGTCAAACTCATTACATACTTGGGCCTTAATATATGAACTCTGAATTTCCTCATGAACTTTTCAATCAACTCGGTCCACGTTCCAATCGAACCGCTCTCCAGTTGCCTGAACCATAATGCTGCTATGTCTGCCAAATATAGTGGGAAGCATCGGGCCATGACTTCCTCTGATGCCCCCAGTACTTCCATATGCCGCATATACCTCGTTAGATGAACAGCAGGATCTATCCTCCCATCGTACGTCTCTAGTGCTCGTAGCTTGAATTCAGGTGGGTTCCTAGCCTACCTGATTGCGAGGGCAAAAGGGCTCCTATTCACGTCTTCCAGATCTCTATTCACTAGTCCTCCCCTCATGGCTCGTCTGATCATCTCCGCCAATCTGTCACTGTCATCAAGTAGGGGCCCTTGTATGTTGCCTCCGATCTGCCCCCTAGTTCACGAGGGAATTCTGGAATCTGCTCTCCTGGACGAGCATCCATTCCTCTATCAACGCCGTGTTGCACAGTTCTGCCTAGTATCTTGCCAGGGATTGGATCAATATGCTCCAGGGGCGTGCCCCTAGCTCGTGGACTACTCCTGATGGTACCGCTCCATTCTGAATCCCGATTGCTCCATGCTCCTGATCCCTGTTTCCAGCGCTTCCTATAGTTGCGTTTCCTTGATTTTGCACTCTAGCTTGTCCAATCTGCTGGAGTAGGTTCTGCATCATCTCTTCTTGTCTTTTCAGCATTCCTTCCTGCATAGCTTCCATCGTCATCTCCATCTCATCTCGACTGATGAAGACTAAGGCCTGATTCACTCCCGTGGAAGCCTCCTAACTCCCTTCATGCTGACTCCTTTCTGCTCTTGGTCTCCTTGCTGATTGCTTCACCATAGCTTTCCAGATCCAAGTACTTAAGCTTTTTAAATTCAAAATCCATGATGTAGGATTCCTGAGTTCAGTTCTCAATGAAAGCACCAAAATGTTTGCGCCAAAATTGGTCACAAACACCCAATTGCCGATGAAAGCACCCGTGTAACGACCCAGAATTTCTGTCAATTAAAAATTCGAATATTTAATTAATTTTAAATATTAATAAGTGAAATTTATGAGTCGAATAATTTATTTTTCGAATAACTGGATTTAATTGGATAATTAAATCGATAATTTAATATTTGAAATTTCAGAAACAATTGAAATTTGAGTTAAATGTGATTAAAAATGATTTATAAAGTTATATTAAATCATGTTGAAGTTATAGTGATGTTATAGAACTTTTAAAATCGAATTTGAAGTTAATCTGTGAAAATTGAATATTTTAATATTTAATCGACTAGTGAAATTAGCCATTTTTCGAAAAGTCTTAGAATTGGACGAAACTAGTTCCATTGGATCCGTAATAGTTTGTTATTATCGGATTTCAATTTTCGTAGCAATCGGAGTTATCATTTGACCGTGGCAGCTCGAAACGCATTGAAATTGTTTTAATATTTATTTGGCGAGTTAAAAATAGTCATTTTTCAAACAGTCTCTGATTTCGACGAAATTAGTTTCATTGGATCCTTAATGTGATATTTTTTTATGGTTTCAAATTTTGTGTCAATCGGATGTACCGTTTGTCCGGGGCAAGCCAAAACGCATTGAAATCGGTTTAAATCGGTTTAATTTAAATTTGATCGTTTAATTCCGTAACTCGCACAGATGATCGAATTAGCCTCCAAAACCTATTCCATTGTGTCCGGAACGTGGTTTAAACCTTAGAAACCCCAGCCGGCATGCTCGATTTCGAGTTCAAAAATTCCGGAATGAATAGTGTTTTGGCGAAACTCTATAAAAGCATCTCCATATTTTCCAATGGCAAGAGAATCAAAACCCTAACCCTAATTATCTGTAGCCGCCACCTAATAAATTAATGGCCAGAAACTCATATCATTCTCCCTCGATTTTCATCCAATCCGTCGACAATTTTCAAAACCTTTCAACTAGAAGATTGTAGTGCTCGATGAGACGAAGATATCCAACAGTCAAGATCGTTGTAGGCGAAGTGAATTGATGGCAATCGAAGCTCAAAGTGTTGCCATTCGAGCACGGTTTTCTTGAAGATGGGGAGGCCGAGCTTGATGCTACTCGGGGCGGTGGCGGAGTGGAGGATGCTCTTCGATACGGTGGTGCTTGATCGTCGTCAGGAGGGCTTAGACAGGTTGCCTGTATTAGGGTTGAAGGCGGCCGATTGGGTTTGATTTTTTTTACGCGTACGTGAGGGGAGGGAGGAGGTAAAAGGGAAGGCCTGGATTTGGTCTCCTGGAAGCAATGGTGATGATGTAGATTAGGGTTTAAAATGGACTAAATTTTGTAAATTAATTTATATATATATATTTAAATTCGTACGATCTTTAAAGCACAATATCTTTTTCATACGAGGTCGAAAACGCACGAAACCAGTTGCATTGGAATCGTATGGTCGAGCACTACGCTATTGAAGTAGATTGGAGTCATTTGGAGCTAGCGAAAATTTCGGGTAAAATTAAACGTCCGTTTAATTTTATTCGAAATAAACGCTGAAACTGAATTGAAATTCAAGGTGAGAACTTCTCACTCAATCGAATTGTTTCGATGTAAATTTTAAATAGTTAGATTTAAAATTGTTGATTGTATGCCTGGATGATAAATTTCTATCTGTTGTTGATTGAAATAGACATTATACGCCGTTATTAACCGGAGGTTATTTATTAAAAACATATACCGCGAATATTTCACCTTTGTGTGGAATTGGTATTATATATGTATTTGGAGTTGATTTCCCGCATTATATAGTGGATGAGACCCTATTGCGCCGTATAATAGCGGATAATATTTTATAAATCCTATATACCGCGATATTCTGTATTGGAACGGAATTGGTATTGTGCTAATGTCTATGGATGTAGGGAAACAGGTTGGAGAGATCCAACTGGATTCCTCACCAGTATTTATTTGATTTCAGATATTGTGATATTTGATTGATTATCATATTGATATATGATGTTTGGATGCCGTGATTGATTATTTGGTGCTAAAAGGATTTTTAAAGTGATTTTTGAGATTATAACGTTTTATTAAAATTTTGAATTGATTCATCTTAAATAAATGAACGTTAAAATTTTAAAGTTATAAAAGTTATGATTTTTGTGAAATATAACCAAAGTGTGATTTTTGAAATAAATAGTTGATTGATCTATAAAATGGTTTAAATTGGGATTTTTGAATAATTATAAACGATTTATATAAAAGATTTATAAAATTGATATTTATATAAAATATTGAAATTGTAAAATGAGTTTTTATAAGTGTTAAAAGGAAGTATAAATGGATTTCATAAGTGAATGAAATTAATAGATTTATAATGTGAAGTTATAAAATGAATAGATGTTGTGAAATAAAAGATTTATAAGTAATTTATTTATAAATTAGATTTTGGCACTTAAATGGGATATAAATAGAATTTGCTAATAAAATGATTTTATAAGTTGAAATTGTTAAAAAATATAAATGTGATTTATAAACGTTGTTTATAAATCCGAAATCACTTATTTTGATAAGTGAATTTTAGAAGTTAATTAAAGGAATTATATCCACGATTTTAGACAATGGATAATCTTTTAATAAATGTGTAGAAACATTGAATTGGGTAAATAAAGTATATTCATGATTTTGGACAGTGAATATATTATTAAATAAAATGGATATGTTTTGGAGAAGTGATATTACAAAATGAAGTAATTGTTTTAAAGATGTTTTAAAACGTGTTAAGTATCGAAAACATAGATTTCAACATTCATTGTTGAAATAGACGATTTTTGAGAAATAAGGAAATGGTGGACTATAACACTGTTGTTATAGTAAATGATTTTCGAAAGGAAATGTTTTACATAGTATTGGGATTTATATATCTATCTTAATTCCGAATCCCTATACTAGTGATTTTGGGTCGTCGTAACGATGTTTTACGCAACATTCGTTTTGACTTAAATAGATGTGTTTAAGAAAATGATTTCCTTAAAGAATGAAATATATACTTAATTTTGATTTAAGTATATTGAATATTTTCCAAGTGTTGAAAATAAATAGATTTGTGGAATACTTATTATTAAATAAGTATGGAAATGTTTTCCAATATAAAATGAAAGGTTTGAAATTTTATCTTTTAAAGGTAAATTGAAAAGTGAATATTTGAAATTTTTTTTTTCAAATGGTTAAAGTCTGGAAATTATATATCTTGTAAAGATATTTTTGGAAGATAAATAATTTGGAAAATTATTTGGAATCTGATGATGCTGTGCAGACCTATTGATAGTTAAATAACCGACTATCAATAATTACCTTGAATGGGTATTTGTTGTGATTTGTTTGAATTTGAATGCCACACTTATTTTTGAATAAGCGCTCACTCTTCGGGTTAGCCGGGAAAGGAACTTTGGGTCGTATAACCCATTCCGAATATGTGATACGTCGTAATGGATTGCATTTGATGATCGGTGTTGAAGACCAGATATTTTTGAAAACGGAAGGATTACCGTCGAGTTACTCTGCATCGGCTGATCTCCGATATAGAGGTTTTATCACCCTTAATGACGGGAAGTCCGGACGTGATTAGGAAATTATCCGGATTTGCAAGGGCTTCGTAAGAAGTGCCTTTGGTTCTGTTCGATCCCGAAACAGACTTGTATGGATTGTATGTCTGACATTACAAATTGAGATATAAAGCTGGTTTCTATCAAATACATATCTGTTGGTGGCGGAGAATTTATTCTCTTAGCTTAACACCCTTCTCTGAGACGTACGAGCTCAGAGGTTATGTAGTTGATGGTTACTAGTGATATATTCCCAATTTGGTAACGTGGCATGCTAAGTGTTTCTATGTAATGATCATTGTTTGATCATTTATGATATGATCATTTGTTTGATCATTTATCTTTGTGATCATTACTTTGATCATTTGTTGACCCAAAGCATGGCTTTGTGACAAAGCCATGCTTTGTGGACGAGACTTCGTCGGACCTCACACCCCGGAAATGGTCAAAACAGGAAGGATGCGGCAAGGTTATTAGGGGGTAGCGCCCCTTTAGTGTATGTCATTCCTTCTGGATAGAGGTGGTATCATGGTATGGAGCCCAGATATTTAACCTATGTTATTGCTGCAATATTATTATTCTTATGTGGTTGTTGGAATCGAGGATCCTTGGGAAGATCGGTTACGATCGGGGGATGACTTATTCGTGTCAGTAGTTACCCAGTTAGGGGTAACCCGGCCTTGTGTTGGCAGAGATCTAACCGTAATGTTAGGTTATTTCTCGGGTCGTCTTTCCAGAGGCGTACCTATGTGGCAATGGGAAGTTCCTTGGCCTGACCATTTGTTGGAAATCCAAACTCCAATACGAACTCTGTACGGTATTAGTTGTAGAACCTGCCATTTACTTATGGTGGTCACCACTGTTTAGATGGTAGCTATAGTAGGCATAAGTGCGGAATGCCTATGCTGGCTAAGATTTATATTATACTTTTGAAATGTTTTCTACACTATGCACTAATAATAATATAAAAAAGGATTTGATTTTGCGTAGTAAGCATCTTTGACTATCATAAGAAGAAATCTCCTCCAATTCTGCGTTTGCATTGTGTGTGTGGCGGGAGGTCTTATGGTAGTCTCATTTTCCAAAAGCATAGCGAAATTGACTTTAAAATCTTCCTGTTGTTTGTTTTAAAGATAAACTGTTTTAAGTTCTCACACCAGTCACCATGACTGACCTGGAGTTTATTGTTTCCTTCCTAAACTCTGGGTGACCACCAATTTCCACACGGGCAGTCTAGAGTCAGGTTATCAGGTCATTCTGAATTCGGGATGCTATGGAGCTTAGTGGCGAGCTGGATGGCGAGACGTACCACTTATATATGATATTATTTATTCCGCTGTGTATTCTGTATGAGGACAAGTTATATAACCGTCCAGTGTTGTATTGTTGTTGTAAACTCTGATGATGATGTGATGTATAAAATGATATAGTTCTTTGATTTAAAGATTATTCATTTATCTATTATATGTTGTTCCGCTGCGAATGTGAGATTCTGATATTTTTTCTGTTTCTGATGTTGTTCTGTTGTTCTTCTTTCTTTTTCTTCTATCTTTTCGTCTACCTCTTCTTTCTTAAACCCTAAGAATTCGGTTTTCCGGCATTCGATGGCTCGGCAGTCGATACAGTGGACGTATTGATGTCGATATTCGGAAGTCGAAGAAACGGGTCCTTACAACCCGTTCACAATCACAGATCACAGATAGCATGTATGTAGAGGTTTTTCTTGATTTTGATCGGTTAATATCTCGAGCATACGAACTACGATTGGATTGAAATTTGGAACATGGCTTTCACAGCTTTGCTATTCATACCATATCGATCGTGGCTCGATCCGAACTCGAGAAAAATTTACCAGTATTCATAGTGAACCTATGTGTAGTCGATCTTCGGGACAGACTGTCCTTAGTTTCTAGTTAATTTCTTGGTGTCACGGCCTTGCCAAAAGGTGGGATAACATTTCAAAATGTTTGTTCGTCGACTATGCTATATTTTAGTCTCATGATCATGCTTACTATCTGTGAAAATCTTGCTTTGACCATCGTGCAGTCGATTGGGTTAAATCCGCCTGTATGTTGCCTTGCCAAAAGGCGGGTTAAATTTTTTGATGTTTTAACATTGTATTTTGAATGGTATTATACTTAAAATATTTTATACTTAGTTATTTTAACATATGTATATATGTACGTACGTACGTACGTATGTATGTAAGTATTTATTAAATGTTGAACCAAAAGATGTCACAACACCCCCAATCAAATGAAAAGTAGATAGATCAAAGAATCTTATAAAAATAGTAATGAACACAAAGAATATTATAGTGGTTTGACCAAAGTTCATGCCTATGTCTACTTTAATCTTATTAGAGTAATATTAGTCATAATTACAAGGGCTTTAAACATGATTTTACATCTTGACATGAAGGACAATTTCCCTTAGTGACCAAAATGGAGTGGTGAAGAAGATATGGACAATGTGGAGGTCCGAAAGTACCCCAAAGTCCTCTTTAAGTTGCCACAGTGCTTCTATTTATAGCAGAATCTTCCACCAAAATTGTCAAATCACAAATGACCAAGTAAGATCCCAAATGTGACAAAGTAGGAAGAAAGAATGAGCCTTCCCGAGGACCAAATTCATGTTAGTACCATCCACAATGGTCATAATGTTATGGTGAAGTGCATGTTTTTTTTTGCGCTTATCCATATCTTCTATTCATGAAGCTTCATTCTAAATTTTTCCAAGCACTTCATATTAATGGGAATATTATTCATCTTATATGGAACTTGTCCTTCTCTACAAATCTCTGTAGTTCAGATGAGATCTCTCAAGTACAATTGACTTAGCATTTATATGGTTACTCCACTTTCCCATTTCTTGATTATGTTTGTGAGCTACCTAGAAATGGGAAGGCCCTAATAGAAGAAAATCTCAATACCGGTCATAATTATGGTCTGTACTAACCAAAAAAATTTGCATCTTTGGACTTGGAATTCTTTGACTAACCTCTCATAGTCATTCCAAGGTTTTCCCCAAGTTCTCAAATCAGTGCGCCTTCGTCTAGACATCCAGATTCACTTAGAAGCTGCTGAGTTCAAATACTGGATAACACTTACCTCTCCCAAAGTATGCTTTTGTGATAACAAAGCATGCTTCAAATCAAGAAAGGCGATATCATCTTAGTTGACCAAGGATCTTCAACTAGCCAACATCCATCTTTGATGTGTCTTATCTGTTCTAAAGATAGCTGTTCATCACTTCAAATAGCTAGCATACCATCTCTTTCCTTGCCATCAAGTGGAGACTCTCATCCTCTTAGAGATCGCATTACGAATTGATTGAGTTTGCTCTTCAATATTTTCTTTTCCATTTTTTTTTGGTTTTTTATGAAACAGTTGAATCATGTCGGTACCGACCAAATCATGTTAGTACCAACATGATTTTTTTGTAAATATACTCGTATAAATAGCTGGGACAACATTTTTCACACTTTCATTTGCCAGGGCTGATTTATTTTTTATTAGCGACTTCGAGTCCCATCCCCGCCATTCAAGCCACTTCAATTTCGCCAAAAAGCCGCTGCCGCCATCATTCCAACGATAGTCACCGCCAGCTTCTCCGATGATCCTTCCTCCATGTCTTTAGTTCGACCAAGATCTTGTTGACCCAAACTTCTCAACTTTCAGATCTAGTTCAAACTTCAAGGTGGGCTTCTATCCTAAGGTTCATGAGGTCGTAGTTAATGTCGAGGCCATCGTTGTTGTGTCCTTTTTTCCATTCTTCTTTCACCACTACTCATTATAGGGCATGCTGCCAAATTGTATTTTGTTGAAATAACTTGGGTTTTTCATGGAGGCGACACTTGGTAGCATCGAATTTATGTCCAAGTTCTCAATTTTTGGCAATGCTTGTCTTTGCTCTACGATTTAACACCTTTTGCCTCGAGTTCTTTCTTAATAAACCTTGACTTGACCCTATGAAAATAGTCTCTATTTGATGAGGTGAAGTAAACAAACTACTATTGAGCTTTGGTCAATTGGAACTCGATGAATTGACTACGGTGAGACGGTTCTAAGGAACGGTCGTACGAAATGCACTTCGGCATTCAAATAGACCATACTGGTTAATATTTCAATCATAGTATAGTCTTATGTTCCTATAAGGAAGGCTTTGTGTCATTCTAGACAATGGTTCCATTGTCGTCCCCTCTACGATAACGAGTAAGATCCGAGACACGATTCCATCATGCAACAGAGCTCGTTTGCCAAGATGAGTGGGTCATCTGAATAGAGAGATCTATACATTATGCCATGGATATGGGATGCACGCTATATAGATCGACACTTCAAACTACCCAGGTCGATATCCATTATTCAATTGGTCAACACACATCAACATCCGTTGGATTCTGCTTATCGGCTACACTGGTTTAAATAAAGAAAATCTAAAAATAATACATACCTGACCATGTTATCTATCAAGCTTTTAAGTTCAAAATGACTTGACGGTCTCCTTGTTTTGGGTTGGTTTTGATCCTTTAACTCCTCCTGGAGCTTGCTCTTCTACCGCTCGGGTCTCTACGTCTACTCCCTTCGGAGCAAGACGTTCAATAACACTTGAACTCTAAGGAAAATCATTCCAGCGCCACCAATTCAAAATCAGCCTCCATTATTGAATGAGCAGTATGCCCCGAGAGTCTTAGACAACCTTCCAGACTAGTCAACGTCTTTGCTAACTGCTTAATTACTCCAAACCATCTCCTTCTATCATTAAATTTCAAAGACCGATCTCCTACTGCCAATGATTGATCAATAAGCACATGACCGATCCCAAGGTTACATAGCTTGCAATAAATATATGTGCTTGGGCAGAGCCATTTTGCTCTTCAACGAATTCCTCAAATTCTTCCTGTAGGAGCTTGGGCTGGCTGTGACTCAAGTGCATCCCAATGGATAAGCTTTACTCAATTCTCTATGTAACCTTTTCATGATGAGATTGAATCGTCCCCTAAACTTCAAGAAGCTGACATATCTTCTAAACTTTAAGAAGAGAATGGATTTACCTTCTCTACTAATCGTTGAAGCTTGGAACCACTATAAAGTAATCGAGGTGCTTCACAATAAGCATGGTTATTTCATACTCTTCGTTCACTGTGTTTACGGCTTCAACCGCCTTTGGTTGTCTAGATGTAAGTCTATTCTTCTATCCTCTTTCCTTTATTCAGTTCTTCTTTACCCAAACATTTAATCTCCTTTTTATGCTCTTCACAAGGTTTACCGATTGAGATGACAATAGCACACATGTTGATACTCTAGCGCTCCTGAAGGAAGTTAATTACTAATCCCGCACCACCTCCTACTTGCTCACTAACGAATGGCTTCGCCAATACGGCCTTTTGTAGCTCAATAAACATGTTATTCATCTTCCACCCTAGTTTAAGAAATCTCAGGCAGCTACCGGGCCTTCTTCCCCCATCCATGATCCCAAAGATGATAATTAAGGGGATGATGAAGACCAAGGTGGTAAAGTGAATATCGATGAATGATAGGAGAGGGTGGTGGAAGAGAATGTGATAAGGGAAGGAGAAGAAGGAAAAGGAGAAGAAAGAGAAGGATTAGGAAAGGAAGGAGAAGAAGGAAAAGAAAGAGAAGAGGAGGAAGAGAGAGAAGAAGAGGATGTATGGGATAGCGACGATGAAGATTACAGCCTGGGAAAGAACGAATCATATGGGGAAACATCCCCTGAAGGTGATACAGCTCATGTTCCATCTCATCGATGCGATTGGTCATCAAGTCTTTTTGCAATAGGCTCCCGGTCCAAGTCTAGCACTAATTAGTAAAGTTACACCATATGCAAGCTCGTCGGAGAACATCTTTGGCTCATTGAGTGATATTGTTGTTCTCTTAGCCTTCGGTACTGGAGGCGTAAGCATTGAAGATATCTTATATGAGCACTCTAATGACTTCACTTTCCCATCTGGGGATATCCTTGCTGAGGGTGATGAAATCCAATCCTTGCAAGTCTCCAAGTATGGTGTGTAGTGTACTTAGGGAAGTGTCCACACTTCACGTACTTCTTGGATCACAAACATTAACATTCTGCATTAGAATTTAATCCAATGCATTTGTTTTGATACACCTTCATCTTCTTTTCTATTATAATGGTGAGAGACTGCATGTACTATCATCATTTGGAAGTTAGCCAACACCACTCTTCGACTCCTAACCTCTGCACACACCACTCTAGCTCACACGGGGAGTCGGATGAGGAAAGAATAAGAAGGAAAGATAAAGAATATTGAGATGAAGAGTAGATAAAAGGCACCAAACAAAAGAAAAGAAGCACCATAATTCGAAAAAGAGGCTACACAAATCTCATGATCAATCCGGGCACATCACTTGTGCTTCTTCGCCGTATTCTTCATCCTAGATTCCTCAACAATAACTTCCAATAACCTAGCCACTGATCACCATGGTCTCAACCTCTCGCAATTCCAAAGAAGCTGCGATTCACACTGCTCCACCTTCGCTCCTTCTAGACCCATCCACAACTACCAACACTAGGATGCTGGCTGCTTTGCCTGATTATTGCCTAACAGGGGTCGAGTTCAAGTATAATGTTGAAGGCATTTCTTGCTAGGAGGCTAGCCATAGGGTTGCAGGAGTTAACAAAATAGTAAATCAGTTCTTCAAGTGAAAGAAACTCACCAAAGCTCTCTTCGACATTAATAGAATCAATCAAACAAAGACCCAATCGTTCGAGATCGTGAGGAGAGATCACGATAGGATAGTCGGAGGCTACAAAACTGAACTAGCTAGCATCACCAAAGAGAGGGACGAAGCTATAAAATCCACCAAGCTCGTGAAAGAGATGAAAGAGGAGCTGCCTAATGTTCATACTTAAGCCTCCAACGTAATGAACAATCAAATTAAAGTGTCCATCAAGAGAACGCCAAGCTTATAGTGCAATTCTTGACCAAAAATGAGAAGTTATAGGCCAAGGAACTAGTGCTAAAAGCACTTCAGGCTGAAGTTGGTGGCCGCAAGGCCAGTATAAATGTAGAAATAGATCCATGGCCCAAGTTCAGATTGACCTTACAGTGGTTGTTGATGAAATCACAGAGCTCAAGTCCCAGGCTACCAAAAATACCAAGGAGATTAATGTTACACTCCGGCAATATCATCGAAAATAATAATTTGAAATGGCTAGGGGATAACTATGTTGTCACATTGGCAGATGCCTGGTGTGATAACCTTGCTTTCTACGCCGTAATAATAAATATATATTTAATTAAAAAAAGTTTGAATTTGATTTTTAGTATTTATTATTTCTGAAAATAAATTTTTACTTAATTAAATTCCATTTAATAAAAGATATTATTTTAATAAATTGACTTAGTAAACAAATTCTTTTCCAAAAAAAATACTAAATTCGAATAAAATATTTACAATGAATATAAACTAATTTTTATTGCTTAAACGACTTTTCTGTAATTGAAAGAGGTGAAAATAAGTTTTACTCGAGAGTAAAAAATTTATATATCAACAAAAATGAGCAATTATTGATTTTTAATATTTTGGAAAGTTTATCAAAATATATTTTGGACAGCATAGAAATCAATTCAAATTAGAAATATATTTATAAATATTTGATAGAATATTTAGGTGCAAGTAAAGATATTGTAGTTTGTAACTAAAAGTGAGTAAATATAAATTTACTTTGTATAAGTACTTAATTGGAAAACTTAGAAAGAAAATAAAAATAAGAATGTCCACTCACCTCTCCTTCATTCTAGAAATCTTCATTTGCTCATTGCTTGGTTTAAAGACCCAAAACCCATATCCCTTTTTTTCCATCTTTCCCGGCTCCTAATTCCCAAATAGATTCGCAGATATAAAAAAATCACATGGCCTTCCCATATCGCGTGGGAGCTGACACAACGGACGATGCAAGTAATGGGAGAAACTACGATGGTAGTGGTAGGCGGCGAAGTCGATGTCGTGACAGTGACGTGTTAGCAGCGATAATGATGGCGGTTGTTGTTGATAGGTGGAGACCACGATGCAAGGTGGTGACGACTGGTGTTCAAACACTAAATAGAGGAGGGTTTGGTGACGATAGTGCTGAGCTAAGTGTAATTGCTGATTTGGGGATTCAAGCGCCGATTAAAGTGAGTCTTCTACACTCACATCTATGTTTAAATATCGATGCACGGTTTGAATTTGTTTTGTATAGGATAAGAGTTGCTTGCGACCAATTGATGTTTGAAATTGGTTGTTATTATTCAGATGGTTGATTGTTTGCATTAGTTGGAAGTGCCAATTTGCAACTCTGTCCCATTACGAATAAAACTATATATATTTGAATGTTGATGCATGTGCTTTCTATGTATGTTTTATTTATTCTACTTGTTTTAAAATGACTTTAGAAAAGGTTTGGAAAATTAATTTAAGGATTTAAAAATCATACTAAAATTATAAATAATTTACTAAAATTTTAATTTAACTTACATTTTGTATTTTAGAAATATATTTAAATTAAAGATATAGTTCTTTTGATCACAAAATCCTTTAAAAATCACTATTATAATTATTATGGTTTAAATCTAAGAATGGTTTTCAATCATTATTTAGTAATTATATACATTGTCAAGAAAATATGAAATGATTTCTAAAGTGCATTTAATTGACTTTTATGAGTACTATCAATAACTATGAATGTAAATAGAAGATTTTAGACAATATTATATAGTTTGGAATAAATAAAAATCTATTTTACAGTTTACAATTTTATTTAAAAATATTTTGTGATTGTGGAAATTATGAAGTGTTTTATAATATTATTAAAAGATTTTATCATGTGATGTTTAGGATTTTAAATGTAAAGTGATGAATTTGAATGATATTGCATAAGTTTTAAATAAAAAAATATTTTGAAGTCGATAGATTTATTTATAATTTTGTGTTCAACTAAGAAAATGATTTTTATAAATAATATTTGATTTGAAAAGTGTGTTTGAGGTTACAAATATGAAAGAGAGAAAAAAGGATTATTTAACAAATAATTATTTTTAGAAGTTTCACTACGTTTTCTTATCTCTCTTCCATATTGATTTTGGATGTTATGGATGATTCACCATTAGATATTGTGTTGATTACTTGTTTTTGATGTGATTTTATGGGTGATGACATCCTTATGCTTGGTTTTGTGATATTTCATTCTACGTGATGAGGAATCTAAATAAACGTAGTTATAACACCGTCTAGGATAAGGCATTCAATACTATTTCTTCAGTTATTCTTTAGATTTGTTATATAAAATATTATGGAGATTGAGTGTAGTTTGTGAGTAGTGAATAAATGTTTGGGTATCACACAGTGGTATAAGACTTTGTTGTGATATTTATTCGGTTATTCATTGTAAGTAGATGCACTCATGTGACGGGAATAATATGAGGAGATACTTTCATAAGGTGAGCTCATGGGTTCGAGCATTAGGTGGGATGCCTACATATTTATTAGTACTATGTGCTACTATCATAATGCATTCCTGGATATTAATTTGGAGAGAGGTAGATGGCTGGCATCCATCCTAGTGGCCTGATTATAGAGCCGCGTCCTAAATCCATGACACCTTTATTGGATATAATATTTGATGCACATCACGGGATTTTAGAGAGTATTATAAGTTGGTTCAACGTCAGCCCTTGTGTCATCTAGGCAAGTAGTCTTTACCATAGGGTAGGATTCGGGTCATGACTAGAAGTCTTTGTGTTGACAAGCACACTGGTGGATATGTGTCACGATTACCGTGAAGGTAACAGAAGACTGTAAGAGCGAATCCGGGTAGGTAACCCTTAGACTCCAAGAGCAGGCGCATAGCTGTCAGTCTCCCTTTTGGTTCTAGCGGAGTAATAGATTAGTATATACTATTGATACACCTCACCTGAGTATTAGGAGTAGATCTGGGTGGATAACCCGTATGCTCATAGAAAAAGCGGATAACCCTGTTGTGATATGATTATAATTGGGACTCCATGTCTGTCGTACAATCAACTCTGATCACCATTTATTTCTATATGAAGAGAAGGGATTATACATGTGATGTGATTGATGTCCAAAGTATAAGGGATTCTTATATCTTTTATTATATATGATTTCTCAAATAGGCACCCTATATTCTATATTGATGTTAGTGTTCTATTACTCGAGATTCGGAGATATATTTGGGCATTGTTGTGTGCTAGCCTAACTATACTTGATGATATATTATATTTGATGTTTTTTGGACTTTGATGATGATTCTAGATATGGATGATTCACATATTTGATTTTGTTTCGATTGGATAATATTTGATGTGATCTTATATAGGTGATGACATCTTTATGCTTTGTTTTGTGGTTGTTGCTATTTTATTATAATACCATTTTGTATGTCATCACTATTATACTATACACATTCTATATCAATATATGTGTTGACCTCTATATTTAGACATACTCTAACCCCGTGTGTTATTTACGTAATACTCGGGTCAGTCCGAGACTTTCCAAGTATAGGAACATTAGCCACTTTGGATGTTGGGCTTTTGAGGAGGCGAGTATATATATTTTACACTATGTTTTTAGAAGTCTACTATGTTTATCTTCCTATGGATGTCTCCTTATATTTGTTGTCGATGATTTGGCTATGACTTGTATATATTTTACATATGTTCATGTGTATATCGATGATGTGAGTCAAATATTCTATTTGTGTAGACTCATTTTGTCGTATATATATTGTTATTATTATATTTATCTACTGTAGTGATTCTGTGTTCATTTTACATATTTTATATATTATTCTATCCTGGTTTAACCTCATGTTTATTGCTTTGTGCCAATACTGAGTACGTATATTGTTGATATATTTTTGAGGTAAGAATATAGGTCAGTGTTATCCCAATGGAATATTCATATGTGGTTACTCCTAACTAGTCTTATCCTCCGTAATACCCGAAAATATTATTTTGTAACATTATTTGGCAATGGGTATAGGGGTGGGGCATTACACCTGGGAGGAAGTACTTCATCGAGCAACCATGGACGACGAACGCTTAACTAAAGAAGAACTAAAGGAAATACTCTTGGATGAGGAAGAAATTGCATTCTTGGAGGAGGGAAAGTCATTCTGGTTGCTCAAAATGCAGCTACGGGGAAGAAACTATTGAGGCTTCTGCTGATTCCGCAACATTAGATTAGGGAGAATCATCCACTCCGAAATAAAAAGAGCCTACAATAGAAATTACAATTTCCATGGTGGCTGTAACAACCCTGGTTTCTATATTACCTATCAATATTAAATTATAATGGTAATTATAATTTAATATTGTGAATTAAATAAAAATTTGAGATTTTAAATTAATTATTTAAAATAAACAATGAATTTTGGAATTTAAAAATGAGAAAATAAAGTTAAAAGCTTTATTTTATTTGGTTAGTGTGATAATAAATGGAAAATGATTTTATTTTAGAGAAAATGCAATAATTATATTAATTATTGCCCATTTGCTTCTTTTAATAATTTTTAAAAGAAGAATGTAATTTTTAAAGGTGGTTTATTTAAATAAAAAGGTAGAATTTGGATTAAAATGTGTTTAAGTTATAATTTGAGTTTAAAATTGTTTGTTATATTTTTCTAATTAAGAAAATATTTTTTGTTGAATTTTATAAGTTAAAAATGTGAATTTATACATTTATTTGGTGTAAATAGTGCATTTATGTAAAATAAGATATTTAATAATAAAAATGTTTTAAAAAATAAAATTAATCTTTTTATATGATGGAAAATATTTTATTTAATATGTATGTAAGTTTACATTTTTTTACAATATAGTGTAAATATGTACATATTTGGTTTTAGTACTAAATAAATTCACTTAGGCTAATTAATTTCTCTTTTAATTAATGGGTCCAAAGCCCATTAGCACTTAGCCAGTAAATGAGAAAGTGAGAAAGAAGTTTAGCTGTACGTTCATAACTCATTCTCATCTTCCTCTTCTTCTGGAAAGAGAATACAGTAAAAAACCTTACCAATTTCTCAATTCAAAGCCTCCAAACTCAAAATCAATTCAAGAAAACTATAAATTCTTCAATCTAAGGTGTAAATCAAAAGGTAATCAACTCCAAAACCCTATAATTTAATCAAAATCCTAATTTCAAAAATGGGTTTTCTAATTTACTGTTGAATTCCTCTTGCATGCCTTTTTCTTTTGTTCTACAGGTTCCTAGAGGCTAGAATCAAGCAAAAAGCTTCAATCTTTCTTTATTAATCTGGATTTTTGCCTCCATACAGCAAGGTGAGTTGAATAACTCATAAAATCTAGCTAAGCCAAAGTCTCAAATGCTAGAATCTGGGCAAAATGAGCTTCTGCAGTCGATTTTCTGTTGATAGTTTTCTTTTCTACGAATCTAGTTTGAGTTACTTCTTTGCATGCTTATATCTTTTGATTCCGGTAAAGAAATGCTGTCGGATTTCTTCCATTTGATAGCTTGGATGTTGAAATTCATCTCTGCAAATTTTGGTTGAAAAATATTGTCATTTGGATGTTCAAAACAGTGGTAGAAAATCAAATCAAACACATATTTTTGCCTGTAGAATTTTTTTCCGAGTTGCTGCAAACATGGCCTAAGTCCATGTTTGAAATAGCATAACTCTTTCATTTCTTAATGAAATTCATCGATTCTTTTTTTGTTTGAAAGATAAAGTTTTCTAATATATTCATACAAATTTTCAGCTCAATAAGAGGTAATTTGTTCCTCTGTTTGATGCCTGGAAGTTGAACCCCAGATGGTTTTCAGGCCTGTACATTTTTTGGTTTTTTGAACTGTTGCAAACATGGCCTGAGTCCATGTTTGAGACAGTGTAACTTTTTCATTTCCAGTCGGAATTCATCGGTTCATTTTTTGTTTGAAAGATGAAGTTTTCTACTATGTCCATACCAATGTTCAGCTCAATATAAAGTCGTTTGGTCCACTTTTTCAGGCCTGTAATTTGGACCCAAGATGGTTTTCAGGCCTGGGCATATTTTTGTTTTTGAACTATTGCAAACATGGTCCGATTCCATGTTTGAGACAGCGTAACTTTTCATTTTCAGTCGGAATTCATCGATTCTTTTTTTTTGAAAGCCAACGTTTTCTATTTTGTGCACACCAATTTTCAGTTCAATCAAAGGTCGTATGGCCACCTCTTTCATGTTCGAAAGTTGAACCCAGACAAGATTTCAAACCTGGGTATTGTGTTGCCGATGCATTTTTATGTTCTTTTTCCGTCCGCTTTTGACTTTGACTTCATGTTTTTATGATATTTCTAAAATGTTTTGAGGCCATGATGTCTATCGGTAGACTGGCCAAATTTTGGAGATTTTGAAATTCAAATTTTGGATTAAATTTGAATTGAATTCGAATATCGATTTGAGTGATTTTTTGGGTTTTTATTCGTTTTCGAGCATGGATTATTCCAAACCTTTTTGAAATAATTTTTAAAATAAAAGGGCATTTTAAATTATTATTATATGATATTTTTAAAGTATTTTCAAATATAGAATCTATTTATTCTCGATGATAAGTGAATTTTCAAATATGGGTTTCAAAATTGGTATTAAAAGCTTGTGTACTTAAGTAAATTATTTTATATATAAAATACACGTTTTTGCACTATTCGAGCGAATGAGAAGGAGAATTAAATGGTTTGGTAAAACACATGGTATGTGACACGTGCGTTTAACTTATCGGTTAATTCCCGACTTGTCCGTTTGATTGTTTTGACCTACGGGTCGAGTTTACCGATGAGATGAGGTAAACTTTTTACTGCTTTGAGTGTGAAATTTAATAGCGGTTAGTAAACCATTTATTGTGAACGTGTGGTATGGGACACACGTTAACACTGTTCGGGTTCCTATCCGAGAGTTTGTGACACATTTGTCTAAGAGACGTATTTGCCAGTACTGGACCTTCGGGTCATTTGTTCTTCGGGATGTTTGTCTAAGAGACGTTTGTCATTGCGATGTATTTGTCCTTAGGAATGTTGTCCTTAGGGATGTTTGTCTAAGGGACGTATTTATTTGTCCTTCGGGACGTTTGTCTAAGAGGTGTGGCGCCTTATTTTGGGAGAACAATACTTGGCGGGCTTCGGCCATAAGCACGTGCTATATCTTTGAGATGATTTCATTGATTACCTTGTGATTTTCAAAGTGTATCGCCTCTTTACATTATTGGCCATTTGAGCCGTTCGAGATATTATATATGGCGATTACATCTTTGGAAATTGAACTCCTTATCGAGTTCTATATTTGAGATTTGGGTTTGCCAACACTTGGTGTTTATTTGATATTTATACTCTCCTATTTGGAGATATATGAGATTGCCATTTTTGTCGTATTTTGTGTTTGAGACTTCTCTATTTAGAGAATATTTTTGTGATTGCCATTTATGGCGAGTTTTGAGTTTGAGATTTGGGATTCTCCTATTTTGAAGATATGGTTCATAGAAACCATTTTAGTGGCTTTTGGGATTTCGCCGATGATATGAGGCATTTATTATACTTAGTGTTATTTGGTGAGTTTACCTATTTCGAGGACATACACTTAGTGTAATTACATTATTTGAAGTAGAGGCATGCTCTTATTATTGTTTCTTCTCATTTGAGAGGATATCTTACCCTTTACCTTATGCTCATATTATCACTTATTTCTTATAAACTGATTTTTTTAGCTAGACTGATCTGTGTATTTTATACTCGGGTCGGACCGAGGTGTTTCAGGTTAGGTACCCTTATGGACTTAGCCTATTCTGCTTCCGCATGGACTTATCTGCTAGCCCTTTTTATTGAAGTCTTTTTATCGCTGCTCTGATATGTATATTGTTTTGACTCGTGTGTATATTGTGGTCGTCATACCACTTATGATGTATTATTTGTATTGTATTGGGATGTATCAGTATATATATGTATATATATCTGTTTGCTGTTCTGTTATGTGTTATGCATTGGAGTTGTTGTATTTTGTTTTGATAGATCCTATAGCCACCTGTAGTTTTGTATTAAACATTTATTGGATATGTCGATCCACTTGAGAATGGAAAAAAATATAGAGCACTAATCGACGTATTCAATAGATATTTAAGACAATACTATAGATGGTTGCCCCTAACCAGCCATATTCTCTGCATTAGTAGATAATATTTACCCAGTAATACTCTTTGTTAATGTGGGTCTCGGGGTGGGGTGTCACAGCTTGGTATCAGAGCTGAGTTCGGAATAAAATATGATAAGCACATAACAGAAGCATATATTACGATACATCCAAGTATAGTACGAGTGTAAGAATCCCTTAATCATCGTATCCTATACCTTATCATGTCCTTTGGGATAGAAGTTTGGGATATGTCTAGGAATATTTTTTATTTCGTGGTATTCCATAATAGAATTTATAATATCTTATCTTAGGAGTAATCCTAATTGTGATTGTTCTATTCGAGTCCTCTTAGATATGGGTGCTTGACACTCATCCGTATCAGAGGAATTTGTTGATGCTTTTTTATGTTCTTATCTTGTGATTTCTTTGAGGATTGTGAATCCTATTGAGGGGATCCACAACATTTGGTATGATGTTCGAGGATTTTGGAATTGTTCCTTGTAGCTTTTCTTTTCATGCGAATTAGCACGCTATTTTTCTATCTAGAGATTGGAATGGATTGAGATGGAGTGGCTTGCATATTATCAAGCCACAGTATGTGATTTGAAGGATCCTATATTTGGGTATCCTAATTTGGCTGATTCGTTGTTTCTTGTTCTTCAGAATGTTAATGATGATTTCAAAGTCTCTGTATTCATTCTTGAGTTTTGAGATGTTGATGATATATCTCGAATTCCAGCCATTATGACTTTGTAGATTCCTGTGAGTCCGTTCGGGTATGACACCCAATCGAGCAATTGAATATTATAGTGACTTTATTCCCGGTTCTTAGCCTTTCGGTCATCCTCCCACCAGGATGTTCACTAGGGAAATGAGGTGATTCATTGAATTTATTTGATATCGTCGTCCTTGCCTCCTTTTGAGATATCCTCTTTGGATAACCAATTGTTGATATACTTTGTAAAATTACTTCACTCGAAGTAATGATATGTTGTTAATGTTCTTCTTCTCATTCGAGAAGATATCTTAACCTTACTCCTATATCTCATTTCTCTCTTTTTAATCTATTGTCTGGTGCTAGGGTCATTCCTTGGCTTAACCTTACACCGATTTTTCATGAGCTACGAGTCGCGGAGGATAGCGTTACTCTTACCGCATTCCACACTCGTTATGAGTCTTGTGAGTGGTTCATTATACTGTTCGGAATAATGAACACACCAGTCTATTCCATCAATCTTGAGGATCAAGTATTCTAGGAATATCTCGATGAGCTCTATTTGTTTTCCTTGGTTTTGAGAATAAGTAATAAATTGCGTTTTCAAATTTTTCAAAAATTGAGGATATGTTTCTAAGAGAAAATGGATTTTGTTTTTTGGAAAACAAAGAATATTTTGAGTATTATATATGAGGTATTTTTTTAAAATGAATTTTTGTGTTGGGTTGTCCGTCTAGTGCTTTAAGAATTCTGGTCGATGCGTTTGGCCAACGTTATCAATAGGAATTTCCTAAACGCTGTGATGAGATAGTTAGACATGGTAAATTGAGTTTTAATAAGTAAAGTTTGAAAATAATTAATATGGTCGAGTATTAATTTTTATTTTAAATGTTTAATGAAACCATTGAACCATAGTGAGTGTTGGATGAGTGGCGAGTCAATTTTGATCATTTGATCAACTCTACAGCCAATCTATAGGGTCATTCACTATAAATCAATAGCGAGGCAATACCCTTATATTATTTAAAATTTGAGAAATTGAATATGGTAATTTAGGTAAGTAAAAGTGAATAATTCTAATTAAGGGGATATCTTAATTAGAAGAAAATATCATTTGATGCTTTGAATAATATAATAATGTATTTAAGGTAAAAGAATACTTTGGTTTGAAAAATTAAAATATTAATTGAATAGTTTAGTTCAAGTTATTAATGGCTATAAAAAAATTGTTTTGACACTTAGTTATTTGAGTAATCGTAGAGGATAGATATAAAACTCTATCTTAAGAGAAAATAAAGAAGTGTTAGTTTAGAACATTTAGTACAAATTTGTGAGCTAGTTTTTGTTTTAAACTTAAATGGTATTAAAACTTGTGGGTTTGAAATTGCAAAATTCTTTTGAAAACAAGTTTGAATTAATTATCAACTTTAATAAGTTTTATGTTGATAATTAGAAGGAAATTTATTTTTTGTGATAAATGGAAATGTGAATTTGGATTATTTTGATATATGAACAATTCATGTAGTATAATCATTTTAAATTATGAGAATAATTTTAAGCTTTATATATATATATCCCAAAAATTTATTTGGTGGATAATCAATAATCATCTCTTGATAATGAAAGAGATTAGTTATCTCTTCCAAAATGAGTTTTCCTAGCTAATTGTTTTAAAGCTAGATTTTGAAAAGTAATGAAAGTATTTCCACTTAATGAATTGTTTTTTTGATGATTACATAAAGTTGATCATAATTTTGTTTGTCTTAGCTTTCTAGGGAAAAAGAAGATCATTTAATAAATGGTATAGCAAAAAGCTTGTTTGAAAATGTAGTTTGAGATTGAAATGGTTTGGGAAAATTTCAAATTTCAAATTGATTTAAAAACTGAAATTTTGTTTGGAAAAGTGCTGTACTAAAACAGCGTAACTTGATATTTATAACTCCAAATGAGTTAAATCGTTTTGTAAATGAAAGAGCTTTTAGTAAGCTATAAAGTTTTTTTACCACTTTAAAAGGTTTTGCTTTTACTGAGTCTAAAATGTGTTTGAAAGTAGATGGTCATTTCTGTCCTATAAGAGATTTTCTAAGATTTAAGCTAAAAATAAATTTAGCATAACTTTCAAACGGTAAATCCAATTTTTATGATCTTTATATCACTGGAAAGTTTAGACTTAGTATAACAACTTTCATTTTATAAGTATTTTCGGATTTTTAGTTTTGATGGGCCAAAATTTAAGATCTTTACAGCAGGTTTTTAATTGAAACAACTTGTTTTCTTATTAGTTAAGTGCATTCTACCTATTTTGTGAATATAATTTGGTTGTAGTTTTGTATGAAAGTATATATTTCAAAATGAAATATATTGTGGTTGAATCTTTGAGTAAAACATTTTATTCACTTTAAATAAAGAGTTTAGAGAATAAATTGTATTTTTGTAAGAAGTCTTGAAAATTTCAGAATATTAAAGTCTGAGAATTTGAGTATAAAGAAATTAGGTTTTTGTAGCCCTAAAAATATTTGTTTTGTAAAATAAGAGTATAGAAATCCATTTCTCGAGTTTGTTTTGTCTTTGAGCCATTATCTAACATCGTGCATTATGCGGTTATTTGAGTCCGGTGGCCTTTGAAGAAACCACCTCTCATCGAATTCTCTTACCTCTCTTGTTGTCAAACTTATGTTGGTATGGTTCTTTCCGTAATGACACACGGAAAGTCATGTCGATAATTATCTTATTGATTGGAGTCCGGGATAAAAGTTGAGCTAAATCCCCACTCTATTCGAGAAATTTCCAAGAAATCAATCTCACTTGATTGATCCGTTGGGTAGCATTCTGTTGTGTTCTTATTTCGAAGGTGAGAAGCCTTCGAAATCATGAGGTATTGCTCATACAAATTCTATAGTCTGCTAATCCCTACGAATATTTTCGGGAAATTATAGAATTTATTGAGCAATTTTATCTTGGTCTTCTATCAAATTGAGTTGAGTGGAAAATTTTTAAACTCAAACTTATCTATCTTTCTTTTGATTGATGAAATTAATGTGTTGAATACAAACTCTTCTCTAGAAATTGCGAGGACGTAATTTTTATAAGGGGGGAGTCTGTAACAACCCTGGTTTGTAGATTACTTGTCAATATTAAATTATAATTTAATATTGTGAATTAAATAAAAATTTGAGATTTAAATTTTTTATGTGAAATAAACAATGAATTTTGGAATTAAAAAATGAGAAAATAAAGTTAAAAGCTTTATTTTATTTGGTTAGTGTGATAATAAATGGAAAATGATTTTATTTTAGCGAAAATGCAATAATTATATTAATTATTGCCCATTTGCTTCTTTTAATAATTTTTAAAAGAAGAAGGTAATTTTTGAAGGTGATTTATTTAAAAAAAAGGTAGAATTTGGTTTAACAATGTGTTTTAGTTATAATTTGAGTTTAAAATGGTTTGTTATATTTTTCTAATTAAGGAAATAATTTTTGTTGAATTTTATAAGTTAAAAATGTGAATTTATACATTTATTTGGTGTAAATAGTGCATTTATGTAAAATAAGATATTTTAGTAATAAAAATGTTTTAAAAATTAATCTTTTTATATGATGGAAAATATTTTATTTAATATGTATGTAAGTTTACATTTTTTGTGTAAAAATTGGAAGAAAAATGCATTTGTTTTATAATATAGTGTAAATATGTACATATTTGGTTTTAGTACTAAATAAATTCACTTAGGCTAATTAATTTCTCTTTTAATTAATGGGTCCAAAGCCCATTAGCACTTAGCCAGTAAATGAGAAAGTGAGAAAAGAGTTTACCTGTACGTTCATAACTCATTCTCATCTTCTTCTTCTTCTGGAAAGAGAATATAGTAAACAAAACTTACCAATTTCTCAATTCAAAGCCTCCAAACTCAAAATCAATTCAAGCAAACTGTAATTTCTTCAATCTAAGGTGTAATCAAAAGGTAATCAACTCCAAAATCCTATAATTTCATCAAAATCCTAATTTCGAAAATGGGTTTTCTAATTTACTGTTGAATTCCTCTTGCATGCTTTTTTCTTTTGTTCTATAGGTTCCTAGTGGCTAGAATCAAGCAAAAAGCTTCAATCTTTCTTCATTAATCCAGATTTTTGCCTCCATACAGCAAGGTGAGTTGAACAACTCATAAAATCTAGCTATGCCAAAGTCTCAAATGCTTGAATCTGTACAAAATGAGCTTCTGTAATCGATTTTCTGTTGATAGTTTTCTTTTCTATGAATCTAGTTTGGGTTGCTTCTTTGCATGCTTATACCTTTTGATTCCGGCAACAAAATGTTGTTGGATTTCTTGCATTTGGTAGCTTGCATGTTGAACTTCATCTTTGCAAATTTTGGTTGAAAATATTGTCATTTGGATGTTCAAACAGTGGTAGAAAATCAACTCAAACACAGATTTGCCTGTAGAATTTTTTTCCGAGTTGCTGCAAACATGGCCTGAGTCCATGTTTGAGATAGCATACTCTTTCATTTCTTACTGAAATTCATTGATTCTTTTATTGTTTGAAAAATAAAGTTTTCTACTATATTCATACAATTTTTTAGCTCAATCTGAGGTAATTTGTTCCTCAGTTTGATGCCTGGAAGTTGAACCCCGGATGATTTTCAGGCCTGTACATTTTTTGGTTTTTTGAACTGTTGCAAACATGGCCTGAGTCCATGTTTGAAACAGTGTAACTTTTTCACTTCCAGTCGGAATTCATCGGTTCATTTTTTGTTTGAAAGATGAAGTTTTCTACTATGTGCATACCAATGTTCAGCTCAATATGAGGTCGTTTGTTCCTTTGTTTCAGGCTTGTAAATTGGACCCAAGATGGTTTTCAGGCCTGGGCATATTTTTGTTTTTGAACTGTTGCAAACATGGCCTGAGTCCATTTTTGAGACAGCGTAACTTTTTCATTTTCACTCGGAATTCATCGATTCGTTTTTTGTTTTGAAGCCAAAGTTTTCTATTTTGTGCACACCAATTTTTAGTTCAATCAAAGGTCGTATGTCCACCTGTTTCATGTTCGAAAGTTGAACCCAGAGAAGATTTCAGACCTGGGTATTGTGTTGTCGATGCATTTTTTTGTTCTTTTTCCGTCCGACTTTTGACTTTTACTTCATGATTTTATGATATTGCTGAAATGTTTTAAGGCCATGATGTCTATCGGTAGACTAGCCAAATTTTGGAGATTTAGAAATTAAAAATTTGGATTAAATTTGAATTTAATTTGAATTGAATTCGAATATCGATTTGAGTGATTTTTTGGGTTTTTATTCGTTTTCAAGCATGGATTTTTCCAAACCTTTTTGAAATAATTTTTAAAAGAAATGGGAATTTTAAATTATTATTATATGATATTTTTAAAGCATTTTTAGATATAGAATCTATTTATTCTCCATAATAAGGGAATTTTCAAATATGGCTTTCAAAATTGGTATTAAAAGCTTGTTTTCTCAAGTAAATTATTTTATATATAAAATACACGTTTTTGCACTATTCGAGCGAATGAGATGGAGAATTAAACGGTTTGGTAAAACACGTGGTATGGGACACGTGCGTTTAGCTTATCGGTTAATTCTCGACTTGTCTATTTGATCGTTTTGACCTGCGGGTCGAGTTTACCGATGAGATGAGGTACCTGCTTTGAGTGTGAAATTTACTAGCATTTAGTAAACCGTTTAGTGTGAACGTGTGGTATGGGACACACGTTAACACTGTTCGGGTTCCTATCTGAGAGTTTGTGACACATTGGTCTAAGAGACATAGTTGCGGGTACTGGACCTTCGGGTCATTTGTCCTTCAGGATGTTTGTCTAAGAGACGTTTGTCATTGCGACGTATTTGTCCTTTGGGATGTTGTCCTTTGGGATGTTTGTCTAGGAGACATATTTATTTGTCCTTCGGGATATTTGTCTAAGAGACGTGGCGCCTTATTTTGGGAGAACGGTACTTGGTGGGCTTCGGCCATAAGCACGAGCTATATCTTTGAGATGATTTCATTGATTTCCTTATGATTTTCCAAGTGTATCGCCTCTTTGCATTATTGGCCATTTGAGCCATTCGAGATACTATATATGACGATTACATCTTTGGAAATAGAACTCCTTATCAAGTTCTATTTTTGAGATTTGGGTTTGCCAACACTTGGCGTTTATTTGAGATTTATACTCTCCTATTTGGAGATATATGAGATTGCCATTTTTGGCGTATTTTGTGTTTGAGACTTCTCTATTTAGAGAATATTTTTGTGATTGCCATTTATGGCGAGTTTTGAATTTGAGATTTGGGATTCTCCTATTTTGGAGATATGGTTCATAGAAACCATTTTAGTGGCTTTTGGGATTTCGCCGATGATATGAGACATTTATTATACTTAGTGTTATTTGGTGAGTTTACCTATTTCGAGGACATACACTTAGTGTAATTACATTATTTGAAGTAGAGGCGTGCTCTTATTATTGTTTCTTCTCATTCAAGAGGATATCATACCCTTTACCTTATGCTCATATTATCACTTATTCTTATAAACTGATTTGTTTAGCTAGACTGGCCCGTGTATTTTATACTCGGGTCAGACTGAGGTGTTTCAGGTTAGGTACCCTTATGAACTTAGCATATTCTACTTCCGCATGGACTTATCTGCTAGCCCTTTTTGTTGTAGTCTTTTTGTCGCTGCTCTGATATGTATATTGTCTGACTCGTGTGTATATTGTGGTCGTCATACCACTTATGATGTATTATTTGTATTGTATTGGGATGTATCAGTATATATATTTATATATATATGTTTGTTGTTCTATGATGTGTTATGCATTTGAGTTGTTGTATTTTGTTATGTGATGTGTTATGCATTTGAGTTGTTGTATTTTGTTATGTGATGTGTTATGCATTTGAGTTGTTGTATTTTGTTCTGATAGATCCTATAGCCACCTATAGTTTTGTATTAAGCATTTATTGGATATGTCGATCCACTTGAGAAAGGAAAAAATATATAGAACACTAATCGACGTATTCAATAGATATTTAAGGCAAGACTATAGATGGTTGCTCCTAACCAGCCCTATTCTCCGCATTAGCAGATAATATTTACCCGGTAATACTCTTTGTTAATGTGGGTCTCGGGGTGGGGTGTCACAGTTGTCGTCTCTGATGCTGGCCACATCAAAATCCTTGTCTTTACTGCCACAACTACCGCCAACCTTATATTCCTCCTCATGTCACTTAGTCCACTTAGTCATCTATTGAAGAGGGCAAAGTTTCCAAGTCCCTAGTCAAAGGAGCTTTACTTTGCAAAGATATTTCTCTCATCTCCTAGTGTTCGAGAAGCTTTAGTTCTCACCAGAGGTAGTCTCTCATCTTTACTTCACTGTCTGTCAACTTACAGTTCTTCCGTCGCTTCCTCCCTCGCCACCAGCAACTCAAGGCTTGGGTCCTAATGCCATTTCTACCACGTCAACCTCCGTCACTACAGAGCTAATCATCTCGAATCCTTCTTCCAGCTTCAACGCCAGCCCAGATTTACCAAAAATGGAGGCATTTGAAGGATTGGGGGACGTCAGCCAATCCCATGAGGAAGACGTTAAAATTATAAGTGCGAAGTACCCTAGCGATTACATTACTATAGCAGAGTGGTCAAAGCTAGATTTCGAGAAAATCATAGTTAAGAAAGAGTCAGGAACGGGAAAGCCCATCAGCTTTGGAAAACCATGCTCTTCTCCAAAGCTTCCACCATTTAAATTCAAGCCTCCAAAAGGTCATGGCACTGGCGGTTCTTTACAATTTTCTAACCCTACCATTGACAAGCCTGAAGGCCCCATTCAACTGGCCAATGAAGAAGAAACCACACCTTTTGGGGGTAGCACTCTACAGAAGGGGAAGGCTAAGGATGGAAAAGGTCCAAAGAAGCGTCAAGTAAAGGATGATTCCAAGGACAACAGCAAGCATGGGAAGAAGAAGTAGGTTTTTCGCTTTGTTTATTGTGAAAACAATTTCTTTTTCCTTCTTGATGCTTTTCTTTTGCATGTTGGCCGGCATTGTGTGGAAGCGGCCTCCGTGATTCATGTATAAAAAGTGAATGTATATAAAAGACTATTTCTTTGTACAATCTTTGTTATATTTATATTTTCTGCACTTTTACTTTATTTATCTATATGCCATAGCCTGCATATATGATATAATAATTTGTAATGCTATTTCATTTATATTATAGATGCCTATGTATGTGCAATGCCACTACTTAACGTAGCTCTGTACATAAAGTAAATGCAATGACCTATATTTTGTAGATCAGAGGATTGTAAAATATTTTTATATTATTCGTATGAGGTTGTATGATTATATAATTTTGGGATATGATTCTTAGAGACATTTTACAAACTTATGATTTTTCCCTAATTTCTATATATATGATGACCATTTTGACCCTGAAAATCTTGTTTGGACTATAAATTTTGATAGGAGTCGAATTAGGGTCTCAAACCAATTCCATTGCTTTAAGATGTTGGTTTCCCATTACATAGAGTGGTCATAATAGAAAAACAGACTTATATGCCCGTTTTAAGTTTTTTAAGCTGTTGGCCAAAATTAGTGTGTAGTTAGTGAAGCCCATTAGTTGGCCCATTAGTCTAACAAGAGAATACTATAAACGAAGGCTTGAAGAGTCAAGTTAAAACTTTTTCCTCTCATTCTAAATCAGGTCTAAACCCTAATTAGCCCTAGATCCATCCTAATTTCATTAAAAATCACCCAAATTGCTCTCTAAATCAAACTAGATTGTAGAATAGAGATTAGATCATCATCTAGATAATAGAGATCATCATTTTGCTTGATTTGAAGTGCATTCCATTGCTGTTTGGATTGGATTTACACTTATATTGGTTGAATTTGGTAATTGGTGAGTGGTTTATGCCTTCTCACTATACTATACATGTTTGTATGATAGAATCATAGGATTTAACATGTTTTAAATCAATTTTTAGCCATAAAACCTTTTCCAACTTTATTTACATGTTAAACTATGTGTATGATTTAGACTGATTAGAAATCACCCTTGCTCATGCTCATATATTCATGCTATATGTAGATTTATGTTAAAAATTGACTTGTTTGTCTTATTTTGATGGATTGCAAGTTTGATTGGATGAAATTGCTTATTATTCTATATTGGGTGGTATGATTTGATGTTGTTTATTAGTTTTATGATTGTATAGAAAGTTAGGTCGGAGAATTGAGAAAATAAGAGGTAAAGTTGGTCAAAATTGGAAGAAACTTGGAGGTGAAGCTTTGGAGTATGAGAGCAGCTTGGGGTTCACATCCCAGGTCCAGATTGTCTAAGCATAGAAGTCGGCATCGACATGAGAGGTCGGTACCGAGTTTTGTGGGTTGATCTAACAAGTCGGCCGTTTTTGAGGAAGCAAGAGTGTTGCTAGTAGAGGTTGCCTAAGCTGATGTATAGGTGATTGGCCAAGTGTTAGAGGCAATGACTACTTGTTTCTAGAATATAATGTAGGGTGCTTTAAAGAGTGGACTTGTTCTATGTCGACTTTGTTGTGTAGAGAAGTCGGGGTCGAAGCATCTGAGCATGCAATATTAGAAGCAAGAAAGGAGTGAAAGAAAACTACGCCATGAATTTTCTAACTAGGGAGATAGGTGCCAAGTTCAGAGGTCAGTGCCGACTTCTAGGGATAGGTCCAAATGGAATGAACCTTTTAGGAGGTGAAGTAGAGGTCCTATAGATCGTGTTGGAGGTGTTTTTTTATATTAGGTTAGATGACGATAAAACAGCATGATGAAAAGCTATGGTCTTTGGATGTTGGCTCGTGTTGGGAGTAGGTTCCGAAGATGGTAGATGGCAGCCCGTAATAGAGGTGGGCCGTAGGATAAGAGACTGTGGAAGGGCTCCTCATGAATAATGGAAACTCGATTGAGCAAGAAGGGCTCGGTATCCAAATGGAGCAAAGGAGGACTCAAGTGTATGTGCTAAGGTATCGTTGATTCTTGGAGTGTTTTCTGTTATGCTCGAAGCAGTGGTATTGTAAGTAGGGATGCCCATGGGTCAATGAAGGGACCTGTATACCGTGGACCTGTGGCTTTGGGTCTAATGTCCAACTTTGGGCTGTGAGGCACATATCCAACTTTGGACTGCGAGATACGAGAGCACAACAGAGAATTGGGATTTCCATTAGTCCTTGGTAAAAAGGAGGCCATACGAGCTATCATTTATTCAGAGCACATGGAGTGATAGTTAGGATTGTTTGATGGATGCTATGGATACTATTGTTGCTTTGATTACTTTCTTTAGTAGGCTATCCTCATAAGTATTAGGAGAAATAGGTATTGGAGATAGGAATACCTGAAAGGCTGATTTCCTTTATCTAGTTTGTGGTATATCTTTATGATATTGTAGAGTAGCATATTATAGTGTTATGTGCTAACTCTTTGGTTGCAGGGATAGGTCATGTATGGTTTGTGTACTCTTATTCCTTACCATATTTACCTATTTAGTTTTTTGAGACACACATACCGCTCGCACCAGACTGTTGTCTAACTCAAGTTTTTATGCTTTGCCTCTTATTATATTGGGTACTATTAAATAAGTAGATTAGATAAAAGGTCTAGGTAACGCAGTAGCTATTTGAAGGACAAGATGGATAGTGCTATCTTGTGTTATATACATATAAGGAGTCTACGCTTATTCCGCTGAGCAACGCTGTGGAGCCCGTGATAGTGCTTGCTTATTACTTTTTGTATTAGAGACAATTGTTGAGTTATTTTCATTGTACAAACTCTATTATTGATGTTTAAATTTGTGGATATTATACTCTGATGACGATGGTCTATTCATATTGTTATTACTGTATGTTCTGTTATATTTGTGATATTATAATTTATCCATGCACTGTGAGATATGACAGGATATTTGCTATATCGGTTCATTCTAAATCCTGATGATTGTCCTATATCGTCCGAACATTACAGCAGCGCACTATTTATATAGCATTAGTGCTGGTGGTATAAGGTGGTCATTACATTTGGTATCAAAGCTTTGGTTACACGATTAATTGGAGTTGATACCATGATCCGATACAGATAGAGAAGGTGTTATCGCCTTAGACTGGATCGAGAGTGTGTGTGTATGTGTGTCTATATATATATAAGAGTACGTACGTGTTATAAGTTTGGTTTTCAAAACTAAATAGTAATATATTATATAGTATAACTCGCATGCACATGAGCACTATAGACACAGTTTTCTTTATGAGAGACTGATCATTCTTGTTACAGATAAGAATGAGTCGGCATACTAGGAACGTTGTGAGGAATTTTGCTTCAGGAGTAGAGGAAGGAGCAGGATCAGGAGCTGCTACGTCTGATGTCCAAGCCCTGTTCAAAGCTATGATGGCTAATATGAGGAAGAATGCTCCTGGAGTGGTGATGGGAAGATGTTCTCCAGTGCAAGTGCCTAAGGCTGATTTCACCAAGCTGAGCAAATATTATTTTACTCTTAGAGGGAAGCCCTTTCATAGGACAGAGTCAGCTATAGAAGTGAAAGATTGGTTGGATACTTGTGAGTGAATCTTCAGTGATATAGAGGTGGAAGATTCTATGAAAAGAAAGTTAGCTTCGAGACAGCTTTTGGGTCGAGCCATGAATTGGTGGAATATAGTTACTATTGGTATTCCAAAGGACCGATTCACCTAGGATCAGTTAAAGGCAAGGTTCAAGGGGAAGTTTATTTTGCTTCTCAGAAGTTGGTTCTATTTGGAAAATATTCCGATCTCAAGTAGGGAGAGATGACAGTTTCTAAATATGTGGTAGAATTTGATGCTTTCGTTTAAGTTTGGGATGTCGTTCATCGACACTCTAGTAAGGAAGAATGAGAAAATCGTCATTGGTTTGGATGATTGCTTGGGGGAAAAGCTAGTGGACCATATAGATGAGCTGTTTAAGAAGCTTATTAAGAAGGCGCTTCAGCATGGGAGCTTGTATCCTAAGGCTGACTACTATTATTGTTTTCGCTGAGAAAGAGGAGCTAAAGCCGCAACAAGGCGGTGAAGGCAAGAAGAAATGGAATAGGAAGAGGAAGTAGCCTCAGGGTAAGGGTTACAAGTAGATGGGTAAATAGGAACCTATTTGCTTCGGATGCAACGAGAAGGGTCATCTAATTAAAGACTGCAAGGCAAGTAAGAAGAATAAATGTTACAAATGTGACAAGCCTGGGTATTAAAGAAGAATTATCCATAACCGATGAAGGATAAGCAGGCAGTGAATGCATATGCTTTGGACGCAGTCCCGACTTCGTCGAGTGCTCCCTCGATAAAGGAGAAGGGGGAAGAGATTCGTCATTCAAGGTATGCTTTCTATTGGTGATGTTCCTATTAGAGTTTTATTTGGTAGTAGTGCTTCTCATTCATTCTTCTGTAGCGACCTAGTAGATAGATTGGGATTGGAACTTGAGATAGTAGACCGACCCCTAACCGTGACAAACCCTGTTGTAGTCTATACTAGTCTTTGCATGGTTTGTCGTGGCATAGGTTATCTAATCATGGATGTTCTTTGGTTTGTGATTTCTTTGTATTGAACTTTGTTGGGTTCGGGATTATCTAGGGTATGGATTGGCTTAGGAAATATAAGGCCATAGTGGATTTTGAGAAGCTATTGGTGACAATCGGAGATGTGGATGGGAAAACAGTAGTGACTAACTGCCTACAAGAGGTTGTGGTGATAGTTAGCTTTCTATATTCACTTGAGGTTCCAAAGGATGGATTGTCATCAGTGCTTATCGCTAGAGAGTATTCGGATGTCTTCAAGTTAGTGACTGGATTGCTGCCGCATAAAGAGATCGAGTTTCAGATAGAGTTGGTGAAGGTAGCCAGACCGATAGTTATGCCTTTGAGGCATATGGCACCTAGAGAGCAGAAGGAATTGGAGGTGCAAGTGAATGACCTATTAAGGAAAAGGTTTGTTCAGAGAAGCATATCTTAGTGGGGCACACCTGTAGTATTCGCAATGAAGGCAGATGGCTCTTTGAGGTCATGTGTGGATTATCGTGAGTTGGATAAAGTGACGATGAAGAACAACTATCCACTCCCACGCATTAATGACTTGTTCGATTAGTTGCACAGTGCGAAGGTGTTCTCCCAAATGGATTTGGAAATGGGATTTTACCAGTTGAGAGTAGCGAAAGAGAGTGTGCCTATTATTGTGTTTCGTATGCCATCAGGATTCTATGAGTGGTTGGTGATGCCATTTGGATTGACCAACGCTTCGGCATACTTTGTGGATCTCAGGAATCGAGTTTTCAGAGACCAGTTGAATAAATTTGTGCTTGTGTTCATGGATAAAATTCTAATTTACTCTAGGACTGAAGAAGAGCACAAGAAGCACTTGAGGATTGTGCTAGAGATACTGAGAGAGCACAAGTTGAGAGCGATGTTCTCTAAGTGTCACTTCTGGAGAGAAGAAGTGAGGTTCTTGGGTCACGTCATTTCGAGATAGGGTATAACAGTGGATCATGCGAAAGTAGCAGCAGCCCAAGATTAGAATCGATCCAAAGAATGCTATGGATGTGAGAAGTTTCCTAAGATTGACGAATACTATAGACGCTTCATAAAGGACCTTTCAAAGGTGGCGGTACCGTTGACCAATTTGCCAAAGAAGAATCAGACCTTTGTATGGGATGCAAAGTGTGAGCATGCATTTGTGAGTCTAAAAGAGAGGTTGATGAGTACACTAGCGTTGACCATTCAAAGTGGAAATGAAGAGTAGACAGTATACACTGATGCTAGTGGTATTGGATTGGGTGCGGTGTTAATACAGAAGGTAAGGGTTGTCGCTTATGTGAGTCGATAGCTAAAGCCGCACGAAAGGAATTACCCAACTCATGATTTGGAATTAGCGGTAATTGTTTTTGCTTTGAAGCTGTGGAGGCACTATTTGATGGGAGAAAGGTTTGTGCTATTCACTGTCCATAAATCCTTGAAATACCTTTCCTCTCAAAAGGATCTCAACCTTTGACAGCAATGGTGTTTGAAGTTTTTGGTCTCTTATGATTTCAGTATTTCCTCCACTTCAGGAAAAGGGAATACAATTAATGATGCATTGAGTAGAAGACATGCTGGGTTGGGAGCAATGTTCTTGGAATGGAAATAGATAGAATATATTGCTGGATTTGATTGCAGGCCTCACTACAAGGTAGAACCTGAAATGTTGGCAAGTTTGTCAATTAGACCTACTCTAGTCGAAAGAATTGGTACTAGTCATAAGTGGGATGCTAGGCCAGTGGAGATCATAGCAAAGGTAGAAGAAGGAGTAGAGTCTGAAGACATGAAGCAATATGAACTTGAAATGACCCTCCTATTTCCACCCTAATTTCATAAGGATTTTTTTTTTGCTAAGAGATGATATATAGATATATCATCCACTACAAATATGTTTTCCAAGGTCATTTTCTTTTTTCCAATAAACAAAATATATCCAGGATCAAAATAACTTACCAATATAAATATATCAGTGTATATATAATAACATACACATACATATGAAGATGTATGTGTTCTTCTTGTTTAAATTCAGAGTATATACTTTATTTTTTTTTGTACAAGAACATTCTATTTGATTTAGATTTTTTTTTGCAATTCAGATTAATTATTGTATTCTGATTTTTGGCCATAAAATCCACTGGAAACATGTACTTTAGTCTGTCATTAGAATTAAGAAATGATCAAGTAATAATCAGTAGTTAACAAGCTTTTAATATAGATAATTGTGTTAAAGTCTGGATAGTCTCAAATTCAGTATAAAAGAAAGTGGATCCTAAGTGAACACAAGCAACATCTAGGCGTAATGGAAACGCGCCTAACTTATACACAAGAGGTCACGAGTTCGAGTACTATGCTGGTCGGTTCAAACACAATTTTTGGTTTTCTTTTTTTCTTTTTTTCCTGTATGGCTTGAAATCTGATACCTACCTATCTTTGTACATATATATTTAATGTTTGCCTATAACCTAACATACAAAACAATTCTTCTTACTTTACTGTTTTTGAATCCCATTCCTACAACTGTTCTAGGAATTATAATTATATTTTTGCTCAAATATCAACATGTACACAGATATACATGTACAGGTCAATATCTCTGCTCATTTTCCTGAAAACTGGGTGAAACAATTGCTAAATGTACTGAGCTTTGAAATGCATTTTTATTTTCAGAATACAATCTATCATGATCAACCAATACTTCATTTATTTGAAGCTGGTTAACTCATGAATCCTGTATCTGCCACACTAGTTCAAAGCAATGGAGATACCTTTCATTGCATTCTGTCTGAAGCTTTTAGAAAAACATTTTACTTTTCTCAATTCAAATCAGAAATGAATTCAGACTTATTTACAAAGCATTTCAGTAAAAGAAAATAAAATCCTTTTAAGTTTACTTCCTGCTAAATCCAGATTTTGTTCTAAAACTCAGTGCTCTGTTATGTCTCAAGATTAGCTAATACATATATACAAATTATGCAAAACAGTAGCTCACATAATTGTACATTTCTTACCAGATTTTTATAGCTGATACTTGAGCATATTTCTCTTGTTTATGTTTCAGACCCTACTTCAAAACAAATCAAACCTTAACACACAACAATTTCAACAGACCAACAAATTTAATCTGACACTTTACAGAACATAAGGGCAACATGATCACTAACCATAAAATATTCAATACATGACTGGAAATCTTAGAAACATAAAATATTTCCCGAATACATGCAGATATAATCAATTTAAGCTCTTATTGAAACTAGCTAGCATGTTCATTCACTCCTCCATAATAGCCATTACTTCATTTTACTTAGTGCCTGGGTTACCTGAAAGAGCATAAGTGGCTGCCTCATTTTAAAATGAGACACCCCATATGCCATGAGCAAACAAGGGTCAGATCTATGATCTGGTATGAGTAACATCAATTCATTCATGCTATTAAGCAATAGAGATTATAAGAGCACCAATTGGTTATTTAAGCAAATTCCTGCAGTCAATTACTTTAACATAGTATAATTAAGTTGATTCAGATATGATATATTCATTTATCATTCTTACACTTGCATACATAATCATGCAAACATAATTATCTATTTGCAACAATTGCATTCACTGGAACCATCTTGGTTCCATACCATTCAACCTAAGAAATATCCATATTCCTATTTCTTCATTTACAGGTTGTATTATTCAATTTAAATCCCTGCCTCATCTGCTATTAAGGAATCACTGGGACACATTGCAATGAACTAATTCACATCATTGCACAAAGATCTCAGGGCTTAAACAAACCATGTGCCAACTTGCATACTTCAAATATGACAAGCATTCCAGCAGTCTTCTTGGCCTTCCCTTCCCTAGTTTATTTACTAGTGTATTGTCTTAAATCCTATCATCAAATATGCTAAGTGAACATGTCACTGCAAACATGGAAACATCCATAAATTTTTCTAGCATAATTCCCCTCAGAAATAAGCAGACAGTTATTTCCTAAATGGGGTCAATATGTCTTGATCTTAGTAAAACATAAGAATATTTTCAACTGTAAAAAGAGGCATGGCATGTTATATTGATCTGCAAGCCTTTATGATTGATTCAGATTCAAGATCTGGTTCAATCATAATTTTAGCTTGTGGGTTTCTTTTTTTTTGATTTGATTAAGGGCTCAGCACTTAGAAAATTTCTATTGCACCCTTAACATTTTTCTTTTCAAGCCTCGGCACTTATACCAAGTATAATGCAGCTCCAATCATTTTTATAAAGTTTCCATGCCATAGCTCTATAACAGCTGAGAGTATTCTCTATATAATTTTTAAGATCCTAATCTTTAACATTTATGAGTATAAATAAATCAGTATGATACTCATCCAAAGACAAATGTCTCAACCAATCAAAGATCATCAAAATCATCCATATTAAATCATATCAGATTTAAAATAAAACATCCAAAAAGCATTGATGAAATCATATACATCAAAACCAGAAATATATATATAAATGGCAATAAAAAGTGGCTGCCTCATCTCAGGTCTTAATGCCATGAACTTAGTGAGATTACTCACCTAAATGTTTCTTCCTATTAATCCAGAAAATTCTTGTTTGAGTGTTTTCTCCTTCCTTCCAATATTTTTTTTTTCTTCTTTTCTTATTTTTGTGCAGCCCGGGGTAAAGACAATTCCACTGCCTATTTATATGCATTTTTCCTCTAGGGTTTTGTTGAAACAGAATTCCATTTCTGTCCTGGCTAGCATCATGCATTTTTCATTCATAATACCCCGGCCATATTAACCAAATTAAAGGCTGCATTTTCTTCCTTTTACTTTACAGAAAATGGCCACTCACCTAGTCATGTTAAAAGTGTGACTATCCTATTTTATATTTTAATTATTTCTGAAAATCCCCTTTGCTATTTTTGCCTACACAGGCATATTGACTTGTATCACATTTCATGTCATTTTAATGTTATGGTTTCACTTGCTTATATATGTACTTTTCAGTATTAAAAATGTATATTTGTATACATATCTTATCTAGGCTTATTTTAATTCCTCTTTTAAATTCAGAAACATATGCACCTATATGTATACAAGTTTACAAATCCTTATACATATGTATAATTTTCTTTTCTGGGTTTTAATAAAAATCTGTTTATTGATTTAAAGTAAAACTTACTTTTCTTATTTTCTAAGATGATCCATATAATTCCAGAAACCAATTATCCATGTTGCAAAATCATGTTTATATTGCTTTTTAATTCTTGTTTTAAATCCAAGAATTCTGGAGTTCTTCCTTGTGCCATTTCAGTGTGCACGTGCACACATATACTTGCACACTATTTATTCCAGAAATTTCACCATATTTAAATCTAAATATTTCAAAAATTAAATCATTTTTCAAAAATGATTTTTCACAAAATTTTGGGGTATTACATTCACCCCTCCTTTTAGGAATTGTGTCCTCACAATTTTTCTAACATTTATAGTGAGCATCTTTCTCTTTTCTGAAAACTTATCAAACATATGCATAAGCAAACAAATTCAACCATATCAACCATGCATAACAAAATTTTCCAGAAAAAAAAAATTACCTTTTAATTTGCAAAAAGTTTAGGATAATCCATTTTAATCTTATCCTCTAACTCACATGTGCAGTCATTAGGATCACTACTCCACTGGATCTTAACTAGTTTCAAAGTTTTGCTCCTTAATTTCTTTTCTTCCTTGGCTATAATCCCCACTGGTTCTTTTTCATAAACCAAGTCAGAATTTATTTGAATTTTGGTAGGCTCTTCCAAAATGTCTTCTTTATCATGTACCCATCTTCTAAGTTGGGACACATGAAAAACATTATGCATTGCTTTCATTTCCTCTGGTAGTTCTAATTTGTAAGCCAATGAACCAATTCTTTCCAGAATTTTATAGGGTCCAACATACCTTGGTGTAAGCTTACCTTGCTTGCCAAATCTCATGACTTTCTTCATAGGTGAAATCTTGATGAAAACAAAGTCTCCCACTTCATATTCCACTTGCTTTCTCTTCCTATCTGCAAATTTCTTTTGCCTATCTTGAGCTGCTGCTATTCTTTTTCTTATTAACCCAATTTTCTCTGTAGTTTCTTTAACATATTCAGGTCCAAGAACAGCCCTTTCTCCAGTCTCTACCCAGCATATAGGTGATAAACATGGCTTGCCATATAAGGCTTTAAATGGTGCCATCCCTATGGTGCTTTGGTAACTGTTATTGTATGTGAATTCAGCTAGATGGAGGTGGTCTTCCCAGTTGCCTCCAAAGTCCAGTGTACATGCTCTCAACAAATCCTCTAAGACTTTGTTCACCACCTCAGTTTGACCATCTGATTGTGGATGGTAGGCAGTGCTTAAACACAATTCACTCCCCATAGCCTCTTGAAAACTTTTCCAAAACCTTGAGGTGAAGATGGTATCCCTATCACTCACAATGGTTTTGGGTATGCCATGCAACCTTACTACCTCTTTCATGAATATTTGAGCCAATTTTGGAGCATTTCTTTCTGTTTTAACTGGGATAAAATGTGCTACCTTAGTTAGCCTATCCACTATTACCCATATACTTGTGTTTCCCTTCTTAGATCTAGGCAGACCATCTATGAAATCCATAGATATATCCTCCCACTTCCACTGTGGTATGCTAAGGGGTTGCAATAGTCCTGATGGCCTTTGTGTCTCTGCCTTGACTTGTTGGCAAGTCATGCACCTTGCAACATATCTGGCCACATCTGACTTCATCCCCTTCCACCAAAGATTTCTTTTCAAATTTTGATACATCTTGGTGCTACCTGGGTGTAGGGAGTATTTGCTCCTATGGTACTCATTTAATATTTCCTCCTTCAATTCTATATTTTCTGGAACACATATCCTATTTTTATTTCTTAAATAACCATTTTTATCAATTTGATAATTTATTACTTCCTCCTCTTTTGATATGAGCATTTTCTTTTCCACCATGTTTAGGTCTTGTTCCTGCATTTTCCCAATCTTAAGAAGTAAATCTGATTGCAGAGATATCATACTTAATTTTCCTTTACCTTCACCTTCTTCAATGGGCATCATTTGTTCCTCACTGTTTTCCTCAATTTCCAAATCAGTAAGTATAGACAAATCCTTAAACTCTTCCATCATCAACATGGCTACCTTGGCATGTTGTCTACTCAAGGCATCTGCAACTTTATTTGCCTTGCCTGGTGTATACAGTATATCTAGATCATAGGCAGCTAGGAACTCTACCCATCTATGTTGCCTCATGTTCAAATCTTTTTGTGAGAATAAATATTTCAGTGCCTTATGATCGGTGTACAAAATGAATTTGGCACCTAACAAATAATGTCTCCAAAGTTTCAAAGCATACACAACTGCTGCTAGTTCAAGATCATGGGTTGCATATCTGGTTTCATGTGGCTTTAATTGCCTAGATGCATAGGCTACCACCTGGTCTTGCTGCATCAACACAGCCCCTAACCCAGAGCCACTTGCATCAGTGTACACAACCAAATTTTCATTTCCTTCTGGCACTCTCAATACTGGTGCATTAATCAGAGCTTCCTTTATTTTGATAAAAGCTTGCTCACATTTTTCTGTCCATACAAAGGCTTGGTTCTTTCTAGTTAAATTGGTAAGTGGTGATGATATTTTTGAGAAATCTTTTATAAATCTCCTATAATATCCTGCCATCCCCATAAATGATCTAATCTCACTGATGGTGCTAGGTCTTTTCCATGCTTGGATTGCCACTACCTTGTTAGGGTTTACTGATATTCCTTTGGCAGAGATAACATGCCCAAGGAAATGCACTTCTTCTTTCCAAAATGCACATTTTGAAAATTTTGCCTTTAAATCATTTTCCCTTAGCCTTGACAAAACTAAATGCAAATGATTTTTATGCTCTTCCACTGTCTTAGAATAAACTAAAATGTCATCAATAAAAATCAGTACAAACTTGTCTAAATAATCTCTAAATATTCTATTCATCAAATCAACAAAATATGAAGGAGCATTTGTCAAACCAAATGGCATAACCAAAAATTCATATAAGCCATATCTTGTGTTAAATGCAGTATACTTAACACTTGAGTCTTCAACCTTCATTTGATGGAATCCTGATGCTAAGTCTAGCCTAGAAAATATTTTAGCTTCACTGAGTTGATCAAAGAGATCATCTATTCTAGGCAATGGGTATTTATTCTTGATGGTTACTTTATTTAGTTCCCTGTAATCTATGCACATTCTCAAGGTACCATCATGTTTTCTTACAAACACTACTGGAGAACCCCAGCAGGAATTGCTTGGCCTTATAAATCCCTTGCCTTCTAATTCTTCTAACTGATTTTTCAGTTCTTTCAGTTCACTTGGCCCCATTCTATAAGGTTTCTTGATTATTGGGCTTGCTCCTGGAATGAGATTAATTTGGAACTCAACTGGTCTGTGGTGTGGAACACCCTTAACTTCCCCAAACACATCCAAGTATTCATTAACTATGGGAATTTCTTCAATGGTTAGTTCACTCAGATCTTTTTCTAAGTCAACTAAATGATACAATTTTCCTTCCTTAGCTATTTCACATAGAACTGTGATTCTCTGGCCTCTAGAATTTTGCAATGATATGGTGGATGAATCTAAATTAATTATGGCTTTAAATTGCCTTAACCAATCTACCCCCAATATAACTCCTATATTTGGGTAATTTAAAACATATAAATTGGAAATAAAAATATTTCCTCCTATGTTTAACTCCACATCCACACAATTCATGTTCAAAACACTAGAACTCCCTAGGGGACTTTGTACAAGCAATGGGGTTTCAACCAATATGCAGTTTAATTTTAACACTTTAACTAATTCATAGGAAATCAAAGAGTGTGTTGCTCCAGTATCATATACTACTGGTATGGGTATGGCACAAATGAGTAATGTACCTTCCACTTGGCCATGATTTTCAGCATCAATTTTCACTGCAGATTTGCCTTTTCCTTCCAAAGTTGCCAATTTCCCTTGCTGTTTATTTTCAGGACAGTTCCTCTTCATATGCCCCTCTTTCCCACATAGGTAGCATTTGAAGGCTCCTCCTTTTAACTCTGGGCACCTTGGTTTGATGTGTCCTTCTTTTCCACAATGATGGCAAACCAATTTCTTCTTAGTATCATTGGCTTTTGTATCTTTACCCTTCCTGTTGTCTGCCTCCTCCTTCTTTTTATCATAAGGGTGATATCTTCCCTTATCCTTCTTGTTGTTGCTCTTAAAATTCCTATATTTCTCTCTTTCTTTGTCATGTTGTTCCAGTTTCAAGGCCAGATCAATTACTTGATCAAATGTTCTATCTGCATATGGTAGCATAGCTCTGCTAAGTCCTGGGTTCAGTCCTTTTATATACCTATCATTCTTGGATGCTTCATCTGCCACTAGCATTGCTCCATAATTAGATAGCCCCTCAAACTTTTGAGTGTATTCAGTGACATTCAAAGTTCCATGCCTAAGTTTGATAAATTCTTCAAGCAAAATGGTCTTGGCTGATGCTGGTACAAATCTTGCCTCCAACATCTCCTTGAACTGATTCCAAGTGATTTCATTTTCATTTCTTCCAGCTATGATCACCTCCCACCAGCTTAAAGCTACCCCTTTCAGTTGTCTAGAAGCTACTTGCCTCTTCCTTTGGTCATCCAACTGCATGTCATTGAAAATCCTATCAAGTGTTCTCAACCATGCTTGAATTTCCATCACACTCTCAGTTCCTTCAAAACTCTTGCCTCCCAAATTGGAATAAGTCTTCAGTAGTTTTGAAAGCTCTTCATGTGGGTTCTCAGGCCTATGCCCAATTCCATCTCTTAAAACCCTCACAAATTCTTGCATATCAAGCATTTGAGGTGCACTGGGTCCTGCATTGTGATGAGATCCTCTTCCTACCATGGTCTGCTAACTAAATTCTGGGTAAATGGTATTAGTATATTATGAGTACTTCTATAATTTCTATTTTTTTCTTATCTAAATTATTTCATCCAAAACAAACAAACATAATACATTTCTATAATACTTAACAATCAATGCAACCAAGTGCTCTGATACCAACTGAAATGACCCTCCTATTTCCACCCTAATTTCATAAGGATTTTTTTTTTGCTAAGAGATGATATATAGATATATCATCCACTACAAATATGTTTTCCAAGGTCATTTTCTTTTTTCCAATAAACAAAATATATCCAGGATCAAAATAACTTACCAATATAAATATATCAGTGTATATCTAATAACATACACATACATATGAATATGTATGTGTTCTTCTTGTTTAAATTCAGAGTATATACTTTATTTTTTTTTGTACAAGAACATTCTATTTGATTTAGATTTTTTTTTTTGCAATTCAGATTAATTATTGTATTCTGATTTTTGGCCATAAAATCCACTGGAAACATGTACTTTAGTCTGTCATTAGAATTAAGAAATGATCAAGTAATAATCAGTAGTAAACAAGCTTTTAATATAGATAATTGTGTTAAAGTCTGGATAGTCTCAAATTCAGTATAAAAGAAAGTGGATCCTAAGTGAACACAAGCAACATCTAGGCGTAATGGAAACGCGCCTAACTTATACACAAGAGGTCACGAGTTCGAGTACTATGCTGGTCGGTTCAAACACAATTTTTGGTTTTCTTCTTTTTTTTTCCTGTATGGCTTGAAATCTGATACCTACCTATCTTTGTACATATATATTTAATGTTTGCCTATAACCTAACATACAAAACAATTCTTCTTACTTTACTGTTTTTGAATCCCATTCCTACAACTGTTCTAGGAATTATAATTATATTTTTGCTCAAATATCAACATGTACACAGATATACATGTACAGGTCAATATCTCTGCTCATTTTCCTGAAAACTGGGTGAAACAATTGCTAAATGTACTGAGCTTTGAAATGCATTTTTATTTTCAGAATACAATCTATCATGATCAACCAATACTTCATTTATTTGAAGCTGGTTAACTCATGAATCCTGTATCTGCCACACTAGTTCAAAGCAATGGAGATACCTTTCATTGCATTCTGTCTGAAGCTTTTAGAAAAACATTTTACTTTTCTCAATTCAAATCAGAAATGAATTCAGACTTATTTACAAAGCATTTCAGTAAAAGAAAATAAAATCCTTTTAAGTTTACTTCCTGCTAAATCCAGATTTTGTTCTAAAACTCAGTGCTCTGTTATGTCTCAAGATTAGCTAATACATATATACAAATTATGCAAAACAGTAGCTCACATAATTGTACATTTCTTACCAGATTTTTATAGCTGATACTTGAGCATATTTCTCTTGTTTATGTTTCAGACCCTACTTCAAAACAAATCAAACCTTAACACACAACAATTTCAACAGACCAACAAATTTAATCTGACACTTTACAGAACATAAGGGCAACATGATCACTAACCATAAAATATTCAATACATGACTGGAAATCTTAGAAACATAAAATATTTCCCGAATACATGCAGATATAATCAATTTAAGCTCTTATTGAAACTAGCTAGCATGTTCATTCACTCCTCCATAATAGCCATTACTTCATTTTACTTAGTGCCTGGGTTACCTGAAAGAGCATAAGTGGCTGCCTCATTTTAAAATGAGACACCCCATATGCCATGAGCAAACAAGGGTCAGATCTATGATCTGGTATGAGTAACATCAATTCATTCATGCTATTAAGCAATGGAGATTATAAGAGCACCAATTGGTTATTTAAGCAAATTCCTTCAGTCAATTACTTTAACATAGTATAATTAAGTTGATTCAGATATGATATATTCATTTATCATTCTTACACTTGCATACATAATCATGCAAACATAATTATCTATTTGCAACAATTGCATTCACTGGAATCATCTTGGTTCCATACCATTCAACCTAAGAAATATCCATATTCCTATTTCTTCATTTACAGGTTGTATTATTCAATTTAAATCCCTGCCTCATCTGCTATTAAGGAATCACTGGGACACATTGCAATGAACTAATTCACATCATTGCACAAAGATCTCAGGGCTTAAACAAACCATGTGCCAACTTGCATACTTCAAATATGACAAGCATTCCAGCAGTCTTCTTGGCCTTCCCTTCCCTAGTTTATTTACTACTGTATTGTCTTAAATCCTATCATCAAATATGCTAAGTGAACATGTCACTGCAAACATGGAAACATCCATAAATTTTTCTAGCATAATTCCCCTCAGAAATAAGCAGACAGTTATTTCCTAAATGGGGTCAATATGTCTTGATCTTAGTAAAACATAAGAATATTTTCAACTGTAAAAAGAGGCATGGCATGTTATATTGATCTGCAAGCCTTTATGATTGATTCAGATTCAAGATCTAGTTCAATCATAATTTTAGCTTGTGGGTTTCTTTTTTTTTTTGATTTGATTAAGGGCTCAGCACTTAGAAAATTTCTATTGCACCCTTAACATTTTTCTTTTCAAGCCTCAGCACTTATACCAAGTATAATGCAGCTCCAATCATTTTTATAAAGTTTCCATGCCATAGCTCTATAACAGCTGAGAGTATTCTCTATATAATTTTTAAGATCCTAATCTTTAACATTTATGAGTATAAATAAATCAGTATGATACTCATCCAAAGACAAATGTCTCAACCAATCAAAGATCATCAAAATCATCCATATTAAATCATATCAGATTTAAAATAAAACATCCAAAAAGCATTGATGAAATCATATACATCAAAACCAGAAATATATATATAAATGGCAATAAAAAGTGGCTGCCTCATCTCAGGTCTTAATGCCATGAACTTAGTGAGATTACTCACCTAAATGTTTCTTCCTATTAATCCAGAAAATTCTTGTTTGAGTGTTTTCTCCTTCCTTCCAATATTTTTTTTTCTTCTTTTCTTATTTTTGTGCAGCCCGGGGTAAAGACAATTCCACTGCCTATTTATATGCATTTTTCCTCTAGGGTTTTGTTGAAACAGAATTCCATTTCTGTCCTGGCTAGCATCATGCATTTTTCATTCATAATACCCCGGCCATATTAACCAAATTAAAGGCTGCATTTTCTTCCTTTTACTTTACAGAAAATGGCCACTCACCTAGTCATGTTAAAAGTGTGACTATCCTATTTTATATTTTAATTATTTCTGAAAATCCCCTTTGCTATTTTTGCCTACACAAGCATATTGACTTGTATCACATTTCATGTCATTTTAATGTTATGGTTTCACTTGCTTATATATGTACTTTTCAGTATTAAAAATGTATATTTGTATACATATCTTATCTAGGCTTATTTTAATTCCTCTTTTAAATTCAGAAACATATGCACCTATATGTATACAAGTTTACAAATCCTTATACATATGTATAATTTTCTTTTCTGGGTTTTAATAAAAATCTGTTTACTGATTTAAAGTAAAACTTACTTTTCTTATTTTCTAAGATGATCCATATAATTCCAGAAACCAATTATCCATGTTGCAAAATCATGTTTATATTTCTTTTTAATTCTTGTTTTAAATCCAAGAATTCTGGAGTTCTTCCTTGTGCCATTTCAGTGTGCACGTGCACACATATACTTGCACACTATTTATTCCAGAAATTTCACCATATTTAAATCTAAATATTTCAAAAATTAAATCATTTTTCAAAAATGATTTTTCACAAAATTTTGGGGTATTACAGAACTCAATCGAGAAGGTGGCTTCATAAGGATATAAGATTATTTGTTTCCAATGTTGATGGATTGAGAGATGAAGTGCTAAGAGAGTGTCATCATTCTAGACCGACTACTCATCCTGGTGGTAACAAGATGTACCGAGATATGAAGTGAACTTACTACTGGGAAGGTATGAAGAGGGATGTTGTGGCATTCATCTCAAAGTGTATAAACTGTCATTAGTAAAGGCAGAGCAGAAGAAACCTAGTGGATTATTGCAACCATTAGAGATTCCTAAATAGAAAAGGGAACAAGTATCGATGGATTGCTAAGGACTCAAGTAAGGTACGATAGCATTTGGGTCATAGTAGATCGATTGACCAAGAGTGCAAGGTTTATACCTGTCAGGTCAAGTAGAATGGCATCCAAGTTGACGGAGTTGCATGTAAAGTGGATAGTATGATTTCACGGTGTGTCAAAGAGCATTGAGAGTGACAAAGGTCCGTTGTTCACTAGTGGATTTTGGAAAAGCTTACAAGATGCCTTAGGGACCGAGCTACATATTAGTACAGCTTATTACCCGTAAATGGAGGGGCAGACCGAAAGAGTAAATCGTATATTGGAAGATCTCTTGCGAACATGTATTATAGATTTCGAAGGGTCGTGGGACGATCATTTGCATTTGGAAGAGTTTGCATGCAATAACAGTTATCAGTCGAGTATTAATGTGGTCATGTATGAAGCATTGTATGGTTGACCATGTAACGCTCCTTCATGTTGGTGGGAAGCGGGCGAGAAACTGATATTTGGGCTAAATATGAGTAAAGAGACTTCAGAGAAGATTGAGTGTAACACCCCTAATTTTGATTAACATTATTTAGAAGATTTAATTAAATAAATTTAATAGAATAATGTGATGTATAGTGTGATAATGAATTGAGATTTGACAATCCACATGGTCAAGCCATAATTAACTAACTACTGGTTAACAAGATTGTTTTGTGACTTGATAATAATAAAGGATATGAGAGGGGTAGTTTAGGAATAGAAAACCCTTCATGCCTTAAACCCTCCCTCTCCCCTATCATTATCACTTTCACAAACCTTAATCAATCAAAAGAATAAAAGGAGGTCGACTATTACTAAAGGGAAAATCACCAAATCAAGTAGGAGATTCAAGAGCAAAGTTGGGGAAAACTAAAACACTCATCAAATATTAATTCTATTATCAAATCAAGGTGAATAATGATAAACCATCTCATTTTTAAATCTATTTTGTTTTGAATCTTGCTTGTAATTAATGATTCGTGTATGTTGATGTGATATGCTATGTTGATTTATATGTTTGGATTGAATGATGATCTATGGAAATCATATGAAATTATTTATATGGGTTTTAAGGGTAAAACCTAAGATTTTTACCTCCAAATGATTTGATTTTTTGATATGTTAAGTAAAATATTATTTTGAAGATGGGTTTTCAATTTCATAATTTTTCAAAATAAAGAGAATATTCTATGAATTTCCAAAGGAGTAAATGGAGTTACTTTCGAGTTTAATTATTTGAAAATAATTAAAAATGGAGTTTGGCCCTGAAAATTTTATGTGGCAAAGGAAATGTTATTTTTTATTTCTGTGAATTTTTTGGATTTTTTCCCAAGGAATTTCGAATTAAAATATATTTATTAGGCTAGATGGGCATTTTAAGGATTAATTAATTATGGGTATTAATTCTTTTAAAATATGTTGTAGATCTTGGAAATGATATGCGATAGCAATTTCTAAAAAGGATTTGTAAAAGATCTTTTTATCCAATAGAAATTGGACAAGAATCATGATTTAGTGAAACGTAATTTTTTTAGTAGTAATAAAACGGTTTTCATTAGAATTACAATACTATCATGCCGCTTGTACCCTCTCCGCACCTATAGAAGGCTGCATTACATGAGTGAAGAAGTCGAGCTAGAAGGAAACACGGGATATTGCTCTGGTAACTATGTAACGGTTCCAAGTAGGTCGAAGTCGACCTCGTCGATGACATTGGACTAGTGGTAAGGGCACCTTGTAATTCCCCTCAAACACTTTAAAAGATTTACTAATGACGTCAATGACATTGTACATCTTCGTCACTATTTTAAAGCATGCTGCATTTTATCTCTTCGCGTGTTTCCCAAAATAAAGGGGATGACACTGCTTTTGATGACTTCGAATATATGTAATGACTTTGACTTCGACCCTATATAAAAAGCAGCATAATAGCCGAAGTATTTTAAATAAAAAGCTTTATAGCTTCGTCGAAGGTCTTGGGTGTCTATGTGTCTCAAGGTCGAAGACCTTGTATCCTCGTGTCGATGCCATTTGGCGACGACACTACACTTTATCCTTTTAATGCCGAAGAGGCTTGTTTTCAAAGCTAAGTAAAACTGTTTTAAAGAGACGAGGAGGCATATGTTTTAAAAGAAGGCTGAGACCCAATATCTCTTCGGTAGTGAGCCATAAAGTCATATAAAAGTTTTAAGTTTATATTTAAACCCATATGAAGGTCGAAGTGGTTAATGTCGCAAGTATTAAACCCTATTTTATAAAATGGGCGGAGAGCCTAAGTTTTAACGACGATGTCGTTATTGACTTCGACGCCAATGGTTTTAAACTATTCAAAGAGCTATATATTTCCTTGTTTTAAATATGGATTAACGGGATTACACGTACATCATTATGAAAATGGTTTCAAGGATTTTAATTATGAAATTGCCCATGTTTTGAGTTAAAGGCTCCTAAAGGGAATATTACTTAAGGCTAAGTAAATGGAAAATGTTGAATGATGGATGATACACACACACACACACACACTCTCTCTCTCTCTCTCTTGTGTTTACTTGATCAGTTAGTATGCATGATCATTAGTGTCATACTCATATCATTTATGACCCATAACTATATTTTGGCGTAGTAAGGGCAGAATAACTAGCTAGGTTGACCCAGTAGTGAGTATAATAACCCCGGAGTGAGTAGAATGCATCCAAGAGATTAGGCAGATATAAAGTATAGGATGCCCAAAATTGATAAAAAGATTATTGATTTAGGCCGCTTATTGGAAGGGGACCAATAGGTTCGTAGTCATCCTATAAAAACTATGTCCTGAGAAATGTTATTGGAAGGGTCCAGTAGGTTCCTAGTTATCCCATAAAAACTATGTACGAAGATGTTATTTATAGAAATCAATAGGTTCATGGTGATCCCATGAAAACTATGATATGAGAAATGTAATTGGAAAACCCAATAGGTTCATAGCGTGCCCATGACAACTATGATTGGAAAGTTATTGGGTGAAACCAATAGGTTCTCAGTGATCTCAAAAAAACTATTAAGTATGACAGGTAGTCTCAAAGGATTGAGACAGGTTATTAGTTAGTCCATGAAAACTAATAGGTTAATAGTGACCCTAGGAAAACTATGAATTAGGACAGATTGTCAGATAAATTTGGGGGATGGGTAGTCAAGTGTGCATTTCATATTTGCATATCATTATGTTATTATTACTATGTTTTAACCATTGTGTAACAGGAGCACAATATTTGGTTAATATAATTTGGTAAATATACTAGTGGGAGGGAAACTCGTTCTGCTCAACGGCGTGGTCTCACTGGATACCTATTTGGTTTGAGATGGTAGGTTATTATTCACACTAGACTTTTTGTCTGACTTGAAGTTTATGTTTTCCCCTTAAACTCTCGGGTGCTCAAAATTAATTTGAGCAGGTTGAGAGTAAGGGTTTTTTAGGTTTCCTAGTAGGATGAATAAGCTTCTGGAGACGTGTAGGATGCATTCTAGCTATGTTGAAGTTCTATTCTAATCCGCTGTGTTGTTTGAGTTTGTCTATTTAGATGTAACGACTTGCCAAGTATTTGACTATGATCGACCATGGGGCATCTTTATATGTCTCTCTTGGAGTATTTTGTAAAAATTATATTTTTTCTGAACGTAGGATTATGAATGAAATTATGTAATGAATATGAAATATCAATTGTGAAATGAGATAGGAAAATTTGTTATTAAACCGTGTTTGAAAATTTTGCATATTAGCCGCATTTTGTCGTTGAGAATTAATAACTATGGATGACTGCAGTATCTGTAGCCGTTAGTTTGGGCTTCAGAATGGGGGATGTTATAAGTTGGTATCAGAGTATAAGTTTACGGTAAAATTTAAAATTAACTAACATAGTTTTAAAGACATAATCCTAATGAGTCAGAGGATAAGATCAGGGTTATGGGATAATGCTATAGTAACATACTTGTATTTGATATGTATTATCCCTTCTCTCTTAAACCATTCTTCTGTATCTTAGTAAGACTCATATGTAGATTTACGAGAAAGAAAGATATGGAGGCAGGAAATGGAAGAGTGAATCTATGTGGAGGAAGCACCACAACTAATGGAAACGCTCAGCCCAACACCAGGAGAAACCAGGGTCAACAAGCAAATGCTAATCAAAAGGGAAATGCCAATGTAGGTGCCGGAACCCCACCGGTAGATATGGGGACTTTGTATCAGTTCTTCGTCAATCTGATGCAAGCAGGAGCGGCTGGAGGAAATGTTGCTGATGCTGGGGAATTAATCCTGTAGCGCCAGTTGTTAATAACTGTACTAAGCTAAGTCGAGATTACACCAGTCTGGGTGGAAAGCCTTTTTGGGGATTGAGGATGCAATAGAAGTGGAGAACTGGCTATTGCATTGTGAAAGGATTTTTGCTGATTTGGGTCTGAATGATGAGAAGGAAAGGAGATTGGCTTTGTGACAATTGCAGCGAGCCGTTTATTCTATTGGAACGGATTTACCATAGGAGTGCCCGAGGAGGAGTTGAATTGGGTGGATTTTCAAAGGAGATTTGAGGAGAGATTTTTTTTGAAGTTGCTAAGTTCGCTTTGCTTAGGAGGTTTATGGAATTGAAACAAAGGGATATGACAATATTGGAATATTATGCTAAGTTTGATGAGCTATCTAGATATGAAAATGCTACTATTGACACTATGATTAAGAGAAACGAGAAGTTTATCTGGAGGTTGAGGTTGGAGATTGCTAGGGCAACCATGCCACATCTCCGAGATCAACGTAGTAGTGGAGATGGCGATCAGAAACGAAGAGATGCTCTCCACCTTCAAAAAGGAGAAGCCAGTTGAAACTCTGAATTCGCATGGTAAAAAGAGGAAGTTATTTAAGAAGAAAGGAGCTTAGAAAAGTAGAGCGGCCAAGAAAGGGAAAGGTGATGTTGTCTATTTCGAATGCGACAAGAAAGGACATTATTCTCATGAGTGTCGGATGAGTAAAGGGAATAAGTTTGCAGAAAAGAAAAGTGTGAAGCACTTCAACTGTGACCAGATAGGGCACTATAAGAATCAATGTCCAGAGCCGGTCCGAGCCGACAAAGGAAATTTTTTTGCTTTAGAGCCATCATATTCCCGACCTACTGCTGCTGAGAAAGGAAAGTCTATGATGGAAGGTACGCTTTTAATTCATAGCATACCAGTTAGAGTATTGTTTGATACAGGTGCATCGTATTCATTTATATCACAGTGTTTGGTAGATAAGTTATGTTTAGAACCATTATACCTTGTTACTTCCTTAAGGATAGATAATCCAAAAGGAGGGTATGCAACTCTAGGGATGAGATGTGACCATCTAGAGTTGAGTTGCTAGGTTATACTTTGCCTGCAGTTTGTATGCCTTTTATTTCATGAGTTTCAGATTATTTTTGGTATGGATTGGTTAAGAAACTATGATGCTATGATATTTTGCCGAGATAGGGAACTATCATTGAGACACCTTGATAGAAGTGATCGAATAATATATTCAGCTGAGAATTCGAGTCTAAAAATTGGTGCTTTATTGGGTACTACAGAAGTGGAAGATGAATTAAATTAGGTTTTAGTTGTACGAAAATTCTTTGATGTTTTTGAACCAATGTCAGGACTACCACCGAAACGAGCTATTGAGTTTCATATAGTTCTTATACCTGGAACCGAACCAGTAAGCAAACCACCTAGCACGATGATACCTACCGAAATAAAGGTGTTGAAGGTGCAACTAGTGGAGTTTGAAGGAAAAAGTTTTATTAGACCAAGCAGTTCGCCTTGGGGAGTGGGGAACGTATTTGTGAAGAAACTGGATGGGTCATTGAGATTGTGTATCGATAAAGAATAAATATCCTTTGCCAAGAATCAATATTTATTCGATCAGTTGAATGGAGCTAGAGGGTTTTCCCAGTTGGATTTGGCTATAGGGTTCCATCAACTAAGGGTATCGAAGGAGAGTATTCCTTTAACGACATTTCGAACAAGATATGGTTCGTACAAATAGTTAGTAATGCAGTTCGAGTGAACGAAAGCGCCGGGTTTCTTAGTAGAATCGATAAATCGGGTTTCCTAAGAGCACTTAGATTGGTCCGTGTTGGTGTTTATAGACGACATATTGATATATTCTAAGGATGAAAGGGAGCATGAATTTCACCTTAAAATTGTGCTTGAGACGTCGAGGCAGCATCAACTTAAAGCAAAGTTTTCAAAGTGTTATTTTTTAAAGAAAGAAATGAAGTTTCTTGGTCATATAGTTTCAGAGAAGGGGTTGTTAGTCGATCCAGCTAAGATCGAAGCTGTTAGTAGTTGGACGAGACCGGAGACGGTGATCAAGATAAGAAGTTTTCTTAGACTCACTGGCTATTACCAAAGATTTATCATAGACTTCTCGTGGATAGCAGCGCCTTTGACTAAGCTAACTAGAAAAGACGTAAAGTTCGCTTGGTCGGACAAATGTGAGGAAGCATTCCTTAAGTTAAAGCAATTGTTGACCAATGCGCCCTTGTTAGTTGTTCCGGATGGAAATTAGGATTTAGTGGTGTATACGTATGCGTGTGGAATAGGATTAGGAGCTATATTGATGGAGAAGGGTAAAGTAATTGCCTACGCTTCTCGGTAGCTCAGGCCACATGAAGTTAGATATCCAACTCATGATTTGGAGTTGGCAGCGGTAATATTCACATTAAAAGTGTAGAGACACTACCTCTTAGGATAACTATTCGAGTTGTATACGGATCACAAGTCTTTGAGGTATCTGTTCTCTCAGAAAGTGTTGAATATGAGACAACAAAGGTGGCTGAAGTTTTTAGCCGCTTATGATTTTGGTATTGAGTATACACCGGGGGAAGGAAATAAAGTTGCAGACGCACTTAGCAAGAAACATTAGAATATGGTGTTAGCTATGTTGGCAGAATGGAAGGATCTGGAGGCATTGACTACTTGTTGTGTTCAATTAAGATCGACTGCTATTTCTAGTCAAAATACAGCCACGTTATCTTACTTAGAAGTTTGATTCATATTGATCAAAAGGATAGCTTATAAGTAAAGAGACGATCCAGTGTCAGCTGAATGGATCAGAAGATTGGAAAATGGAAGTGAGATCGATGATCTAAAAGATTTTAGACTTGACGAGGATGGTTGAGGAAGAAGGGACGATTGTGTGTTCTAGACATTGGTAACCTAAGAAGGGAACTTCTTAGGGAATGTCATCAATCGAAATTTATGATTCATCCTGGAGGAACCAAGATGTACCAAGATATGAAGAGTAGTTTCTTCTGGGAAGGAATAAAAGGGATGTAAGCTTGTGGGTAAAGCAATATGCAAATTACCAACAAGTGAAAGCCGAACATCAGAAGCCAAGTGGATTGCTTCAGCCTTTAGACATACCAGTTTGGAAATGGGGTTCGATATCCATTGATTTCCTTGACGGGTTGCCAAGGTCAGGCAGAGAAAGTGAGAGTATATGGGTCATAGTGGATAGGTGGACCAAGAGTGCCTATTTCATTCCTATTTAGTCAACCAGGATAACACCTGTTTTTGCCAAGTTGTTTATGAAAAACATTGTTAGAGTGCATGGGATTCCTAGTAGTGTAGTCAGTTGCAGAGATGCATTGTTCACTAGTGAATTCTGAAAGAGTCTAAAGGAAGTGTTAGGTACCGAGCTCAAGGTGTGTACCGCTTATCACCATGGATGGACATATGGAGAGAGTCAATAAGGTACTTGAGGATTTATTGAGAGCTTGTGTGGTAGATTTTGGCGGGTCATGGGAAGACTATTTACACCTAGTAGAGTTTCCTATAATAACAATTATCAGGCAAGTAAAGGAATGGCGCCTTTCGAAGCTTTGTATGGAAGGCCATGCAAGTCACCAGCATGTTGGTTATAGACGAAAGATAGATTGGTCCTTGGCCCAGATATAATAAGAGAAGCCATGGAAAATATTGAGTTAATCTGGGGTAGGATGATGGAAGTTCAGTTTAGGCAGAAAATCTACGCAAATAAAAGGCGTAAGGATCTTGAGTTCTTGGTTGGAGATAATTTTTTTACCAAAGTATCACCGGTGAAATGTGTGGTATGATTTGGAAATCTAGGAATACTGGCATCGAGATATGTTGGACTGTTCCCTATTATAGAAATAGAGTTACCGAGTAGGTTGGAAGGTGTCCACAATGTGTTTCATGCTTCTCATCTTAGGAACTATGTGCATGATGTAGAGACTATTATTGCTCCGACTGCATTGGAAGATTTAGTAGTAGAATCAGATCTAATTATGTAACATGACCGGTTCGGGTTGTAGCGAGAGATAAGAAGAGGTTAAGGAATAAGACAGTCGAATTAGTAAAAGTCTAGTGGAGCGACAACGAGAACGGATGTACTTGGAGACAGATGACATGATTAAAGAGACTTATCCTACACTTTTTTGAGGGTATGTTCTATGTTATGATATATAGATTGTTCGCTAGTCAGATTGGCTAGTGTTGTTGTTATGTGATGTTATAGATGTTTGCATGTTTGATATGCTTGTTTTGTAGTCCTTACTGAATTTTGAGGAAGAAATTCTTTAAGGATGGGAGCCTGTACACCCTTAATTTTGATTAACGTTATTCAGGAGATTTAATTAGATAAATTAAATAGAATTATGTGATGTGTAGTGTGAAAAGAAATTGAGATTTGATACTCCACATGGTCGAGCCATAATTAACTAACTAATTGGTTAATAAGATTGTTTAGTGACTTGATAATAATAATAAAAGAAATGAGAGGGGTAGTTTAGGAATAGAAAACCCTTCATGCCTTAAACCCTCCCTCTCCCCTATCATTCTCACTTTCACAAACCTTAAGCAATCAAAAGAACAAAAGGAGGACGGCCATTACTAAGGGGAAAATCATGAGATCAAGTAGGGAATTCAAGAGCAACGTTAGGGAAAACTAAAGCACTCATCAAATCTCAACTCTATAATCAAATCAAGGTGAATAACGATAAACCATCTCATTTTAAAATCTATTTTATCTCGAATCTTGCTTGAGATGGTTCATGTATGTTGATTTGATATGCTATGTTGATTTATCCTTGTTTAGATTGAATCATGATTTATGGAAATCATATGAAATTATTTATATGGGTTTTAAGGGTAAAACTTAAGATTTTTACCACAAAATGATTTGATTTTTAGATATGTTAAGTAAAACATTATTTCGGAGATGGGTTTTTAATTTCATAATTTTCCAAAATAAAGAGAAGGAAGAGTTACTTTCGGGTTTACTTATTTAAAATAAATAAATATAGAATTTGGCCCTAAAAATTTTATGTGGCAAAGGAAATGTTATTTTTGAATTTCTGTGAATTTTTGGGAATTTTACCAAGGAATCTCAAATTAAAATGTATTTATTAGGCTAGATGAGCATTATAAGGATTAATTAATTATGGATATAAATTAATTATTTTAAAATATGTTTTGGATCTTGGAAATGATATGCTGCAGTAATTTTTAAAATGGATTTCCAAAAGTTGTTTTTATCCAATAGAAATTGGACAAGAATCATGATTTAGTGAAAAGTAATTACTTTTAGTAGTAATAAACAATTTTCAATAGAATTACGATACTGCCATGCCGCCTGTACCCTCTCCGCACCTAGAGAAGGCCGCATTACATGAGTGTCGAAGTCGTGCTGGAAGAAAACATAGGATAGTTGTTTTGGTAACTATGTAATGGTTCCAAGTAGGCCGAAGTCGACCTCATCGGTGACATTGGACTAGTGGCATGGGCACCTTGTAATTCCCCTCAAACACTTCAAAGGATTTACTGATGATGTCAACGACGTCGTACGTCTTCGCCACTATTTTAAAGCATGTCGTATTTCGTTTCTTTGCATGTTTTCCAAAACTAAGGCGATAATGCCGCTTTTAATGACTTTGAATATATGTAATGACTTTTGACTTCGACCCTATATAAAAAACGACATAATTGCTGAAGTAATTTAAGTAAAGAAGCTTTATAGCATCGTCGACAGTCTTGGGTGTCGATGTGACTCAAGGTCGAAGACCTTATATCCTCATGTTGATGCTATTTGGCCACGACGCCGCACTTTATCCCTTTAATGCCGAAGAGGCTTGTATTCAAATCTAAGTAAAACTGTTTTAAAGATGCGAGGAGGCCTATGTTTTAAAAGAGGTCGAAGACCCCATATCTCTTCGGCAATGAGCCATAAAATCACATAAAAGTTTTAAGTTTAGATTTAGACCCATATGAAGGTTGAAGTGGTTAATGCCACAAGTATTAAAGCCTATTTGGTAAAATGGGCGGAGAGCTTAAGTTTTTATGACGATGTTGTTAATGACTTTGATGCCAATGGTTTTAAACTATTTAAAGGGCTATATATTTCCTTGTTTTAAATATGGATTAAGGGGATTACTCGTACATCATTATGAAAATGGTTTTAAGGATTTTAGTTAGGAAATTGCCCATGTTTTGAGTCAAAGACTCCCAAAGAGAATATTACTTAAGATTAAGTAAATGGAAAATGTTGAACGATGGATGACACACACACACACTCTTGTGTTTACTTGATCAATTAGTATGTATGATCATTAGTGTCATACTCATATCATTTATGACCCATAAATGCATTTTGGAGTATTAAGGGCAGAATAACCTGCTAGGTTAACCCGATAGTGAGTATAAACAGGATTAACCTCTATTAAGGGCAGTTATGTTCATAGTCATCCCATAAAAACTATGTCATGAGAAATGTTTTTAGAAGTGTCCAATATGTTCCTAGTTATCCTATGAAAACTATGTCTGGATGATGTTATTGATAGAAATCAACATGTTCACAATGATCCTACGAAAACTATGATTTGAGAAATGTTATTGGAAAACCAAATAGGTTCATATTGAGCCCTTGAAAACTATGATTGGAAAGTTATTGGTTAAAACCAATAGGCTCTTAGTGATCCCAAGAAAACTATAAAGTATGACAGGTATTCACGAAGGATTAGGACAGGTTATTACTCGGCCCATGAAAACTAATAGGTTATTAGTGACCCTAGGAAACTATGAATTGGGTTGGATTGTTAGATAAATTTGGGGGATGGGTAATCCAGTGTGCATTTCATATTTGCATACCATTATGTTATTATTACTACGTTTTAACTATTGTGGATGCATGAGCATAGTCTATGGTTAATATAATTTGGTAAAGATACCAGTGAGGGAAAAATCTGTTCTGCTCAACAGCATGGTCTCACTGGATATTTATTTGGTTCGAGATGGTAGGTTATTATTCACACCAGAACTTTTGTCTGACTCGAAGTTTATGTTTTCCCCTTAAACTCTTGGGCGCTCCAAATTAATTTGAGTAGGTTTAGAGTAAGGGTTTTTTAGGTTTTCTAGTAGGACGAATATGCTTCCAGAGATGTGCAGGAGGCATTCTAGCTATGTAGGAGTTCTATTTTAATCCGTTGTGTTGTTTGAGTTTGTCTGTTTGGATGTGATGGCAAAGTTGTATAATTGCCAAGTATTTGACTTTATTCAACCAAGGAGGCATCTCCATATGTCTCTCTTAGAGTATTTTGTAATAATTATATTTTCTCTGAATGTGCGATTATGAATGGGATTATGTAATGAATATGAAATATCAATTGTGAAATGAGATGGGTAATTTGTTATTAAACTATGTTTGAAAATTTTTCATACTCATGTGCTTATGATTATTGATATGATTAACATAGCTGCATTTTTTCATCGAGAATTAATAATTATGGATAACTGCAGCATCTGTAGCCGTTAGTTTTTGGCCTCAGCATGGGGGATGTAACATTAAGGACATTCAACAACGAATAAAAGCTGCTCGGGAATGACATAAAAGCTACACGGATAAGAGACGAAGGTTTTTAGAGTTTTCTATCGTAGATATTGTTTTGTAAAGGTTTCTTCTATAAAGAATGTTCGATTCGGTAGGAAGGGAAAGTTGGCACTGAGATTCATAGGACAATTTCCGATAGTCGAGAGAATCGGAAAAATAGCACATACGATCGACTTACCTCAGAAGATGGTGGGCATGCACAACATTTTTTATATCTCTTACCTACATAAGTTTGTGTACAACTCAAGCATGAAGATCACACCAGATCAGCTAGAAGATATTGAGGTAGAACCAGATGTTTCTATACCTCATAGGCCGCTTCATATTATCGAGTATGATACGAAACAGCTTTGTAGAAAGACGGTGAAGCTAGTGAAGGTACAATGGAGTGAAAGTGAGGACGATTGTATGTGTTAGATGGAAGAGAGCATGAGGACTTCTTATCCGGAGCACTTTGAATGGTAAGATCCATTGTTTATGGTATTTACTTTTACCACTGTATACCATATTTGATAGGTTAGTATTCCACATGCTAGGATATGTCACTTATACTATTGATTGCATGGCTGCTTATGTGAAACTTTTGATGGTAGCTTATGATTGGTAGGCACGCAGGATGACCATGGTTGCTTATACTTTGGCTTGTTTGGGGATTTCGGGGGCGAAATTCATAAAGAGGGGAGAATGCAACGACCCATATTTTACATATTGGAGGATTATAAAGTATTTTTATTTATTCAAATGTATGGTTCTATAATTTTTGGGTATGACTCTTAAGGACATTATACACCTATGATTTTTATCGAATTTCTATATGACCATTTTGACCCTATAAATCTTGTTTGGTCTATAACTTTTGAAAGGAGTCAAATTAGGGTCTCAAACCAGTTCCATTGCGTCAGAATGATAGTTTCCACATCCATAGAATGGTCATAACAGAAAAACGAAGTTATGGTTAGAAAGTTATACCTGCTTTAAGTTTTTAAAGCTGTTGGCCAGAATTAGTGTGTAATTAGTGAAGCCCATTAGTTGACCCATTAGTCTAACTAGGGAATACTATAAATAGAGAGCTAAAGAGTCAAGTTAAAACTTTTCCCTCTTATTCTAAATCAGGTCTGAACCCTAATTAGCCCTAGATCCATTCTAATTTCATTCAAAATCACCCAAATTGCTCTTTAAATCAAACTAGATTGTAGGTTAAAAATTAGATCATCAACTAGAAGATAGAGATCATCATTTTGCTTGATTTGAATTGTATTCCATTATTGTCGGGGTTGGATTTACATTCATATTGGTTGAATTTGGTAATTGGTGAGTGGTTTATGTCTTCTCACTATACTATGCATTTTTATATGGTAGAATCAAAGAATTTAAGATGTTTTAAATCGATTTTTGGCCATAAAACCTTTTCCAACTTTAATTACATGTTAAACTATGTATACGATTTAGATTGATTAGAAATCACCCTTGCTCATGCTCATATATTCATGCTATATGTGGATTTATGTTAAAAATTGACTTGTTTGTCTTACTTTGATGGATTACATGTTTGATTGGATGAAATCGCTTGTTATTCTATATTGGGTGATATGATTTGATGTTTTTTGTTAGTTTTAAGATTGCATAGAAAGTTAGGTTGGAGAATTGAGAAAATCGGAGGTAAAGTTGGTCGGAATTGGATGAAACTTGGAGGGGAAGCTTTGGAGTATGGGAGGAGCTTGGGGTTCAAGTCGGAGGTCCAGATTTTCTAAGCACAAAAGTCGGCATCGTTATGAGTTGTCGGTACCAAGTTCGTTGTTTGATCTAAAAAGTTGGAGGTTTCTAGGGAATTAAGAGTGTTGCTAGTAGAGGTTGCCTAAGGTGATGGGTTGGTGATTGGTCAAGTTTGGAGGCTATGAAGACTTTTTTCTAGAATGTAAAGTAAGATGCTTTGAAGAGAGGACTTGTTCTATGATGATGATTTGTGTAGAGAAGTCGGGGTCAAAGCATCTAGGCATGGAGTACTAGAAGCAAGGAAGGAGTGGAAGGAAACATAGCCATGAATTAGCTAAGTGGGGAGATTGGAGTTGAGTTCAGAGGTCGGTGTCAACTTCTAGGGAGAGGTCCAAATGGGTTGAAACTTCTGAGAGGTGAAGTAGAGGCCTGTAGATCGTGTTGGAGTTGTTAGCTCATTTGTATCAGGTTGGATAACGATATAATAGCATGATGAAAAGCTATGATCTTCGAATGTTGGCTCGTGTTGGGAGTAGGATCTGAAGATAGCGGCTCACAATGGGGGTGAGCCGTAGGATCGAGGAATGTGGAAGGGTTCCTCGTGAATAATGGACATTGGATTGAGCAGGAAGGGCTCGGTATCCAAATGGAGCCAAGGAGGGCTCGGGTGTATGTGCTAAGGAATAGTTGATGCTTGGAGTATTTTCTGTTGTACTTGAAGCAGGGGTATTGTAAGTGGGGACGTCGATGGTTCAATGAAGGGACCTATATACCCTGGACCTATGGCTTTAGGTCTAGTGTTTAGCTTTGGACTGCGAGACACGTATCCAGTTTTGGGCTGTGAGATACGGGAGTATAACAAAGAACCTGGATTTCAATTAGTCCCTGATAAAAGGGAGGCCATACGAGCTATCATATATTCAAAGCACATGTAGTGATAGTTAGGATTATTTGATGGATGCTATGGTTGCTTTGGTTGCTCTCTTTAGTAGGCTATCACTCATAAGTATCAGAGGAAGTAGGTATTGGAGATAGGAATACCTACAAGACTAATATCCTTTATCTGGTTTGTGGTATATCTTTATGATGTTGCAGAGTAGCATATTATAGTGTTGTATGCTAACTCTTTGGTTGTAGGGACATGTCTGGTATGATTTGTGTAATCTTGTTCCTTACATATTTACCTGTTTAGTATTTTGAGACTCATCTACTGCTCACATCAAACTATTGTCCGACGTAAGATTTTATTCTTGGCTTCTTATTATCTTGGGTACTCTTAAATGAGTAAACTAGATAATAGGTCTAGGCGGCATAGTAGTTGTTCAGAGGACGAGCCGGATAGAGCTATCTCATATTATATACATATAAAGAGTCTACGCTTATTCCATTGAGCAATGTTGTGGAGACCATGATAGTGCTTGCTTATTACTATTTGTATTAGAGATAGTTGCTGAGTTTGTTTTTGTTGTATAAACTCGACTATTGATGTATAACTCTGTGGATATTATACTCTGATGATGATGGCCTATTCACGTTGTTATTACCGTTTCTTCCATTATATATGTGATATTATATTTTATCCATGTGCTGTGAGATATGACGGGATATATGCTATATTTGTTTGTTCTAAACCCAGATGATCGTCCTATATCGGCCATGCATGACAGTAGTGCACCATTTATATACTATTAGTGCCGGTGGTATAGGGCAGTTGTCATAGTAAATTTCTACGGTCTCTTAGTAATATTTTACTATTCAGTTCTGTTTATCATTACCATTGTTTTCTTACTCGACTAAAAAAAACTTGTCATTCATTCTGCCAGCTCTATGGCCAGCCTTGTTTATTCAGGGTCGTGTGCCTCATGACCATAAACAAGGTTAGGGTCTGAGAAGCATCCAGCTTCATATCTTTTCCTATCCTTGGAAAAAACATCCTAGGTGTCTTTCTTTGGATACCAAACTTCAATCTCGCTTATCTTAAGGCATTGACTAAATTCATTCTTTGACCTTCATCGCTTATCATTGGCCAGGTATGGTTCACTGGACAGTAAGTGTGGCCATAGTTATAAATAGTTCATTCATTCATCTACCCCTATCTCCGGAGATCAATATTACTAATCCTTGACTCTGAGCATTGACTTCCAACCTTGCCTACCTTTAGGTGTTGATCGAAATCACTCACCGACTATCATCATTTATCTTCAACCAGGCATGTTGTCTTAACGAGCCGTAAACATAGTCATAAAAGTATTTATTGCACACCAGTTCCTATCTCTGGTAACTGGTGTTCAATTGCCAAACATGGGCATCCCTCATTGACTTTGCCTAACTTTGGGCATTAGTCAAAGATCGAAGGGATAAGGGTGAACCGACCGATTGCCCCCCCTATGATTATACCCCTTTGACCTGATCAAGGGTCAAAGGAGCCAATCGGTGCCTATCTCCAGGCACCTGATTGCGCTGCTTATCACGCAACACAAGGTTTAGCTTACAAGAACACAGTTTCATTAGTTCAAGAAGCTTACTTTATTTGTGAACAGGAAATAGTAAATTTTACTTCCCCTAATTCACTAGGGTGGGTTATTTGCCGAAAATAAGATGAATAAATCTAAGTGAAATAGCGTTGTAATTGTTCGCTATTCCATGCCCATAGAATCGAGACCCTATTAACAGTTGATTACCTGAGAGTTCCATTCCAAGCATTCATTCCATTGCATATGGACCTTAATAATTTGGACCAAGTGCCCCCATACTAGGGAGGACTCATTTAGAAATGAAGTCCCCTACCTCAAAGGTATGGTTTTTGAACTTAAGGTTGAAGTGTCGTGCTACACTTTTCTGTTGAGCATCTACCCTCAGTTCAGCTTCTTCCCATTTCTCATCGATCAAGTCGAGGGACTGAAGTAAGAATTCCTTGTTCATCTTGATATCGTAGTCTTTTCTTTAGTGGGAAGGAATTTCCCATTCTATCATAATCATGGCCTCAGCTTCGTAGGCCATGGCGAATGGAGTGTGCCCAGTTGCGGACTTATGGGTTGTTCTATAAGCCTACAGTTCTAGTAGTTATTCATCGACCCAACTGGCCTTGGCTATTGTCAGACATTTCTTCAAGATGGATTCGATAATCTTATTCACTGCCTCCACCATCCATTCGCTTGCGGATGTGCTACTACCGAGAAGCACTTCGTGATTCAGTACTAGTTGTAGAAGTCTTTAAACTCGGTACTCTCAAATTGAGTTCCATTATTTGTAATTATTTTTTGCGGAACTCCAAGTCTGCATATGATGTTCTTTACCACCAAGTTGATAACTTTCTTAATTATGATCGTGGCTAGCAGTTCTGCTTCTGCCCACGTTATGAAGTAGTCCATAGCTACAATGGCATACTTAGCCCTGCCTTTCGACATTGGTAGCACACCTATGTTATCAATTCCCCAAACCGCACATGAGCACGGACTAACCATTTGTGCAAACTATGTAGATGGGCTCTCAGTATTTTCGCAAACCTTTGGTGCATATCACATCGTCTGGTATAATCGTCTGCATATCGGTTTATTATCGGCCAAAAGTACCCATAGAAAAGTATTTTCTTTCCAAACTTTGACCCTAATGTGATCACCACAGCTTCCTTCGTGTACATTTGAAAAGATTTTCTTTACTTTACCTTTGGTGACACACCGTAGGGGAGTTGAGAAACCTCTCATATACAACACTCCTTGTATGATAAATCGTGGTACTTTAAAAATGATTTTTCGCCATTCATTCTTGTTACCTAGGAGAGTTCCTTTCAACAAATAGTATTTAGTTGGAGTCATCCACGACTCCTTTTCTTCCTCGGCCTCCAAGATCGAATCAACCTCCATATGGTTGATGCTTGAAGCTAATAAAACTTCCACTGAAACATGTCCCTTAAACTGCGCATCCCTATAGCTTGCCAGTTTGCTAGTGAGTCGGCTTTCATATTCTCTTCTTGAGTTATGTGCATGATTGTATAGTGCTCGATGTCATTCAACGACTTCAGTCTCTTCGTAAGGTACGTGGCAAGTCTCGCTTCCTTAGCCTGAAATTCATTCTTAACTATGTAGGCCACCAACTAAGAGTCACAAAATATATGTAGTGCCTTGAACCCTATTTCTTTCGCTATCTTGAGCCCCGCAATCAACGCTTCGTATTCAGCACCGTTGTTCATCGCCAAAAACTCTAGCTATAGGGCATAGCATATTATTCGTTCTTCCAGGGTCACTAGAATCACTGTTTCCATAGGACTTCATTCTTTCAAAGCTCCATCTATTATAACTTCCATTGGGAAACTAGACTATATCATCTTCCTCTTCCTCTTCACCATCCTGAATGGTGAATTCAACACTAAAAATAAGCAACGGCTACCCTTGTATCACCTTTTTGGGATGGTATGTTATATCATACTGGCTCAATTCAATATTCGATTTCAATAGTCTTCCCGAAGTCACGGTTTAGTGCAGCACTTGCCATAGCGACCGATTTGTCGAAACGTTTATCGCGTAAGCCTGGAAGTATGGCTTAGCTTCCTCGAGGCAATCAACAAGAAGTATGCCAGCTTTTCCATTTTCGGGTAGTTCTTTTCTACTCTGGTAAACTGCTTGTTGATATACGAACCTTTAGATCTTTGATTCCTCACATACCAAGGCCGCACTCACCGCATGAGAGAATATTACCAAGTAAATTAACATATCTTCTCCTTCCAAAGGCTTCGTTAAGATTAGTGATCTCTTTATATGCTCTAACGATTTCTGAAAAGCTTCCTGACATTCCATGGTCCAAACTTCCCTTTTTCTTTCTTTAGGGCATCAAAGAATGGTACACACTTGTCCGTCGCTTTTAAGATTATTCGACTCAGCGCAGCCATTTTTGTGTTCAAATTCTGCATTTCCCTCCTTATTTTTGAGGCAGCTACATATTTCAATGTTTAATCTGCTCTAGTTTAGCTTCAATTCCCCTTGAATTGACGATGAAGCCCATAAATTTTCTGGACGGGACTCCGAAAAAAATGTTACAATAGCTCAAGCTTCATCCCGTACTTCCGAAGCACATTAAAAATCTTAACGAGGTCATCCATGCAGTTCAACAATTTCTATGATTTCACCAACATATCATCCATATAAACATTCATTGTCTGTTTGATTTTATCTTCAAACATCTTATTTACCAATCACTAGTAGGTAGCTCTAGCACTCTTCAAACCAAATGGCATTACTCGATAGTAGTACAAGCCTAAATCGATGATGAAACTTGTGTGATCTTGATTTGGAACGTGCATAGCTATTTGATTATAGTCATAATACTCATCCATAAAAGATAACAATTCATTTTCGACGGTCTAGTCTACAAGTTGGTCTATCTTTGGTAGCGGGAAGCTGTCTTTGGGGCATGATTTATGCAGGTTTGAATAATCGACGCATATTCGCCATTTTCACCATTTTCCATTCGGTGTCTTAAATAACATAGGATTCGATACCCGTTCAAGGTATAGGGCATTACAGATAAAATAATTTGCTTTCAGATTATCCTCTTCTTCTTTCAATGCAGCAGATCGCTCTGGATCCAGAATGCATCTCTTTTGCTTCAAGGGATGGCATCTCAGGTCCACATTTAATGCGTGGCACGCTTTCTCCAGTGATATTCCACAAATATTAGAAAGTGTCCAGGAAAATACATCCAGGATTTCTTGGAGAAACCATACTGATTCCTTTCTTGCCTTTGTGCCAAGCTAAGGTCCAACTTTGAGGACCCTAGTAGGATCTTCCTCATGAATCGCAATGCTGATCATCAGCTTCGATGGTGCCGCCCTCGCATCCTCTGGACCTTTACGGGGTTCCATAGGCTTGTAGAACTTGATATGGGACCCGAGCTAGGGCTTAGGTGGTAATTTCTATGCGTCCATAGTTTTGATGTAGAGTGCATTCTCAACACCTTTTCCTTTTTCACGTCGATTCGCTTCTTTGAGCACAACGACATAGCATTCACGACCTGTGCTCTGGTCACCATGAATAGCTCCAACCCCATTTTCAATAGGAAACTACATTATCAAATGCCATGAAGCCAGTGCTATTCTAAAATTGGCAAGGGCCGGTCAGCCTAGAAAAACATTATAACCATAAATTTCATCTATAATCATCAAGGTCTGCACCCACACAATCTTGTGGTCACCTTTACCAAATTCCACTGATAGGTCTATTCATGCGATACACTCTTTTTCTTCTTTGGTAAATCCTTAAATGTGAGAGTACATGGCTTAATTTCCTTTGGACTTAGCTTCATCAGGTCAAACGCTTTCTTGAACAGAATATTAACCGAGCTTCCACAGTCAATCAGAATCCGATGTATAGTTGTTAGCCCTATCATGGCCATAATCACTGTATTGTTCAGTGTTTGGCATTTGCACCCCATCAGATTCTATATCTCGAAAACTATATAACTGCTCATTGTTTTCAGTTGTTTTGCCAAAGCTCCACCTTCACTAGCAAAACAACTCTCCTATGGCACGTGCTTTAACAAAGTCCTATACCGCCCCATCTCATTCTAGCTCTTCTCCACTGGATGTGGTCCTGCAATTATTGTGTTAATCACAATTCTACCATCTGGTCACCTAAGCCACTCTCTGTTGGGTAAGGTCGGTCTCTTTGAGCACTCTACTACTGAGGTCTAGCATTCTACCTGCCATACTGTAGGTCTCTGACATGTCGTTGTAACTTCTTCTTATGTATCAGATCTTCAATCACGTCTCATAATTGATGACACTCATTAGTATTGTTCCCATGAGTGTCATGGAAGCAGCAATGCTTCACCGAGCCCCATTCACCTTCGGTCGCCTCCCTCGGAGACAGCTTATTGTAATTCTCTGTTCCTTGCATGGCAAGGTATGTATTTTCAACCGTTTCTCACACACTTTTTATTATCACTGTTTTACCTCTAGCGCCATAATTTTGCCTTTTTGATTGTTGATATTAGTTTCCACATTCATGGTAACTACTGGCACTCTCACTTTTTTACTTAATAATGACGTTACTTTGCACAACTTCAGCTGACTGTCTACCGCCAGTCTTTCTGGCAGTCATATCTGCCGCTTCCAAGTGTTGAAACTAGGTTACCTTCAATAGAATTCCTCCATGATGGGTGGCTGCTGCATCTTGAGCCATATACCCAAATCCATGTCCATATGTATCCCTCGGATCAATGCCATCAACAAAATATCCTCCGTTGGATTGCACAATTCAGTCACAACAATTTTAAATTGATTCATAAAATCCTTTAGGTTCTCTCCAGCACCCTGATGAATGCTTGACAAGGTCACCATGTCCTTTGGTAGAGCGGTATGGAATCTGAACTTCTTCATAAATTTTCTTACCAATTGGTCTAATGTTGATATGGATTTCGGTGCAAGCTGAGTGAACCGCATCGTAGCTACCCCATCTAGGAATACGGGAAAAACCTACACCATACTACATCGGTAGCTCTAGCACCTTCCATGTGCCACTCGTATTTCAATCGATGTTGTCTAGGGTTCACTGTCCCATTATACGATGACATTGTTAGCATAACAAATTTCCTAGGATACTCCTCCCATAAGATATTATCAATTAATGGTGTCTTACCAGGCATTGTGCCCCATTCCTCATTCTTTCTCCACTAATTCTCATGTATTAACCTCCTTATCATATCAGCATAAACTCCTAACTAGCTTGATTATGCAAATGGCGATTGTCATGAATAGCCCCAGGTGTTTAGCTTTGCAATCGCTTTCGATTTGTTCGATGACGTATAGGCTCTCCTGTCTTTTGGAGAGCTACTCGCACGAACCTTCTATGAGGCCTAGCTGGTTCTTTGGTGTTTGTTTAAGGAGCAGCATTCTATGTACCAGCATTGTGCCCCACATCATTGCTAGTATCCTGCAAATCATCTTCATTGTTAGATAAATCGATGGCTTCAGGTAAATAGCTTCGGCATCATCTTTATTATGCTTGGTACTAACCTTATTTTGATCAGTACCAACCACATTGGTCGTAGCCAAACTCTAGCCACCCTCGCACTCTTCTTTGATATTCTAGTAGCTTTTCCCTTCATCTTTTGCCTGCCGTCTCTCCTTTTCCGACCTGATGATGAAGAGATATTTTCTTCAAACTAGAAGAGGTGAATTTCTACGACTCTTCCTACGTAGTTGTGTTTGTTGAGTTACTAAGCAAAACTTTCTTCCGTATTATCAAAGATAGTTTTCTGAAAATTTAACATCCTCTAATTCATCTCAACCATCATCCTATCTAGTTTAACTCTTTATACCATCTCCTATGGGGAAAATGGTCCTAGCAAAGCATTCAATGGTGATTAGTTTCATCATTATGGTGAGAATTTTCATATTCTCCACTGGTGGTTATAGACCTTGTAAAGGTTCCCTATGTGCCATTTCTTTAGATCTATAGAAATTATTCTTCAAATTTAACTTCTAAACACTTGCAATCCATGGTACTAAGCTATATCTACTCCTAAGAAGCTCTGTGCTCAATGAAAGCACCAAAAATGTTGAACCAAAAGATACACAATACCCCCAATCGAATGAAAACAAGATAGATCTAAGAATCTCGGCAAAATGGTAAAGAACAAAGCAAATTTTAGAGTGGTTCGGCCAAAGTTCAGGCCTACGTCCACTTTAATCTTGTTAGAGTATGATTATTCACAAGTACAAGAGCTTTACAAGTGATTTCAGATCTAGACAGCAAGGAAAACAACCCTAAGTGACCAAAATGGAGTGGGTGATGAAGAATGTGGAGATTCCAAAGTCCCCCTAAAATCCTCTCTAAGTTGGGAAATATGATTCATCTTATATGGAACTTGTCCTTTTCTACAAAGCTTTAGAGTTCTAATGGGATATCTCAAGTACAAACGCTTAGCACTGATATGGTCACTCTACATTCCCATTTTCTGATCATATTTGTGAGCTACCGAAAATATAAGAAGGCCCAAACAAAAGAATATCTCGGTACCAACCATAATTATGGTCGGTACCGACCAAAAAACTTTGCTCCTTTGGACTTGAAATCCTTTGAGCATCCTCTCATGGTCATTCTAAGCTTGCCCCCAGTTCTAGAATCACCGCACGTTCATCTTGACATCCAGATTCACTTAGAAGATGCTTAGTTCAAATCTGGATAGCACTAAATGTGTGTGTATATATATATGCTTTAAATTATATGAATTTTAAAGCAATATTGGACAATAAATATGTATATAAAGGGGCTAACATGTTCATTGTGGCATGAATCCCAATACATACGTATGAACATGTTAAACCATTTACACATTATATGTTGCATGTGCACATACACGTATATGTGTATTTGATACATATGTACATATTATATACCACTTATATACGTAAATAAAATCTTTATATTAATCAATGAAAAAAATAATGATTTTTTTTAATTTTATTTGGATTTGGCCTAAAATAATTTAGATTTCATATGTCCAATAAAATCCAAAATGATAATTTTTTGACACTCACCCATTTAACCCATTGCTTGCTCACTACAAAGAAATGTAACACTTGCCTACTATATTACCGATGTTATTCCAATACCTATAACTAAGGCGTTGATGGTGCATCAGAATGGTGGTGGTGTATACCCTCCTATGAAGAAACATAGATGCCCTTTTGATGCCTTTTTCATGGCATCGACGGGGAATCATCCTAGTGTCGGCCCGAAAGATAAGACCCCGGTCGATGTTCTTCCCTTCCCCACTTTCACAATAATAGGAAAAAATATTTCCTTCCTCCTCCCTTAACTTCGACAGCCGCAAGCCCCCACCTTCTCCTCCATCGACATCGATAGTTGTAAGCCCTCGACATCGACAAATTTCATCCCTTGATTTCAAACGCTGCATAACTCTCCTCTTGCCATGATTTTGACCACCACAAGCCCCCACCTTGTCCTCCCTCAACCTCGTCAGCCGCAAGCCCGCCTCCTCCTCTCTCGACGCTACGGCAAAGCACAGGTTCAAGCCCAAGCCTCATATCCCCATCTCGTTGGCCACTTCGTCGATCGCAGCAAGCCCAAGCCACCACCTTATTGATCGCCGCAAGCCATGCCGCCAATCTCTCCTCCTAGTCATCGCTCAAGGTTTCACCGGTATGATTTTTGTTTAGATTTATTTTCTATGTAATGCTATGTTTTATTAGCTTCGTTATGATATTGATTTGTAGGTTTATATTTGTTGGTATTAATATAAATTGTTATAAAACATTATTGTTGGTTTATATTCGTTGGTTCATATTTGTATTTGATTAGCTTTGTATATTGATATAAATTGTTTAATGATTCATTGTGATGTGATATAATGGTATTAATGAAATCCTATAGATGTTTAATTTGGCACCATTTGACAAGTACCGTATATGATCGTTATATAGCTATCCATTTATTGAATGTATTGCAATAAAACTAATAATTCTATTTAAATTAATAATTAAATTAATTATGTTATTGAAATTATTAATAAAAATAATAATGTTATTTAAATTAATAATAAACTTAATAATGTTATTTAAATTAATAATGATATTTAAAATATTAATAACTTAATAATGTTACTTAAATTAGTAATAAAATTAATAATGTTATTTAAATTATTCATAAAAATAATAATATTGTATATATTAATAATAAAACTAATAATGTTATTTAAATTATTAATAAACTTAATAATTTTATTTAAATTAATAATAAAATTAACATTTAAAATATTAATAAAACTAATAGTGTTATTTAAAGTAATAATAAATTAATAATGCTATTTGATTAATAATACTGTCATAATAAAGATAATGTAAATTTTATTTACGTGTAGAGTATAGAAGATGTATTACTTGAAAGATCAAAGCTAGAAGTACGTGAAAGGTAAAAATAGAGGAACGATTCCATTGCACTTTAGAAATGGCATAAATGCATTCATGAAAGTGACATCTTGTAATAAACCAAATATGAAAGAAGTCTGATGTCCGTATTTGAAATATCATTTCTTGAAACTTATAGAGTATTATATTGTGATATTACATTTACACCAATATAATTTTATGCTTGAATATCTTGTGCGGGTATATCATGGAGAAGAATATCATGTTGTACAAGAGGAGATCGTAAATATGGTTACGGATTGCGATGAACCCTTATTGAAGAAAATGTAGATCTAGAAAATCGAATACCTGAAATGGTTCATGTTGTCATTGGTCTGATATGTGGATCGAAGAACCAGATTTGGAGGAACATCTTGGCTTGGAAGCAAATTTTTTTTCAACTTGTTAGTAGCATCGAAACAACCACTCTGTAAAGGTTGTAAAATGACACACTTGTCAATGACTACTAGGTTAGTCATTGTAAAATATGAATACAATGCATCGGAAAACCTAATGAATGCAATTCTTAGCCTGTGTAAAGATATGTTTCCACTTACAGTGTATTGACAAAGACTTGGAACTCCGTTAAACCCGAGGTCTATGCCTTTGATTGCCTTATGAAAAAATTGACACGTGTCAAGGTGGATGCATGATATATTGGAAGCAAGTTAAAGATTTAGCGTTCTGTAAATTCTGTAAACAACCTAGATATAAGTCGATGAAAACAAGTGGTAAAGGCATAACCTTCACCAAAATGCATTATTTTTCGATTACAAAGGTTGTATGCATCTGCTGCTACGGCAAAAACATGCTATGGCATAATGAACGATAACAAGATGAAGGTATTTTATGTCATCCTTTAGACTCTGAAGCTTGGAAATATTTCGGTAGGACATATCCTGATTTTGATAAAGAATCACATAATGTTCGACTTGGTTTGTGTATGGATGGTTTTGCCCCCATTTGCTTCATTCAGTAAGCCTTACTCAACGTGGCCAGTTATTCTAACCCCTCACAATCTCTCTCCTTGGATGTGTATGAAGAATCCTACATGTTTCCAATTATAATTGTTCCTGGACCTAAAAATCCAAAAACGGGATAGAGTGTACTTGAATCCGTTGGTTGATGAGTTGAAAAGGCTATGGGTAGAGGGTATTGTTACGTATGACATCGCAAAAAGAAGATATTTAGAATGTTTGCTTCTTTGTTGTGGACGTTAAGCATTTTCCTACGTATGGGATGCTGTCTAGATGGATTACTAGTGGAAAATTCGATTATCCTATTCGCAGGATTAGACATAATCATTTAAACTTACATATGTGGAAAACTGTTTCGGTGGTATCAACATCATTGGCTTTTACACGTAAATGATCACTTTAGTTTTGATAAAAAACATCAGACGAAACACAACTATTACTTTGGAGCCACTGTTCATTCTGAGTAGCAAAGAAGTATAACATCCTATAAAATTTAGTAAGAAATTAAGTAATTAAAATAAAATTAAAAACAAAAATTTTGTAAATTTTGGAATTTGGTCAAGGAAGTTGCTCCATTGTGTTCGTGGTAATTTTCTGATCAATTTTCATATATAATATGATGAAATTAGAGTTAAAATGAAAATGTTATGGACGGTTGAAGTTTTCAAGTTGAAATTAATTCAAATGAGTTTGAATTTGAAATTAAAAGTTTGAATTTTTAATTTCAAAATATTGGCTGAGATTAACGTTTGAGAAACCGTTTGATTTAACATGGGTTAACGTAAGAATTAATTGAATTTAATACAGTAATTAATAAAATTAAGTGAAAATAAATCAACAATCATAAGCGGGGTGAGCGGTTGACCCCTCGACCATGACTGGTCGACCGCTACCTGATGATGGCAGTTTAGGTTTGCTTATTTTTAACATTCCAAATTTGTTATATTTAATCCAACAATTGTCATTCCTTTCCATCTCTATAAATATACCCCTAGGTCCTCCACTTTTCCTTCATAAAATTCTATAGCAACATCGAGGCTCTGTCAAAATCATTCCTTCTAGGGTTTTAGAAAATAGCAAACTTTTACGTAGGTAATTCTAATTGCTAATCTCTAATTCAAATTATAATCTCAATCCTTCTTCTCTCTATCTTCTAATTTTGGAAATCTAATACACACACACACACACACAATCTATTTGTTATATATTCAAAAAAGGGGAAGATCTGACAAAGAATTAGGAGTTGTGTAATCAGAGCTCTTCTTCTTCTTTTTTAGATTTTAGAACCAGTTAGGTTTTTAGGTAAGAGGTTTAGATGTTTTATTCTTTTGATTTCTGATTCTATTCCTTTCTAATTTCTGATTCTAGATCTAATTTCTACATACAATTCACTTTGTTGTATATTCTATGAGAGGGAGATATGAAAGGGAATTAGATGTGGAGGAATCAAATCTAATTAGGAAGCAAACAAGTCTTTGTGAGTGGAAATATCAAGTTTTTCACATTTTTGTAATTGAATAGTATTTAATTAGATTTGATGTATTTGTTAGGAAATTTTGGTAGACAAATACATAACATCTAAAACCCCCTAAATTTCCCTAAATAAAGGTAAATATGTGAATATGTTGGAATTTCAATTGCCTGTGTCAACATAGTAGGATCAGATTTTCACTTGAGGTTTAGATACCTCATAATCTATTCCACTTTATTTCTTTTGGTTTTTTTGAAGTATCAAAAGGGTTCTAAAAGAAAATATATTAGAAATGGTGTGCAAATTATGAATTTTATTGTAGTTTGCACTGCCTATTTCTCTAAATTTAACATGTATGGACCCTTTTTAGCTTCAAAAGTGCTTTGTGTAAAAGTTGAATAGAATATGAAAGATCTAAATTATACAAGTCCTTGAAATAGAAGAGGTAAATTCTACTATGTTAATATGAGATGAGTTTGGTACTTTTCCTTTTTATATACAAGTCGGTGTTGGCTAAGGATATTAGCTATATATTTTGTTGAACTTTGGGAATTGTATAAATTTTACATTTTAATTTATAAGCATTTCTTTACGTGTGACTAGAAATATTTTATTCGAATCGCATAAATGTATTTCTTTACGCGTATTGAATATTAAAGTTAATAATAACGTAGTAATTATAGCGTATTAATGTATTGATTAGCATAAATTGGGTAGTAAATGGTATTAATTTGTAAGATGGAAGTTAGTGTAAATTAGGGAATTAATCTCTAATTAGAGGCGTAATAAGGGAATACCTTATGGCCTCAACTATTAATCGTGTAGGATGATATATGTATATAATTGGTATACATATAAGGTATGACTAAGTTATAGAGATGCGAGGTTAGTCCAAAGTTACATGAAATTCTGCCTAGTTAAATCTAGCTACCAACGGTGTGGCTATGTGGACTACTGTGGAACATCACCTATAATAAATAACCACAGTGGACGTGAGGTTAGTCCTAATTCTGTAGGGTAAATCTGCCCAGTCAATCTGTTACCTATACCTACGAATAGTCGGACTAACGTGAGACCTCACGAATGGGTTATGGATCATAAGTTGCGCTTTGGTATGGTAGGTGAAATCCTTAGGAAAGGTGCGCTTCGAGTTAGAGGTATTAAGTGGCTATGGTAGGGTCCGCCTCTTTCTTAGATGAAGTATAAGTGGACTAATATGATTTCTTACAATGTAAGCAAGGAAGAACCATATAGGGATCCGCCTTGGGGTTAGGCCTTAAATGGCGGGGATTTGCCTATTTTATAGGTCTTAAATGATCAGAGTCTGCTTAATTCCCATTAAAGAGGTATTAAGTGTTTCGGGTGCTTCCTCTTACATTGAAACGCTAGTTGTGTTAGAGTTGTATTGTCAGACTGAAAGGGCGTTCGGGCTTATAGTTGACTTTGTGCGTATGTTATGTAGTTGGACTGAATGAACCTTTAGGCTTATAATTAACTTTATACGTATGTTATGTATTTGGACTGGAAGAGCCTTTGGGCTTACAGTTGACTTTATATGTATGTTATGATTTTGATACGTAAGATATATTACTTATTTAAATAATATTGCCCAAGTACAATTATGGTAAAGCTTGAGATTTCCATTTCACCAGACATTTGTTGTTCTATACACACACACACACACACATATATATATATATATATATGCTTTTTAAGTATTGCTAATGTACTAGGTTCAAAAAATTATGTAATTTTGAAATATTCTACTATGAAGGTTTTTTGTAGACGTGTTGTAATATATAACATGCTAGTTTCTACAATGGTTCAGTTTATGAAATTGGTACTAGTTTCTGATGTGATATTTTATCCATTCCGCTGTAAGATTCTGAAAGTATAGATAGATGGCTCTATGTACTGTGAATTGTTTTTAATTTTATCAACCTAATAACTAGTCTTGAAATAGGCCTAAGGTTCAACAGGCTTTTATTGGGTCGAAATTAGATCCGTTTCGGGGTGGGTTGTTACACTTAGTATCGAAGCATAGGTTACCTGACCAATGAGGATAGGTATGCATATGAGTGGCATATTTGTTATTTTTGAATTTTTTTTTCAAAAACCATACTATATATATACACACTTAATTAGGACTTACTGTATAAATTCCAACTGTAGAAGTGGACAAAGATGTATTCCAAACACTCAATAGAGCTTCTGCAAAAAGGGTGGATCGTAAGCCCAACTACAACAATATTCCTCGGGTACATAATCGCTTAAACATCCATTATTTACATAATATATGTATACAAAACCATATACATATATATGTATAGTATATTATATATATACATTGGTTTTAAATCCCAAGGTCCACATGTATATATGTGTGTATTTTATACGAATGCAAAGTATAATTACCACCCTATGATGTTAAAATAATGGTCAATTCCTTTCAAGTTTACTTCAGTCAATCCCATTTTCACCATTGCGCTAATTTTTAAAGATTAAAATTAGTGGCTCCCCAATACAAAATTAAGTTAAATTATAAAAAAAATTCTAATAAATTAAACAAGATTTTATTCAAGTTAATTTTTTTTTAAAACACACAATAAATTAAACAAATGTATAAGTTAAATCACACAATAAATTAAAAAATATATATAAGTTAAATCATTTAATAAATTAAACAATATATGGTCAAAGAAAACACAAATGTTTTGTTTCAATAAATACAGTAGTTGAAATAAAAAATTACTTATTATTAACAAATAAATTTGGTTAAAATGCAAAGATCGTCATTAGATAAAGCTTTCACATTTAGCACTGGTGTAGAAGAAGAAAACTAATGATTAAAATCACATGTTGGTAAGATAAAAAAATCTCAAATTTTTTACAAATGCAATTTTGCGATGCTTTCTAGACGATGACATTACTGTTAGAGGTGGTGATGGTGACGCTAATGGAGATGGTGGGCGGGGTTCGGACGAGTAGGTATTTGGTTATGTATATTTGGTTTGTTAGAGATGGTGACGGTGATTGCTTATGTACATTTGGTTTGTTTCGATAATTGGTTTGGATATTTGTGTTGGTGTTGTTGGTGTTGTTTGGATATATTCTTACAGATTGTTTGGATATTAGGTTTATGTTGTGGTGGTGATGGTATTGTTTGGTTTGGATGTAATATATGATATATGACATTTGAACGTGATATGTGATATATGATATTTGCTTACAGTGTGTGATATATGATACATGAATCTATAATATATATGTATACATGGTATATTTTTGATTGTGTGATTGGGGTGAGAAATGTAGTAGAAATATTGCAAATATATTTCAGTAAAGGAGTTGGCTTGGTTTCTCTATTGCATCGAAAAAATCCGTTTTTTACATTTTAATTGGACACCGTTATGGCATCGGCAAGGTGTCGAAATAACGTTGACAATTCCAATTTTTATAATTTAAAATATATTGGACTGGCTATCGAAATGGCGTCGACAAGACGTTGGCCAATGTCGTCTGTTTGGTGCCACATGAGGCATCTTCAAGACATTGAAATAATATTTCTATTATAATTTCACCAACGCCTCTTATGACATCGGCAAAGTATCGGTTGGTTATTTACCAATGCCCCATCAACGCATTTTGGCATCGGTAAATGGCCTTCTTTTTGTAGTGGTTGGTCAAGTTCCAACAATGGTATCAAAGCCCAATAGCTTATGCAGTCTAAATTAGCAGTATTAGGACCAACTAATTAAGCGTACTCATTTAGTATGGTATCTAGAAAAGTAATGTCTAGGTTAGGTTTGGGTAATCAAGTATTCTGCCATACATTTCTAAACATGTTTACAGAACTATCCACTGTGGCATTAACACCGAAAGAGAGTGGTCATACCCTAATTCTAATAAAGCTACATTACATACAACATGTTAAGAAGGGAATCCCTTTCCGATACAACTCATGGCATCTACATCAAAATTATGTAAATTATGTATAGTATGTTCATGAAGGACCTGCTATTAATACTTGGGGAGACACATTACATAGATTCATCTACGAGTTAGAGATGACGAAACTTAAACTCAAATGGCGGAATAAATATAGAAATAAAGAACCTGGTGCGAATGTCGAGGAGGATCTATAGGAGGCATCGAGGCAAATTGATGATGATCCTATAGATGCATCTACATCAAAAGTATTATGCTGAAAGAGAAGTTTTTCAATCAATGAGAAAGTATCAAGCAAATCAACAAAATAATATGGCTAAGAGAAGGAAAAAGTAATTCAAAAAACTTCACACAATGATGAATTTCAGAAAACGCAGAAATATGATTCATGCACTCCTAGATCAAAATGGTGTAGTCATCCACGATGGCTAAAAAATTAAAAATGAAGCCGTTGGGTTTTACAATCAACTTTTTAATTCCGATCAAGATATTACCTTTTCATACCCCACTATAGAATGCATCAAAATAATCAATGTGGTAGGGAAAGGATTTTAGATGCAGAAATTAACATAGAAGAAACTAAACAAGCTGTTTTCTCGATGGAGGACTCTAAAAGCTGTGGTCCCGATTGTTTTACATCAAAATTCTATAAGTTACGTTGGGAAGAAATGAAAGATGATTTGGTTGAAGCTATATCTACAGCTTTCAAAGAGGGGATTCTTGCTAGAGGACTCAATCACACATTCGTACCTCTCATTCCAAAAAAGGACAAGCCTTCCTTTATCTCTGATTATAGGCCTATATCTTGTGTTAACATGTAATATAAAATTATAGCAAAGATTATTTGTAATAGAATAAAGTATTTCATGCCATTACTTATCTCTGAAAACCAATTTGCTTTTATTCTAAGGAGAAATATTCGAGAAAATATATTATTAGCATATGAAATTATCAGAAATTTCAAGACAAAAGGAAAAGACAAGATGTGTATTAAAATTGATTTCCAAAAGGCCTATGATATGATAAGTCATGAATTCATTTGTCGTATGCTACTTATGATGGGTTTTTCGATTAATCTTGTAAATCTAATGTATGAATGCATTTCTACTCCTACGTTCTCAATTATAATCGATGGTGTTCCATGAGGATTCATACACTCTAATAAGGGAATTAGACAAGGAGATATGTTATCCCCCTATTTATTTTGCATAGCAATGGAGTATTTAACTCTACTAATGGACCAAAAAAGTAAAGAAAAGCATATTAGGCCTATAAATAAGGTGTATCCAGTCATATCTCATTTGTTATATGCAGATGATGTTATTGTTTTTGCTAACGCTGATCTACATGATGCTATTGGAGTGAGGAATGTGTTCGAAACATTAGAAGGCGTGGCAAGCTTAAAAATAAGCAGCCTAAAATTTAAAATCTATTTAAGTAGTACAACAAATCAAAAGGAAACAATCATGCACCTTCTACATATGGAGAAAGGCTGCCTTCCATTTAAATATCTAGGTGTCCCTCTACCGTCTGATTATGTGAACTATGTTGAATGTACGCCTTTGCTACACAAAATAAGCCAAAAGTTAGACGGTTTGGACTGCAACTTCCTTTCTACATCAGGCAGATCCGAGTTAATAAATTCTCTGATAACTCCTACTGTTCTATACTGGATCCTAATCTATCAATTAGCAACAACGATAATTAGAAAAAATGATTTGATGTGCTTTAATTTCTTTTAGAGAGGTCGTGTTCAAAATATTGCATGGAAAAAGTTATGCAGACCAAAGTCAAAGAGGGATAGACCTACGATGACTAGATGACTTGAAATAAGCTTTTAATGTAAAATTAGTTTAAAACTTTATTTCTAAAGATAATTTGTGGTTGAAGTGGATGAATTTTAAATATTGTAAAAACAAGAATTTTTGGGTGATGAATGTCGATAATAATTTCTCTTCTACAATGAAAAATATGCTTAAAGGAGGGACCTTTTCTCTAGTCTAATTACCCGACGAATAGTAGATGAGGAAAACACATCGCTATGGCTGGACCCATGGATAAACCAAAAATTGCCAGTGGACTTACTAGACTGGGATAGATCCCACATTCAGAATATGCAGAATATAACGCAAGCACCATTATATAGGATAATACAGTTAAACTAGAGCTTCTACCGAAAACCAAGGCGGCAGAACATCTAATTCCAAATGATATTATATCAATTACAACACCTATGACTACTGGGAGTGGACAAATGGTGAGTTTAACTTAAACTCCTCTTGGGAAAGCTTAAGGTAGAGAAATCCAACAACAGGATGGTCCTCAATTATATTGAGTTCTAAAAATTCAAAAAAAAGTCTTTTTGTGCCTATAAAGCGATCTTAAACAGATTACCTACCATCGATAGACTGATAAATTGGGGAGATAAATCATCAATGTACGCGTGTGCTATGTGATGCTGAAAATGAATGAAAAGAGCGTATTTTTTCAATTGCCCATACAGTGCCTATTCACTTAGCATCACGATAACTTTGCGAAGAGAGACCTAATTTATGAATTAGCTTGTGTCGCGTTTGTTGCCTGCATATATCACATATGGACGGAGATAAATCATACGATCTTTTGAAATAAATGGCTAATAAAATTTCAAAGATCTAGATTAATTGAAGCTGATGTTAAAATCCTTACTGCAAAATCAAAGACGAAGCTTATAGATGTAATGCCCCTGAATTTAACATTATTCGGGATATGTAATTGGATAAATTAAATAGAATAATGTGAATAATTAGGGAGATGAGATTAATAAATCCAATGACCGTGTCTTATTGAAGGAAATAAAATAAGACTTAACTAAATTAAGAAGGAGGAATTTCCTAAGGGGTAAAACTTGAAAATGGGGCTACATTTCTTAGTATATATCTCTTCTCCACCTTAATAAACTTTTATTTTCTCATTCATAACTCCTCACTTATATTTCGGCCGGCTATTAAATGCTCCAGGAAGAGCAATAAATTGAAGAAAAAGCTAAGGAATTAAAACTAGGAAATTATATCATTCTCAATTAACTAATCAAGGTGAATAATCATGTTTATCATCTCATTTTTCTCTGTTTGGATCAGCTATGGGTTATACCTGATTCATGTTTGTGTTTTGGTTAGGATATAACCATTTAAAACATAAGACATAGGTGTTTTTAAACGTTAATGGGCTAATTAACATGTTTTATTCGGTTTTGGTTAAATTCCGAATTGTTTTGATCTTCATATGCTTTGAAATTTTAATATGTTGAAGAGAACATATTAATTGATTTTTTGGAATTTTTCCAGATTATTTCATGATGTATTAATAGTTATATAAAATTGTTTAAGGAATGGGATTTAAATGTTTTGTATAATTATAAAGGAGAAAGGGGCTTTTTCAAATTTATTCAAATTTCCAAATAAGAAAAGTCGGCAGCAATTTTTGAATATAAAATTCTGACAACTAATTAGATTTAGACAAATAAGGCAGGCAGGGTACAAAAAACTGCTTAAAGTACAATTTTCACAATTTCAACTCTTTCGGCAAGAGCTTACAGCTCCATTCCAAACCTTCCGACAAGGTCGAAAGGTACCAAACCTTTCGACTAGGTCAAAAATCAATACACCTGGTATGTAGTGAATTGAAAGGGGTCGAAAGATTAGGGATGAAAGGTTAGAGCTTTCGAAAGAGATGAAACTTTGTTTTGGTTTTAAACAAAATACACATGCTAGATTTTGACAAAGAGCTTTCGACGTTGTCAAATGATTTAAAAGAAAAAGGTTTCGATTGGTTTGCTTTCTTGTTTTAAATAAAATCTTTCGACAAAGTGAAAAGGTTAACTTTCGACAGGGCCGGAAGCATAGTTGCCGCTTTCAAACCTTTCGATCCAGATGGAGTCAAAGGTTATCTTTTGTTTTATAAAACTTGCCGCCTCTCTCCATTGATTTCGAAGAGTTGGTTCCAACACCAACACTTCACTGTTTTTCAATGATTTCGAAAGGCTTTGATTTCGAAAGGTTTTAGGTTTTGAAGAGGTTACCTTCAATGATTTCAAAAGGTTTTAGGTTTTAGGTTTTGAAGGGGTTACCTTCAATGATTTCGAAAGGTTTTGATTTCGAAAGATTTTAGGTTTTGAAGGGGTTACCTTCAATGATTTCGAAAGGTTTTGATTTCGAAAGGTTTTAGGTTTTGAAGGGGTTACCTTCAATGATTTCGAAAGGTTTTGATTTCGAAAGGTTTTAGGTTTTGAAGGGGTTACCTTCCATGATTTCGAAAGGTTTTGAAGGGGCTACCTTCAATGATTTCGAAAGGTTTTGAGTTTCATTGATTTCGAAAGGTTTTGAATTTCATTGTTTTCGAAAGGTTTATAAATAGGTTTTATAAGAGGGGATACCCCAGGCTTTCGACTAGGTCAAAGAGAAACCTTCCAAAAAGGTCGAAAGGAAGGAACTTTCGACAAGGTCGAAAGGTATGGTTTTCAATGTTTTTCAAAGGCTGATGTTTATTTGCTTTCGAATGGGACTTCATTTGAAGGGGTTAAAAGGGATGTTTTAAGCCATTTTTCCTTAAGTAAAATTTTGCTAATTTGAAGGGGTTACTTCGAAGGGTTATAGCATAAAATACTTATCTTTATTTGAAATTGTAAGGGGGATCCTTATATAAATTGGATGTAAATAAACCTTGGGGACACCGGGGTGGGTTTAAAGTTTTCGATACATAGTTTGGGGTTATAAACAGAAATATACTTTCGAAAATAAACATTGGGGCTATCAATGTGTTTTTATTTAATTTAACTTAATTGGGGCTACCAATGGGAATATGTTAAACATGTGGGATACATGAGAAAAATAAATATTCATGAGGATCATGAATTTTAATGAATAATCATGGGGATCATGATATTTTAATTGGCCAAGTGTTGGGTTCTTGGTTAACCTAGAAAAACCATGGAATGTGCGGTGGATAGCCCACATCAAATTTCTAAAGTAAAGATTGTTTTTCCAGAGGTGGTTAGACTCGGGATTTGGCACCCAATGGTGCATAGTCATCCTAGGAAAACTATGAAGTGTGTGGTGGATAGCCCACACCAACTTTTATTAAACAATGTATGATGGATAATCTGCATTTATTTTAAATGGATTTGGGACGGATAGTCCTATTAAATTATGACGGATAGTCAATTTAAAGATTTTAGAGGGGAACTCTAATAAATTGATTTTAGATGGGAAATCTAATAAATTGCTTTTAGGTAGGATATCTAATGAATGGGTGGATGAGATATCCAATATATATATATATATATATATATATATATATATATATATATATATGATTTATGGCTTTATTTCGTATTATGTTATGACTAATCATTCTGGGTGTAGGAGCATAGTAAATGATTTGCATGTTTTGTTTTTGATACTAGTGAGGTGAAAACCTGTTCCGCTAAGCGGCGTGGTCTCACTAGATATCTATTTATGATAAGAGGTGATAGGGGATTATTCATACCAGACTTATTGTCTGACTCGAAGTTTTTGTCTCTCCACAAACTTTCGGATACTCAAAATTAATTTGAGTAGTCTGAGAGTGTGAGACTTTCAGGTTTTTGAACGAATAAGCTTCCGGAGACGTGCAGGAGGCAGTGTTAGCTATATAGGAGCTATTTTGTGTTTTCCACTGTGATGTACTAAGAACTGTAAACTTCATATTTATTAGTTCTCTGATCATCATAAAGAGACATCTTCATATGTCGCTCTTATTGTATTTTGTACATGTATATGTGATCTGAACGTGGTTAACGTCTAGGATTATGTAATTAAATTTTAAATTGAAATTCATAAGAAATGAGAAATTATGTTTTGTTGAAGTTTAAAATTTTTCATATTCTTGTGTTTCTGTGTTGCCAATAGTTTCGAGATTCCGATTTTGATCACTCAGAAATAACATCTATGGACGATTGCAGCATCCGTAGTAGTTAGTGTTGAGCCTCCGGAAGCGGGATGTTACAATAGAGAGCTTGGAACACTGAGACATTCTGCGATGTTGGGGGATTGAAGAGGAAGACTATGGATTGTTGCCATGGAAACCCTTTTTTTTATATTGAAGACGGAAGACAATGCGATGGCGGAGTTAGTTGAAAATAAAACACGCTTATTAGCTTTGGAACGATTGCCTTTGCACCGTACGCCCTAAATACCGATGCCGTGTAATTTTTGGTTGTTTTGTTTACATGATGGTAAGTATGAGACTTTTATGTAATTATTTAAACGGTGTTGCACTCTTTTTCCTTATTATTCTGACAATGTTTTTAAAGTAGGCAAACCGTTTAATAATTCTTTTAGCATCATCAATAAAGAACCCTTTATTTTGTGTGTGTGACACATTATCTTAAAATGTTGTATGTATATATAATTTTTAAAATAAGTTATAATTAATTAAAATTGTTTAATTGAACAAATTAATTTAATGTAATTAATAACGAACATTATAAATATATATATTAAGATATATGTGTAGAACTATAAATGTTATAATATACATATTCAATTTAAAATGTTTAATTGAATAAAATAAAATAAATAAAATCGTTCTTAAATAATATTGAATCTTAATTAGAGGTTAAATGGACCATCATTAATCTTTTATTTATAAATCGTCTTGAGTGGAAAATTAATATTATGATGGTATATATATGGAATGAACTATGTTGAGTCAACGATACAGAATCGCCAGGTCCCATGTACTTAAATATGAGTGCGACATTATACTATGACCAACTAATTTTTTTCTTCTTCATTTACGCGCATTTGTGTTTTTATTGATTAAACTTTTATGTCACACGGCTGAAGTGGGAGAATGTAAAAAAATAAATGATCCACCTGTATATATTTACCATGTTGAATGTATATTTTATGGTTTAAATAATAATAAATGAACATATAACAAAGTCATCTAATTAATTGATCGGTTACTCGATTGATAAAAAGAATTAATGTATTGCTTCAATAGTTTTTGGTTACTCAATCAGTTAGTGAAATGAATTAATTGATTGTTTTATTATTCCGTCAGTCTAGTTAATAAAATATTAATTGACTGCTTAATAACCTACTCAACTAATAAAGAATTGGTTGTCTGGTGTTTTAATTTGTTAGTTGTATTATAAATTTATCAAGGAGGTTTCAAATTACATGTTAATAAGGTTTTACATGTTAATAGAACATGTAACAGGAACTTAATGTGCAGTAAATTTCTATTTCATTTTTCCCTTAGAAACTGTCTTCTCTCCGCCTATAAAAGAAACATAGCTAACCTTCTATATTTTATCAAATAGTGTGCTCTGTGGAAAAGAAGTGCCAGGGGAGAAAAATATTTTTCCATCTTCGTTGAAAGGAAAAGGCAATATAGAATAGCTATCCAAGGTTAGTGTTTAAATTTAATTAATTCAAGTTTATCATGTGAAATGGAATTCTAAGATCCATGAAAATGTTCTATCACTAGTAAGGTTTGAGATCACGGTTTCATTTTCGATATTTTGATATTTAAGAATTTTCGATCTAATTTGTAAATGTCGGGAGTTTCAATTTAATTTTCGGTTTGAATTTTATTTTTTATATATTACATGTATATTTGTTAAATTAATTGGAACTAGACGTGGAACTTTTTTTTTAATTGAAAAATAACATATTAATACATAAACAACCTTGATTTAAAAATATATTTATTTATTATTTCGTATTCAACTACTCTACTTTGCAGTTCTACATGTTTCCAAAGTTAAAATTTCAGACTTAATATTTATATACTTGAAACTCAAATTAAGTTTTTATTCTTTTATGATATTTAAATTTCAGTAGTATATTTATTGAGTTGGGGTTTCGATTTGATTTTGTTTCACTAGGTGATTTTGGTGTTTGCTCAGGTTAAACCTAAACCTTGACTACTGGTGAATATATACCCACCTTAGAAAACATAGCATACAGTTGTAAACTTTTCTGACATCCAGCACTCTATTATAGAATTTAATAGGATGATATGTTAAAGAACCCGACAATTTGCATAACCAATATCATATGTACGCCCCCCTTAAACAGATTCCTATCATAGTTAAGAGTTTCTTATTACATGTTGCAAACTTTTCATAATTATTTTCACGAGATACCTAACTTAAAACAGAATGGATGAAGCTGTAACTTTCACAATAATACGACAGTCTTAAAGGCTATGCAACTAAACTGTGTAGGTCACAAGAAAATGAAGAATTGCAAAGTACTTCTGCTTTTGTTGCTTTATGCAAATCAGTGGATTTCACCTCTTTTATGAAACAACATTCCCATGTAAAGTTTTACCAAATCTATACTTGTACATAACAACACAAATACAAAATCATCACAAGCGAGATAAACACAAGATATTAAATAAAAACAAAATTTAGTTGAATGCCCATGGTTTTCTCCGCAAAACCATGGTTTTCTCCTTTCGTCTTTAAAAGTGAACCATGCAATGTGATGTTAAAAACTGCTATAAATTTGGCAAAATGTGAATCTTCATCAGGAAACAAAAAAGATTCACGCAATCCAAAATACAACATGGGTGAGAAAGTAAAGCAACTCATGGTAGTTTCATCATAATTCAATTTAACCTGAAAATTATATCAATCATTATAGTTCAACCAGCTTCAATTTTACTGTTTTTGTAGGAAATGGAGAAATACCTAGAGGAAACAAACACGATGAAAGTAAACACAGTAGAAAGCATAAAGTGCGAATGTTGTGGTATGGAAGAAGAGTGCACACCGACTTACATTTCGAGAGTGAAGGAGAAAATGTTTGGGAAATGGCTATGCGGGCTGTGTACAGAAGCAGTGCAGGAAAAGAAGAGAAAGTATCACTTGACTGATGATGAGAAGGCATTGGAAGCCCACATGGAAATATGCAAGAAGTTCAATAGTATTGCTAGGGTGAATCCTAACCTTACGTTGGCCAAAGAGATGAGCAATCTTGCCAAGAGTAGGTCGCAGTCCAAAGGTTCGAGCAGTGGTGGGCTGGGGACGAGGGCTCCGCCTGAGAGGTCTTACAGTTGTGATCATTGGCTTGGGGTTAACACCAGATTGAATACTCACTGAACTTGATCAAGGGGGCTAAAAAAAAAAAAGCTGATATGAAAAATATCCATATGATATCAGTAGCACTGAATAATTTAGAAGCTGTGTGCGTATAGTTGTAAAGTGCTTATTTACTTGTAAAATATGTGGCGATGGCTAATGAAACATGTAATCAAAGTCAAATAGTATTATATATGTCAAGTTGATTTCTTTCCTCTGTTTTCTTACTCTTCATATAACTATCAGGTAAAAAACTGCTTTGTGTTCATTTAAGGCATTTCAAGCATTTGAGAGGACTATTTCGAAGTGGTATTTAATTACTTTTACTAATAAATATTTTTCTTAATGATTTTATTTTGTTTTTGTTAGATTTTGTGATACAATATTTCCAAATCAAAGTAGATTTTAAAGATATTGTGAATCAATTTCTAATTGTGACTCAAATATATTGCTTTATTTATATATTTTTTAGATTTTAAAGGGGGTTAAAGAATATTAGCTACATCTTTTATTGTATTAAAGAAGACAAAAAATTATCTCAATGCAAAATATTTATTTTGCAAGATGGAAGGAATCAATAGCATCTTAAAGAAGACATTTTATCAAGACCGTTATCATTAGGTGCACGTGTGAAAAAATTTAGTTTTTTTGAGGCTTTGATGGTTGAGATTTTTTCTCAATTTTTAGGTTTTCTTTTGTAATCATTTGGTGAATTAACAAAAGTTTTGTTTAAAGGAATTCATTTGTCGTTATTTTCTTTACTTCTTATCTCTTCTAAAATCTAATTGTGTATGGATCTTAGAAAAAACCATAACATCTGGTATTAGAGTCTATTATATAAAATTTTAATTTGAAGAGAGTTTGGTTATGGAAAAGGCATGTGTTGAATCAAGTTAATAGGAGAAATTGAGGAGTATGGAAAGTGATGATGGATGATTTTTGTAACGCCTCGGCCAAATACCCATACTCTCAGAGGGATGTTACCGTCCAAAGGCACAGAGTAAAGAACACGATAGGAGCAATCTCTCGTATATACTCCCTTATGTCAACACGAATACGTGATATATTATACCTAAATCTCTACAAAGCACGTATCTCGTCTCGACACAAAGCAATATACACAAGTTCCCCAAGGCGAGTAATATAGAGATGGGATTATATAAAATAAAACAACATCGGTGTGGTCAAAAAGCAACACAGACATACATATAGATCGCATTTTTATATACAACTGATGCCAACATCCAGTTACATACACCGTCAAAAAGATACATACATAGCTACGCATATGGTCACCATCTCTCTTAAATACTAGAGTACTACCCTAAAGTCTTGAATGATCCGGTCGAAGATCACCTCATCTTCCATGGCTAGTATGGCAAAATATAAGAAATGGAATACTATATCTAGACCATATGCATTCCTCTTCAAAAAGCACAAGATAGAAACGATATCATGAAAGTACATCCTAAAATACAACCCCATTCTAACCTAAGGTTGTTAAAACAAATAACAACCTAGGTCAGGCTAGAAACTAGCTGCGAGTAAACTCAAATATCAAACAAGATAAGTGAACCGAACAAAACCATCATATTAATATGTCAATTACCCAACCCCCATGTAGGTATCATATATAATATATTACACATGTCACATTTCTATTTAATTTGACCACAATATTCGATTGTGATTCTCTCTAATCACAAGTTATTAATTCCACATGTAATCATATAATAGCGATAAATTTGATCAACTACCAAAATTTGAATCGAAACCCAATGATACCCAGTACCACCTACAATTCAATATACTAAAAACCGAATCAACACCCAGTGATAACGATTATCACCCATGAATCGGTATTATGGGTGCATCCCCATGATCTACAATACTATACATGATCCTCCATGGTCTACTCTAGCCCACATGACAATTCTCCTTTATCCATCATCTCATCTAAGTCATGTAGCCACAACACTCAATGCCGTACAATGAATCGTCGGACTAGTGACATTGTGGCAAGGATGCCACACTCAAGGTGCTACCTTGAGTCAATCTAGCTAGGATGGATACTAACTCTACATGGTATGACACTCATTGATCAATTTACAATATTCAACATTTTTCACAAGTGTATATTTGATAGTAATCGCACCTAACTGTCGTTAACCCGATGTCACTAAGGGTTTAATATATTCAAATTCCAATCTAAAAATAATCCCACCTAACTGTCGTTAACTCGATGTCACTAAGGGATTTACCACATTATATATCATTTCACCTTTTTATATATGATAGCATTTCCTACCTAACTATCGTCTATCTAGTGTCACCAAGGTTTACAAGTTTAAACCAAAATATTCTTACTTTATTCAAATAACAAGCACGATCAACTATTCATAACAATGTATGCAAATAATTAACATTTTATAACATATTTAAATATGTGGTGGCGGTAGAGCCTTCGTTTGCAAAAATAAAATAACAGAGTATGGTGGTGAAAGAGCCTACCGTTGCAAAAATAAAATAACATAATGCTGTGGTGGCCGAGCCGTCCTTTGCAAAAAAGAAATAAATAATAATATAGCAAAACAAGAGAGGACACTGTCCTCTTCCCTCTATATCTACACAATTTTATGGTTTATACTTTTATTCAATTATGCCATTTTTTTATACTTCAATTTATGCAGAAAAAGTAAGGAAGAAAGTAAACAGTAGAGGTGAGAGAAGTTTTGTAATGACCCATAATTTAATCACTTTGAACTTGAATAATTAATATGTTTTAAATGATTAACTAATGGATTTTATAACTAAAATAAAAATTTGGATAAAATGCTTCGAATGAATTTTTAAAACTGATGTAAAATGTTAGTTTAATGACGGTTTGAGTTATAAGGCGGTTAGGGATACCGATTTATTTAAGAATAAGAAGACTATTATTTCTTTGCCTAATAAACCAAATGAGAATGATTACTTCTTAGGAATTTAGAAAAGAATTTGCCTAATAAAACAAGAAAGAATTATTTACCTTGCCTAATAAAACATAATAGTATAATTACTTGCATAACAAAACTAAATAGCATAATGATTATTATATTCCATACGGATGGTTGCCATTGGACCAAAATCTGGTCGAGCCAGGTTATGTCATGCGGGTGGTTGCTATTGGACCAAAACCTAGTCGAATCAAGTTAGGCCATAGTTGATAATGAGGATTCCTATTGGACCAAAATGTGGTTGAATCAAATAAAGCCTTAAGGATGTTTTCTATTGGACCAAAATGTGGTCGAATCAAATTAGGCCATAAGGCTAGCTTCTATTGGTCCAAAATTTGGTCGAATTAAGTTACGCTGTAGGAAATTACTAAAGTACACTTCTCTTCACCTATAAATATCTGTTAACCCGCCTTTTGGCAAGGCAGTGCGTAGGCAGATTTAACTCAATAGACTTCACGGTTATCGAAGCTGGAATATCATGGATTTGGCTCAAATGGATGGATGGATAATCAACTACGGATAATAATATGAATCCAGGATTAAACACAGTCGATGGATAAACAAGGAAGAGTGCTTGAATTGTGAATTTTGGCTTGAATAAAGAAGGATCGGCATGAGATGGTTTGTTATATTATGGGTCGGCAAGACAAGAAGCAACATAGTTTGGATCAGCATATTTGATTGGGTTGGGAAGTTATGTTGAAGGGTTCGTCATGTTTCAATAAGAAGGGGTCGGCATAACTCGGGTCGGCAGGGCTTGGAGGAAGGCGTAGCTTGGGTCGGCATGTGAGAAGGGATAACGGTCGGCATAAGAAGGGTTCAGCATAGTTTGGGTTCGGCATGGAAGGGATCAGTGAGACATGAAGCAACATGGTTGGGATCGGCATAGTAGAGGTCGGCATGGAAGGGGTCGGCATGGAAGGGGTCGGCTGGATTGACATCCTTAGGGAGAGAAGGGATCGGCATTTCACATAAAGGAGGAAGGGTCGGTATTTTCTTGGAGGAAGTGGGTTCGGCATTTGGTCTGAACGAAGAGGGATCGACATTGGTTTAGAGGTGGATGGATCGGCATTGGTTTGAATAAAGAGGGGTCGGCATTGGTTTGGAGGTGGATGGATCGGTGAAGCTTGTTGGAGGGCTATGGATCGGCACGTTTCAGGAAGAGGGAACATCATTGAGTTAAGAGGAGGGATAACGATTGGTAATGCTAGGCCGATCATTATTTTTAGTCGAGTTGGGCTTGACGATTATTATGGTGGGCCCATGTAGGTGAGAAGGCCCTGTAGCCAAAGTTTCACCTATAAATATAGCAGGCTTGGCTTCGAAAAAAGGACCTTCATTCTATTTCTCTTCATCTTCTACCTAGAGGCTACTTTGCCATTTTTATTCTGGAATTCTGGATTGTAGCTATAATCAAATTTCAGTATAATAAAAGGATTGTTCTGGAGTGGACGTAGGTCGGAGTTAGCCGAACCACTATAAATCTTATCTCTTTTACTTGCTTTCATTTTAATTTCGATTATTCTTCATATTATATTCTCTACATCATATACTATATGTGATCTGTGACTGGATATTGGTGCTTTCACGTGTTATTGGGTGTTGGTGGCCAAATTTGACGCCAACATTATCCAAGTCCATATCTCATTTTAATCCATTCACAAACTGAAGAAAAGAACTAAATTTCATTATCAAAGGCGAAGTATTCCAAGTCTCCATGAAAGCAAATAGGAAGTGAGTATTGTTAGTCCTTGAGAAGGATGGTTTTGATGACAACAAACTTAGAACTTGTTATAAAATATAAATACTAACATTATAGTTTAGATATATATATACACATATATATGTATGTATGTATGTATGTATGTATATGCAGGATATAAACATGCAGGTAGCAAGAATGAAGACTGTACATTATAGAGATATAAGATTGATGAATTTAAATGTAACGACCCGCAAATTTTAGTGGTTTTAAAAGTATATTTAACTGGAAATTTGTGAAATTTTAAACAATAAAATTTGAAATAAAAAAATTTATTATTTGGAATACATCTATTTTAATATAGCAACTGGTAAATTTTCATTTGGTAATACTGAAGTTTATTTTCCTGTGAAATTTCATTTCAAATCAAACCGGTTAATAACAGTGAATTTAAAAGTTTTCCGAAACCAAAATATGTCAACAGGAGAAAATTTATTCAGATCATTCTAAATCAGACTGCGAAATTCGTTTTCAAAATTTGGACTTCTAGTGCTCCGTTTATCTTATTTCTGACATTTTAGCAGCATTTCGGTACCGATATCGACTTTTGATCCGATGATCGTATCACTGATATCTGTGTACCAGTTTGATCGTCTCGTCGTGCTAATCTCTGCGGTATACTCAATTCTATGTTTCGAAGTCTGGTACACAGTGCAATCCGCGGAAACGGTAGCCGTACCGGTACCGTATTTTGTGTTTTGTTTTCTCTTGTCTTTTCAATTGGCCAGCCGTCTAGCCTGTTGCCTTTATTTAATTATGGAACTACTGTTGACCCTTCACATTTCATTATTTTATTTTTATTTTTATTTATTATTGTGACCTTTCATTCGTCACTGCATAATATGAACTGTCACTAGCAATATTTTATGGAATCCAACGTATGGCTGCCTCTATTCCACCACTTAAAAATATTTTTTTTTCGGTTGCCCCTTTAATCGCATTTTTCCCAATTGTCTCTACCTCTCTGAAAAAGAAAAGAAAATTTGCATTCATTTGCTTTGAGAAATATTTTTATATATTTGGGTTTGCTTTGGGTAACGTGTTCATCTGCTCGTCTTCTCACCTCCCATACTTCCAATTACGTCAACCAGCCCTCAAGCAACCCATCGCCACTCAACAGTCACTTTCCACCACCATCCTACAAACACATCACCCCACCTCAGCCCATTCTCTCGTTTCTTGCCAAACTTCCCTCAGATCCGTCCCCTTCCTTCCATCATGAACACCACTGACCTCTATTCCCTTGCCCTCAGCCAGCAATCGAAGAGACAGTCACCCCATCGCCTTGTAGCCGAGCTTACCCATCAACTCAGCTGCTGAGACCACCCTTTTTCCTTAGCCGCAGCCATAACCTTCCACCCATACGAAACCGCACCTCCACCTTCTCTTGCCGAAGCCACCACTGCAGCAACGTCTGTGACTCCAACCTCCTGCCTCATTTTCCACCATCGCAGCCCGCCTCTGTTTCTTCTTCCTTTCTTTGCAAAAGGTTCATATATTTTAAAATGTTATAGTATTTCATATATATATATACACGTGTATTATATGGGTTTATTTTTGAGTATACTTCGTTTGGCCTCTTAATATATATATTCATGCATGAGATATATGATATTGTTTATAGATATATTAGATTTAAAGGGAGTTTTGTATATGTCAGTTGAGGGAAGATGGAATAAACAAGTTTTGTTGTTGCAGTTTTAAAAAATTTAAAAGTTTTACAGTTATAAATAGTCTAAGTTTCTTTTTAATAATGTCGGTTGGAAACATATACTTTGGTTTCGAATTTATATCGTAGCTAGTTGCTTATAAAAGTATATAAGTCAATTTTCATATATATATTTGGGTAAGTTTTAAATCTGTCTAATATTTTAAGTACTTATATAAATATAGTTTGTCTTATAAATATATTTCGAATACTGTATATTCCCATTTTGTTTATATACTTAAGTTTGTATATGTGTTGTACAGTTTAAAAGTTCATTTCAAAAGGTTGAGATGTGCTGGCATTTCCTATAACTCATGTACAGTGTTATTTTTGATAAATATTGACATGTCTATTCGATTTTATTCTTTGTTTAAAAGTATACTAGTAATATATTGTGAGGTGTATACACTTGTAAGCTGTTTGACGTGTTAGTTTATATAAATTTATTAATTTGTTAGTATGTATAGGTTACGTTAATAATATAATAATATTAGCTTTATGCGATGCTATAGTGTACTAAAAAGCTTATATAGATTTTAAGTTTGCTGTTTCTATATGTGAATTATGAAAGTTATATATACTTTTACACAGTTGCTAATATGAAAGGTTTCTTATGTAAGTAATCTTTTCCTACTGTTTATATATATGTAGTTATAAAGTAAAATATATATTAGCCTGAACAAATACATTTGCAACCGTATAGAGTGTTATAAATTAGTTTATATATGGGTTTACATAAGTTTATTTAGGATCTAGTGAGTTAAATATATTATATAAAGTAAGCTATGTCGTTTAAATAGATATTTAGTTTAAAATGTAATGAATATATGAGTCTGCATATCTGTAACAATACAGAAATTTTATATTGTCTGCATGTGTATAAGTCAGTTGTAATCAGTTGCTTTTTAATATATGTATATGAGTTAAAAATTTATGAGTTAAAAATTTGTATGAGTTAAGATTTATATAGACCTTGGAATATATATATATATATTTAAATTTAAATGGTGTTTGAAATTAAAATCTGGTATAGTTTTATATATATATATATATATATAGTTTTATATAAGTTGACCTATATATCAATTATCTTCATCAATCCAATTCTGACTTGATTTCGTCCAATTCGATTTATCAGCTTTGCTCGTCGATTCGTGCCAATCTAGCTTTGCCTTGGAATTTGTGTTCGGATGTGTAACTCGATTTCAGTGTTTATCCTCTCTAGCTTCGAAAGGTGAGTAATCACTCACGATTAACACTCTTTTATTTATTAAATTTGATTTCAATTGAAACGACAATTGATATATTACTGGTGTTAGTTAATTTCATTGTTCTATATATGCTATTATCTGTATCTGTTCACCTGTGACATCTGACACCAGTATCTAGTATTATATGCCTGTTATTACTATCATTTGTATCTATTCACCTGTGACATCTGACACCCGTATCTGTTATTTATACTAACGATATATGCCTGTTGTTATAATTTTTAGTATCTGTTATCACTCTGCAAGTTCCCTGTTAGTATAGAATTCACTATGGGTTGAAATGATACATACCCGAACGGACTTTAGAATAGGAGAATTTCGTTATGGGTTGAAATGATAAACCCAAGCGATTTTCATTTGAATTGGAATTGGGATTACGGGTCGAAATGATATCTACCCGTATATATTTAAATTTCGGATTGAAATGATAAATATCCGTATCACTTAACCATAGGATAAATATATATACAGACACCGTTGGTCCATATATATAAATATAAAAATGAATTCTATGGTTTTGGAAAGAAATATATGGTTTTAATAAATGTTGAGCCTTAAATTATTATATATAAATGGGAACGATTGATTTAAATACATATAATGTGTTGAGTATTTAAATATATTTCAGAATAGATTTTGGTAATAATTTGAATAAGTTAAGGTTAGAAAGATAAGTTGAATTTAGTTGAAATTGTATTCAATAAAGAATTTTATTTAATTAAACCGATTTGAAACTTATTGAAATTGAGATGTAAGATATGATTTATAACTTGAGTTTGATTTATAAGTAATCTAATGAATATTTCTTGTTTAATAAAGTTTAAGGAAATATTTAGTAAATGTAATTTAAGGCTAGTTAAATGATATTGGATTTATTAAGTGAATATTCCCTGATTAAATAAATGAAGTTAAATCAAGAGCTATATGAAACTGTTAAAATTTAACTTTGAAATTGTTGAATATTAAAGCTTTGAAATATATTGGAATTTAAATGGTTTATTTTGTGATTCAGATCTGTATTTGAAATCAATTTGAATTGAATTTGTTATTTAGAAACTGAATTGAATTAAATGGGAAAATTGAACTTTGAATAAATTTGAATTTGGAATTTGAGTTAATTTGAACCGATTTATGAAACTTGAGGAAATTATAAACACTTTACTTTATAAATTATTTAATATATATATACTATTTTGGAAAATAGATATATTTGAAAGGAAATGATATTTGGGTTTTGAAGTATAAATTTAATTGAAATGACCACGGTGGTAAAATGTATATTTCCACTTTGTAGATAGTTCTGAAGATCCTTAGAGGATGGTTATCCCAACATCCTTTAAGTTACTCGTATTTCAATTGATATTTCACTTGAGTTGGATTTATTTATATAAGAATGTTAATCCTGACTCGAGTGTTTTGTGTTTTGCTTTACGCTCGGGTCAGACCGAGTGATACAGCATCTGAGACTCACCTTTGGAGTTTGGAGCTTCCTTTGGAGATCCAACTATCGCCTCAGCTTTCAGCTCTTCTAGTTGATTCGTTCAGAGAAGTCATCTGTTGTATTGGAGACTTCACTACATTTGAGATATTCTGTTGTATTTTATTTCTAACTCTGATGTTTATATAGTAGCTTCATGAACTACTATTTTATCTATTCCGCTGCGTATTATTGCATTACTCTGTGTCTGTGATTCTGTGATTGATTTATTTACTGCATATGCTGAGTTTTGCCAAATTTAAATTAACAATCTGATATTTTAAATTATTCAAGTCAGACATGTGTGGATTTATTGTCGATTTGAATGGTCCAAAATAGCGGGTCGTTACAGTTGGTATCAGAGCTTTGGCTCTAGGCAAAACTTAGCATATATAGTAAATTTATTTACAGAATCACTTTCGTTCGAGTTTAAATCTCTTCCGTTGCTCGATTTCCTTTGAACTTTGGAACGTTTCTTGCGGTTCCAAAATTCATTCTTGTCTCTCCCTCTTTATATTCTTTTGATTCTGGAGTATCCCATAACTCCACTTCGAATGATCTCTATAAGAATAGGCGATCCCGCCGATCTTTGAAGGTTTTGAAAAGGGGTGGAACTCCTTTACCATTGGCATTGATTCACCAAAGATTTATATATCACTCAGTTTAGATGATGCTATCCCTTGATATGCCGAATTCTATCTCTGGCAATCGAATGTCGATTTGCCTTAGATTTCCGCATCGATTATATTCTTGAAGTCACGGTTGACCCGGTTAAGGTCGCCCGCGATTTATATAAGTGTATCCGACTTCTGTTTTGTAATTAATTATCTCATTTTCGTTCGAACTTATTTTCGAATCAGAATCCTATTTGATTAGAGTCCCTCTAAGTTGAATTTCTATCTTTGTTTTGAAATCCATTCTTGAACCATCCTTTGAAAAATCAGGCTTGTTTATATTTTAGAAATTGTTTTATATATCGAAATTATTATATTCTATATATAAAAGTGAAATGTTTTCGATAAAGATTATAAACCCTTTTAAAATAAGAATTTGAGGTTTCGAAAGGATTTGTAATTTTGGAAAAACTATATAAGAAATTTGATTTATCTAAAAATGATTTATAACTGAAGGATTTTAAATTTGAAATTCGAGAATTGAACTCCGGTATTTTGAAATTGGTTTTAAGATTTTGAAATATATAATAATAGTATGATTTAAAAGTATTTTCCGAATAAAAAAATGTTTCCAATGATTTTAATGAGTTTCGAATGATTTCGAAGAAATTCCAAAAGAAGTTTGAGAAAATAGAAGTCCAGAACTCACTTATGTCGCTGGAAAATAATTTCGGTGATGAGTGCACGCATCATCGACATTGATTTTGGAGTTTCAGAGTGAGGGATAGGCCACTCTAGTAGCATTGCTATGCGAGTGATTTTGCGAAACCAATTTTGATTTCAAATTCCGAAGAAAGATTTGATATTCGAAAGATATATGTATATATGTATATTTGAAATGATTTGAAGTAAGCTGGTGTTCAGTTCTCGTGTTTCGAATTTGATATAAACCTATCTTTTGAAATTGATTTACTGATTTGTTGCTGATTTCCAACTCTTGAATTTGAAAATGATTTCTTAAACTATTTCGAAGGTTCGAGCACTTCCAAATCAAGGTTAACTTTTCAAAGCTAATTTTTTTTTTGAAAGTATGAATTATTTGATAAAGTATATAAATTTGTTTTGAATGTTTAAGTATGAAGTAATATGATTTAAATAAGTTGAAACTGTTTTGTTAAGTAAATGAATAAGGAAATTTTAAATTTTTCTAAATATGAAATTTAGATTTGAAATACTTTGAGAAGAATTGGGTCTTCAAAATATTTTGAATAAAATTTAGTTTAAATGTTTTAACTGGGTAACATCTTTATGAAACTATATATTTAACAAGTTGGAATAAATATATACGTTGTACGTATGTTGTTTTATTCGCATAAATAATTTATCCAGGTTTGAGTACACAAGTTCGAGGTGAGTTACACCATTTCGTGTTAGGATTTTTCATTGGATTCTTGATGGCGAATATTTGATATGGATTTTGGGCTTGATTCTAGAATTCTCTATCATAGTATATGGCTATGCACGGAGACTGATGGCTTCTAGTCGAGAAACCATATCGAAATCCGCATTAGGGAAGTCGAATGGACAATAGTAGTTCGAAAGCGAACTTGTGTGATCGAACGAGCGATCAAATGTGATTTTGCGAAATGATGACGTATGTACGTCTTATATACTAATATCATTGATATATTTTGACGCTGAAATGGAAAGCTGTCATGTTAGAATATCTTTGCTTACTAAAAGAAAATCTCCAATTTAAATTACAAAGATATATAACCCATAGAAGCAAAGATATTCAATCCCATATGGCTCTTCATACAGCGAAATTTATTTTGGAAAAATTTGATCCTTATATAAGATGGACCTTACGTAAGTATAAGATGATTTTGAAAACATTTGATTTTGGAAATGAATTGGTTAACTTAAATTATATTGATTTGGAAATTTGGATTTATTTTCTAAATATATTATTTTGGAAACTTTGAAACTAAAGATATTCAATTTGAGAAGAAATAATTTGGTGAAATTGTATATGATTTTGAAATTGAACTGATATTGAAACAAATTGAAATTTGAGAACCTTGTGTTACTAAATACTTGATTTGGGAGTTGTCGAACTTATATAAAATTGATTTGTATGAGTATGAAATTGATTCGAAAACTATAGATTTGAAAAGGTACTATATGATACATATTTTCGAAGTAAAGATATGTAAAGTGCCTTCTGCTTGATATCCGATTTGTGGCCACATCTTGGATTCATTCTATCGATATTATTCTCTTTGATTTTGGTTTTCCGGATATGATACTCGAGTGTCCTTCGAATTCCATGGCGTTACCCATGGTTTTACGAACTCGACTGCATAGCGTAATTCGTAAGGCAGTGATTGCTTAAAAGGTACGGATGTTTCCTGGGGGATCCAGGCGTAACCATTGTGTATCTGCGATCTATGGTCGTGTTAGTGGCGTAATCCGCAAGGCAGAGATTGCTTAAGGGGTATGGATGTTTCCTGGGGGATCCAGGCGTAACCATTTTTATGTATCCTGCGGTCCACCGTTTTGTTGCATGGCGAAATTCGCAAGGCAGTGAATGCTTAAAAGGTACGGATGTTTCCTGGGGGACCCAGGCGTAACCATTGTGTATCTGCGATCCATGATTTGATTCGTTTTTGTTTGGATTGTACTTTCCATATCTGTTTTAAAGTTTTTCCAGTATTTTCACTGGGTGTTGAAACAAGTCTACTAAGTACTTGGAGAATTCTAGCTTTGCGCCTGATCAACGCACTGCCAGAGTCTACAGGAACAAGGATAAACTTGTTGAAACATCGAGTTATAAAAGTATTTTCGAAATGAAATTTGTTTCGTTATAAAAAAATATTTCATTATAAAGGTATTTCCAACAAAGAAATTTGTATTAATAATTCGAAATTGAAATTCTAATGGTTTGAATTTATTATTCATGCCCGATACTATTCTTTTGAATCTACCTTATCTGCTCAGCTTTATTTAATCATCTATATTCTGCTTTTCCAAATCCTCCTTCTTCTCCTTGTGGACTATATCCTTTTTAAGTATTGTTTATTTATATACTATATGGTTTAATATATATATATATAAAAGAATAGTGTTATAAATAGAAAATTTTAGTGTTAAATATTTTAGAAGTTATCAATTAAATACAACATATTTAAAGAAATGATTATTGATTTATTAATAATGTTGAAAAGTATCTTGAGATAAATTAATAAATTCATGGATTATGGATATAATAGCTTCTTTGTAAATATAAGTGATAATGTAAATAATTGTTTTCAAATAGTTTTCATATATCTATAAAGTTGTTATTTAAACATATAAATAGTATTTATAAAGGGAAGCAAGAAATTTTACAAATGGATTTTTGCAAGGTTTTAAAGTATTAAAGATAATTGATTTGCCATTGAAGTTTCAAATGAATATTTTATGTAAAATTTATATATAGTTTCAAATTAATTGTTTAATCTTGACTTTCAATCTATCTTTTCCATCTGGGTGTTTCTATTCTCCTACCTTCTTCCTTTTCGGGGACGAAAAGTTTTGAGTGGGGGAGAGTGTAACGACCCGCAAATTTTAGTGGTTTTAAAAGTACATTTAACTGGAAATTTGTGAAATTTTAAACAATAAAATTTGAAATAAAAAAATTTATTATTTGGAATACATCTATTTTAATATAGCAACTGGTAAATTTTCATCTGGTAATATTGAAGTTTATTTTCCTGTGAAATTTCATTTCAAATCAAACCGGTTAATAACAGTGAATTTAAAAGTTTTCCGAAACCAAAATATGTCAACAGGAGAAAATTTATTCAGATCATTCTAAATCAGACTGCGAAATTCGTTTTCAAAATTTGGACATCTAGTGCTCCGTTTATCTTATTTCTGACATTTTAGCAGCATTTCGGTACCGATATCGACTTTTGATCCGATGATCGTATCACTGATATCTGTGTACCAGTTTGATCGTCTCGTCGTGCTAATCTCTGCGGTATACTCAATTCTATGTTTCGAAGTCCGGTACACAGTGCAATCCGCGGAAACGGTAGCCGTACCAGTACCGTATTTTGTGTTTTGTTTTCTCTTGTCTTTTCAATTGGCCAGCCGTCTAGCCTGTTGCCTTTATTTAATTATGGAACTACTGTTGACCCTTCACATTTCATTATTATTTTTTATTTTTTTTATTATTGTGACCTTTCATTCGTCACTGCATAATATGAACTGTCACTAGCAATATTTTATGGAATCCAACGTATGGCTGCCTCTATTCCACCACTTAAAAATATATTTTTTCGGTTGCCCCTTTAATCGCATTTTTCCCAATTGTCTCTACCTCTCTGAAAACAAAAAGAAAATTTGCATTCATTTGCTTTGAGAAATATTTTTATATATTTGGGTTTGCTTTGGGTAACGTGTTCATCTGCTCGTCTTCTCACCTCCCATACTTCCAATTACGTCAACCAGCCCTCAAGCAACCCATCGCCACTCAACAGTCACTTTCCACCACCATCCTACAAACACATCACCCCACCTCAGCCCATTCTCTCGTTTCTTTCCAAACTTCCCTCAGATCCGTCCCCTTCCTTCCATCATGAACACCACTGACCTCTATTCCCTTGCCCTCAGCCAGCAACCGAAGAGACAGTCACCCCATCGCCTTGTAGCCGAGCTTACCCATCAACTCAGCTGCTGAGACCACCCTTTTTCCTTAGCCACAGACATAACCTTCCACCCATACGAAACCGCACCTCCACCTTCTCTTGCCGAAGCCACCACTGCTGCAACGTTTGTGACTCCAACCTCCTGCCTCATCTTCCACCATCGCAGCCCGCCTCTGTTTCTTCTTCCTTTCTTTGCAAAAGGTTCATATATTTTAAAATGTTATAGTATTTCATATATATATACACGTGTATTATATGGGTTTATTTTTGAGTATACTTCGTTTGGCCTCTTAATATATATATTCATGCATGAGATATATGATACTGTTTATAGATATATTAGATTTAAAGGGAGTTTTGTATATGTCAGTTGAGGGAAGATGGAATAAACAAGTTTTGTTGTTGCAGTTTTAAAAAATTTAAAAGTTTTACAGTTATAAATAGTCTAAGTTTTTTTTAATAATGTCGGTTGGAAACATATACTTTGGTTTCGAATTTATATCGTAGCTAGTTGCTTATAAAAGTATATAAGTCAATTTTCATATATATATTTGGGTAAGTTTTAAATCTGTCTAATATTATAAGTACTTATATAAATATAGTTTGTCTTATAAATATATTTCGAATACTGTATATTCCCATTTTGTTTATATACTTAAGTTTGTATATGTGTTGTACAGTTTAAAAGTTCATTTCAAAAGGTTGAGATGTGCTGGCATTTCCTATAACTCATGTACAGTGTTATTTTTGATAAATATTGACATGTCTATTCGATTTTATTCTTTGTTTAAAAGTATACTAGTAATATATTGTGAGGTGTATACACTTGTAAGCTGTTTGACGTGTTAGTTTATATAAATTTATTAATTTGTTAGTATGTATAGGTTACGTTAATAATATAATAATATTAGCTTTATGCGATGCTATAGTGTACTAAAAAGCTTATATAGATTTTAAGTTTGCTGTTTCTATATGTGAATTATGAAAGTTATATATACTTTTACACAGTTGCTAATATGAAAGGTTTCTTATGTAAGTAATCTTTTCCTACTGTTTATATATATGTAGTTATAAAGTAAAATATATATTAGCCTGAACAAATACATTTGCAACCGTATAGAGTGTTATAAATTAGTTTATATATGGGTTTACATAAGTTTATTTAGGATCTAGTGAGTTAAATATATTATATAAAGTAAGCTATGTCGTTTAAATAGATATTTAGTTTAAAATGTAATGAATATATGAGTCTGCATATCTGTAACAATACAGAAATTTTATATTGTCTGCATGTGTACAAGTCAGTTGTAATCAGTTGCTTTTTAATATATGTATATGAGTTAAAAATTTATGAGTTAAAAATTTGTATGAGTTAAGATTTATATAGACCTTGGAATATATATATATATATATATATATTTAAATTTAAATGGTGTTTGAAATTAAAATCTGGTATAGTTATATATATATATAGTTTTATATAAGTTGACCTATATATCAATTATCTTCATCAATCCAATTCTGACTTGATTTCGTCCAATTCGATTTATCAGCTTTGCTCGTCGATTCGTGCCAATCTAGCTTTGCCTTGGAATTTGTGTTCGGATGTGTAACTCGATTTCAGTGTTTATCCTCTCTAGCTTCGAAAGGTGAGTAATCACTCACGATTAACACTCTTTTATTTATTAAATTTGATTTCAATTGAAACGACAATTGATATATTACTGTTGTTAGTTAATTTCATTGTTGTATATATGCTATTATCTGTATCTGTTCACCTGTGACATCTGACACCAGTATCTAGTATTATATGCCTGTTATTACTATCATTTGTATCTGTTCACCTGTGACATCTGACACCCGTATCTGTTATTTATACTAACGATATATGCCTGTTGTTATAATTTTTAGTATCTGTTATCACTCTGCAAGTTCCCTGTTAGTATAGAATTCACTATGGGTTGAAATGATACATACCCGAACGAACTTTAGAATAGGAGAATTTCGTTATGGGTTGAAATGATAAACCCAAGCGATTTTCATTTGAATTGGAATTGGGATTACGGGTCGAAATGATATCTACCCGTATATATTTAAATTTCGGATTGAAATGATAAATATCCGTATCACTTAACCATAGGATAAATATATATACAGACACCGTTGGTCCATATATATAAATATAAAAATGAATTCTATGGTTTTGGAAAGAAATATATGGTTTTAATAAATGTTGAGCCTTAAATTATTATATATAAATGGGAACGATTGATTTAAATACATATAATGTGTTGAGTATTTAAATATATTTCAGAAAAGATTTTGGTAATAATTTGAATAAGTTAAGGTTAGAAAGATAAGTTGAATTTAGTTGAAATTGTATTCAATAAAGAATTTTATTTAATTAAACCGATTTGAAACTTATTGAAATTGAGATGTAAGATATGATTTATAACTTGAGTTTGATTTATAAGTAATCTAATGAATATTTCTTGTTTAATAAAGTTTAAGGAAATATTTAGTAAATGTAATTTAAGGCTAGTTAAATGATATTGGATTTATTAAGTGAATATTCCCTGATTAAATAAATGAAGTTAAATCAAGAGCTATATGAAACTGTTAAAATTTAACTTTGAAATTGTTGAATATTAAAGCTTTGAAATATATTGGAATTTAAATGGTTTATTTTGTGATTCAGATCTGTATTTGAAATCAATTTGAATTGAATTTGTTATTTAGAAACTGAATTGAATTAAATGGGAAAATTGAACTTTGAATAAATTTGAATTTGGAATTTGAGTTAATTTGAACCGATTTGTGAAACTTGAGGAAATTATAAACACTTTACTTTATAAATTATTTAATATATATATATATATACTATTTTGGAAAATAGATATATTTGAAAGGAAATGATATTTGGGTTTTGAAGTATAAATTTAATTGAAATGACCACGGTGGTAAAATGTATATTTCCACTTTGTAGATAGTTCTGAAGATCCTTAGAGGATGGTTATCCCAACATCCTTTAAGTTACTCGTATTTCAATTGATATTTCACTTGAGTTGGATTTATTTATATAAGAATGTTAATCCTGACTCGAGTGTTTTGTGTTTTGCTTTATGCTCGGGTCAGACCGAGTGATACAGCATCTGAGACTCACCTTTGGAGTTTGGAGCTTCCTTTGGAGATCCAACTATCGCCTCAGCTTTCAGCTCTTCTAGTTGATTCGTTCAGAGAAGTCATCTGTTGTATTGGAGACTTCACTACATTTGAGATATTCTGTTGTATTTTATTTCTAACTCTGATGTTTATATAGTAGCTTCATGAACTACTATTTTATCTATTCCGCTGCGTATTATTGCATTACTCTGTGTCTGTGATTCTGTGATTGATTTATTTACTGCATATGCTGAGTTTTGCCAAATTTAAATTAACAATCTGATATTTTAAATTATTCAAGTCAGACATGTGTGGATTTATTGTCGATTTGAATGGTCCAAAATAGCGGGTCGTTACATTAAAGATCAAAGATATCAAGATTGAAGACTCATGAGTATCAAAAAATCAAGTTATCAAGAGTTCAAGATTTTAATAGTACAAGATAAGTATTGAGTCTAGAATTATGGTAAAACTTCTTGAAAGCACTTACATCTTTATTCGAAATTTATTCGTGGAATGGAATCCACTTCGAGCCTTTTAAAGGGATGGAACCCTAGTGGGATGGATCCTACGACAATATCTAGTGGAACATACAGTTGTCCTATTTTGATATCCACTAATTTTATAAAAATGTTTTTCAAAAATATATCTCTTATTTTAAATGTTATCATAACCTTCTTTTCAAAAAGACATCTCTAATGTTTGAAATATTTTAGCTTCAAAACTATTTTTATCATTTTTAATATTTTGATTTCAAAATTGTCCTTGTTTTTAAACCATCTCTTATTTTAAATATTTACTCAGATTTTAAATCACTTTATAAATTAAGATTATATATATTAGAAATTACTTTCTAAACTCTTTTATATGTTTAAACTATATTTAAATATATTTACAAAGTTTTAGAAATCGTTTTGACAAATTATAGAAACCAATTTTAATAAGAAAATCAAAATCACCAATTTTGCCTAGAGCATGTCGACATCCCTCAACCTCCCATGTCGACATGGTGCCCGTTAAATTCAAAATTCAAATTTTCAAAAGAAGTGTCTATTCGCCGTATCCTTTCACGAATATATATGGCTGTTGATTTCCTATAAATACCAGTAGTTCTAAACGAATTTATCATTAGATTTCAATTGTTTTCTCTTCATCTTCCACATTTATCCTAAAGAAATCCCAAACTATACTCTGCCGAAATACCAAGTTAATCAAACTAGATTATCTCTTGTTTGATTCTCTGCCACTCTCTCCATAAGATCTCGGTGCTATTCAGAGTTATAGGATTATTTGTAAATCAAACTGTTGAGTAAAAGGTGCGGTTGAGCTTTGAAATCAATTGGGTGTGATTTTTGCCCCGGAAATCGATTAGGTGATCTTGTGGCCTGGTAAATCAAGAGAGTTTGCCCCGGACTCGAATACAGGAGGGTGTACCTCATGGCCTTGAAATCGAGGGTGTAATCTGGGAGATTATTTTTGATAAGAAATCTGTACGTTTGTGCGGGACTGGATGTTGGGTAACTTCGAACCAGTATAAAATCCTGGTGTGTTCTTTCCTTTACTGCTTTTATTTATTATTTGCATCTGTGTCTAATTCTGTGATTATATATGTGTCTGTGAATTGCATTTGTTGGTGATTAAATTTACATAAGTTTCAAAAAGATTTAGAAAATCCACAAAACACTATTCACTCCCCCTCTAGTGTTATTCCAGCCTTTAGATCCGTAATCCGCATTTCTCACATTTGGTATCAAAGCAAGGTTTTCAAAGTTTTCATAATATGAACTTTGAAAAAGTTTTTAAAATGGCTATTTTGGGGATTTTGTTAACACTAGTTTAAAACTGTTCAAATCATCATTGTCTCATAAGTCTGCATATAGTTATTAAAGAAAACCAAGTTATCTACCAAGGTTTTATTCTGTGTAGAAAGAAAATGTTATATGGCCCTTGAAGAATCAACACTCAATGGACAAATTGTGCAAATCAAGAAAACTAAGTGGATACTTGATAGTGGATGTTCAAGACACATGACTGGTAATCCAGATATGCTGAATGATATTATCTATAAAGGTGGAGGATCGGTTAATTTTGGAGATAACTCAAAAGGATATGTGATTGGCATCGGCAATGTCGGTAACTCTAAAACTCCTACTATTTCTAATGTTTTATTAGCTAAGAATCTGAAACACAATATGCTTAGCATTAGTCAACTTTGCGATAAAGAATACAAGATTAAATTTGAAAAAGATAAGTGTCACTTCGAAGATAATAATTCAAATATTATATTTGAAGGAATTAGGAAGAAAAATATTTACATCCTTAGTATGAAAGTTTCAAATGATAACTTATGTCTTTTGGCTAATACAAGTGACCCTTGGATTTGGCATAAAAGATTTGGTCATTTAAATTTCAAAGTGTTATCTAGGTTATCAAAACTTGACTTAGTTAGAGGTCTTCCCAAGTTAAACTTTAAAGTAGATAGTATATGTGTAACAGCCAGGAGATTTTCGACCTCGAAAATCGACATCAATAGGCCCACTGTATCGAATGCCGGAAATACCAGGTCATTAGGGTTAAAGAAGAAGGAGGTAGAAGAAGAAAATAGAAAACAACATCATAATCTCACAATCGCAGCGGAACAATGTATAATAGATAACATCTGATCTTTACAGGAAAGAAACTATATCTGTTTTTATACATTACATCATCAGAGTACAATACAATCAGAATCAAATACTGGACAGTTATATTAACTTGTCCCACAAACAGAATACACAGTATACACAACACAGCGGAATATACATCAAGTACGAGTGATACGTCTCGCCATCCCGCTCATCTCCTGAGCTCCACAGAATCCTATCCTGTATCTGAACTACTCGGTCTGACCCGAGCATTATAATAAAATAACACCCGAGTCAGTTTGGAAAACCAGCGTGAGAAAACACACTCAATTGGATTATTAAAGTTTCAAAATCCTTTGAAATCAAAAGCATCTCGTAAGACCACGCCACAAATAAACATGTCGGGTTTTTACCTTACGATAGCCAAAACACTTTTTATCAAATCCGTCTGATATTATAATAGTGTCTATAGAAAGTAAAATAGAATCTAGCTGAAATGCTTGCATCTCACGTTTCAGCAATAGTTGGGCACAATCAAAACCGTAAAGGCACGTAGGGAAAATGGATTTCCAACTAATGACTAGGCACTGGGGTACCACCTGTCACAGTACCTGGTCTAGATCAGCGTACCGAGGACCATGCCCGATCCCCTGCAACACAAGGCTGGAACTACCCCTTACTGGATAATTCCGAGTAAGAACACCCCACGGTTCGGATCAACAACCACACCACTAAGCCGAAATAAAAAGGAACATCTAGACAGGGATGACCTCACCCTAATGGGTGCTACCCACATAGCTTTGCTGCATAACCCCTAATTTTCAGTCATTTCTGGTTGATGAGGCTCGAGGCTAAGCGTTACCTTTTTAGAACACATCTCTTAGAATGTCCACCGTCCACCTGACGATGTTCCGAAAGCATTCATCCATACAAGTCCGTCCCGGGTTCGAACGGAACCGAAGGCACTATTCCTACTACATCCATTTTGGAATCACCCTCAGGATTAGTAGCGACTAGCCCTTGCACTTCACTCCTCCATCTTCGATTCCAAACTCGTTTTCCCCACGAAAACGTACAAACCGAATCGAAGTGGTTTTCGAGAAATTAATCCCGATCCCGGTCTCTACGAAACGATCAGCGCATTGGCCAATATTGATAGTCGGTGATTTAACTATCACTTAACATTCACAAACATCCATCAAACATAAATAATTTTCCAAATTATTTATTTACCTCACAAATATCTTTGCAAGATATATTTCCATATTCAACCCTTTTGAAAACGGTTTCAAAAACCACCTTTCTCTCACGGAGTAAATTTCCAAAATATTTTCTATCTCCACCGAAATCACCAAGTACAAACACTTTAGATTTTTAAAGTAATTTAAAACACTATATTATAAAATATACTTTAAAAAAAACATTTAAATTAAAATTACTTTAATACTTTATTCAAGGGTATATACTTTAAGAATATTTTAAAAAAAGCTACTTAATAAAATATAAAACTTGATTTTTACCTTTTAAAACATAATACCAAGTCATTTTTAAATAATTATTACTAAAATAAATTTGAAAAATACTTGCTTTAAAATTTAATCATTTAAGAATAATAAATTTTCTAAAACATACCTTTAATCAACTTTAAAACTTTAACTTATACTTAAGGATTTGCTTTGAAATCGTACTTGGCTATCCAGGGAAATATACTTCTCTTTCACATCTTAAAAATAAATCACTATTTATTTTTAACAAAATTTATCTATTCCTTTTATAAATTCCCACCCTGAATTTATACTTCCAAATATCCACTGATATATTGCTTCACTTTATAAACCCCATTTATAAATTTCATAGTCTCAACTTCCTTTTAAAATCCCAGTTTCAAGTACTTAATCAATTCTCAAATTGATTTTCAAAATTTACTCCGTTTACAAATAAATTCTTTACTTATCCAATTTTATTTCAAAACTTATAAATTTCAGGTTTAACTTCCTTGTGATGATTTAAAATCTTACTTTAACTGATAATACAAATTTCCACATTTATTCCAAGATTTTCTTTTATTTCTTTCTAAACCATTTTAACTCTGAATTCAAAAATAAATCTTTCATTCCTTTAAATAATATCACTTAAGTTTAAAATTCATTATTTCCCTTTTATCCAAAATCCCCTTTCAAATACTCGGAATTTATTTACTAGAATTTAAAAATCACTTTATCCTTTTCCAATTCATTCTTTAATTTTTTTTTAAATTACTTTACTTAAACATTCTCTCATATATTTTCTTATCAAAATCCAATTCTATATATTTTGATAACTCAGTGCACCGAAATATATTCAAACAAACCATAGCATTCAATATTCCAATTATCAATATAATTAATCACAGAATATCAAATATTCATAACACAGAATATTAAAATAATCTAAATAAATTTGAGGAATCCAGTTGGATCCCTCCAACCTGTTTCCCTGCATCCACAGATGTTAGCACAATACCAATTCCACTTCGAGGTGGAATATCGCGGTATATGGTTTTATATAATATCATCCGCTATTATGCGGTGCATAAGGTCTCATCCGCTATATAACGCGGGAATATCAATCACTCCAATATATATACACTACTATATATTATCACATCCAATCAATTCAATCATTCAACCAGTTATTTATATTTAACCATTTAAATTTAAATTAAACCCATCTCGACTGGTTTCACGATTTTTGACCTTGTATAAACATTATACAGTTTATTAATATTCGAACCAAATCGAACAATTCAATTGCCATTTTATAAATTTAAATTACCAATAATTTATTTTAAACAAATCTTCCCTTAATAATTTATTTTTAATGGCTAAGGTAATTAAATAAATTAATTTAAACCTAACGAGTAAATTAAAAATATATATTTACTAAATTAAAAACAAAATGATTTTATACCTTACTGTTAAACAAAAATATCATTTCCATATAAATTTCAAACATGCATGTGTATATTTTCTTTTGAAACCATATATATACACTTATAAAAATAATTTATAGATCTTAATAAAATTCTAATATATATATATATTTTCACTGTATCTGTACACATTAATATATGTATACATTATCAAATTTAAATTTAAACAAATAGCCTGTACCTTACTGTTACATACGAGCTCGTCGACCAAGCCTACGACATCCGCCACTGCTAGCTCGCGAGCCACCCTCGACGGCAATCGTGACTTTGTCGCCTGCTCATTTTGCCCCAGCGAGATCAAGATCTCATGCAGAGCCGCACGCCCACGAACGCAACTATCCCCAATCGTGTCCCATTTTCCACCTTCACTTTGATGTGCCACCGAACCGAAACGACCTCCGGCTGAGTACCCAAACGCAAGCGCGACCCCAGAATCGAGCTGCCCCCTATCGTCTCCTCTTCATCGAACTTGATTTGAACCGAGTCGCAATTTGATTTGAGAAAGATTTCGTTTTAGGAAACGAGGGATCTTGGAATTGAATTTTTTTTAGAGGAATACCAGATTTTAGTTTGTTCGCCATTTTTTTATTTTGGGAATTTGATTTCGCTCGGCCATTTGATTTTATCTCTAAGAATTTAATTTTTCCCAGGCTTCGGCCATTTTATTTTCTTTTGAACGATATTTTCTTTTTACTGAAGCTTTTCAATTTCTTTTGAATACGTCTGCATTTTTAATGAAAGAATGGGGGAACAGGAAAAGACGTTTGCGTGAAAGATGCAGGCTACAGTAATTAGCAGAGTAGACCAAAAAGCTTTGATGCTGAAAGAATTTCAGCTGATGTAAAGAAAAAGTTGATGGGAAGAATTTGACCAGTCAACTATATAAATTATTTAAATTTAAATCGTTTCGAAATCACAACTCGAACTCCCGATCTCCTATCAAGGCGTGCCGCTAGGTGTTTATAATGTTATACCCCTATTCCGAACGCAATGGAAAAGGTTTCAAGTCCTAATTCAATTGTATGGAGAAGATAGCTTTTTGGACCCAGTTATAATATTTAATTTTCGATATAAATTTCAGCACGTTTATCTATCGTGCGATCACACGACAACTCCAAACGCTCCGAAATTTGAAATCCGATAATAATACACTATTATGGATCAACTGGAACTGGTTTCGTCAAATCCGAGACTATGCCTCAGAAGGCTATTTTTAAATTAAATTTAAACAATATATTTTCAAAACTGGACAAAATAATTTTAAATTCAATTTTAAAAGTTCTATCACCTTTAGTATTATCAATGTAAATTTTTCAAGCCTTCAAATTATTTTTAACAGGCTTAAAACTCTCGATTCAACATTTTACCCAACTTCAATCCATTTAATTTAATAATTAAATTACCCAATAAATAGTGATATTTGAAATTCAAGTTAAAAATTAACCTTTATATTATTAAAATCAATTTAAATATTCCAATTTCAAATGTCCAAAATTCCGGGTCGTCACATTCCTCTCCCCTTAAAAGAATTTCGTCTCCGAAATTGCTAGTTAAGAAGAATGGTCCATAACCCGTTCACTCACTTCCCAAAACCAAACAGTTTTCAATGACTTCCCAAAACAATCTTTTTATCAAAGACACAATATCCCTCTTATTAACTTTTCAAACTTATCTATAAGTCCCAAATAACATTACTTACTTAACAATTCAAATTTTAAATTCAAAACCAAATTTTGAATTATCAAATAAAATTTCAAAATTTTTTCTAACTCCCTAAAATTTTGAAAAATTTCACCAGCGTCTCCTTTGCGCGGCTAGCTCGGTACAACTACAAAATGCCTCTACGGGCCCTAGATTTCCAAAATAAAACAAAAGCCAAGTGGTTAGATCGGAAAATCATCAAATTTCATACAAAAATTTAAACACATACCTTTGTCGAGCAAATTTCAATTTATCTTCTAAAATCAAAAATCCCAGTTTCCTTTTAGCTTTTTAAACACCTGTGTCCCACTTAGCAATAATATCCAATTACATAATCCAAATTATTTTATACACTTCCTTTACAAATTTTCAATTTTTACTTAAGCCCGTACGATGCACATATATCATCCGTACGCAATACCAAATCTGATCGCTCTCTTGATCACACAATTTCATTTCCGAACTAGTATCGTCCACCCGACATTCTAGTGCGGACTCAGATCTGGTTTCTTGATCAGAAACCGTCATTCTCCTTACATAGCTGTACTATGATAGAGAATCTCCAGAATCAAACAAAAATCCATATCCAGGGTTCGCCGTCGAAAATCGAGTGAAAAATCCTAACTCGGATCGGTATAATTACCTCGAAATTCTGTGCTCGAATCTGGATCAAATCACTATGCGAATAAAATAATATACGTACATCCTACGTATTAATTTCAATTGATTATCAACTATATCAATTCTCTTTTATTCACATTTATTTTGATTTCCATTCACTTATTTACAACCATCCCATTTACCCATTTCCAGTTTTAAATCTTCATTCACTTATTCACTTATTCATTTAGTATATTTCTCCATCCCAAAATTACTTAGTATATTTCCAATACCAATTTACTTAAGAACTTCATTCTTCATTTCTTAAGTTCAATATAAATATTTCTTATGATTATTTTACTTCTTCACTACTGAAGTTTATATTCAAATTGAATTCCAATTCCCTATATATTTCAATTTGCCTCAATTCATTAATTATTTTCAAATCTCAATACTCTTCCCAATTTCCATTCAGATTTCCATCTTCAATTCTACTTGAATTCAATTTTTCTTCAAACTTTGAATATTGAATTTTATTCACCTTATCTCAACCCATATTTAATTAACCATTTCCTTTTATTAGTTTCACTTACTAATTTATTTAAAATCTCAAATAAAAGTTTATTTGCAAACTTTTTCTTCCTTTAGTTTCTTCGAACAATTTCTTCGATTTCACCTTACTTCACATACACAATTTTAAATTAGATTTCAATATTCAGTTTCAATTCTATTTGCTTACAAATTTTAAATCATTTGTCGTTAGTGAAAATTTTAAAAATTTTCAAACTCCCAAAATTTTCGAAAATTTTTGGCAGAGTCTCCCTTGTACGGAGGGGCTTTTGCAATTTGACAAGAGATATAAATATATATACATCGATCCACACTGTCGGAAAGCAAAAAAACAAACAATAGTTCATATTTCCTATCTTTTTATTGCATAGGCGTACCTTTATTTAGCATTTTTAAGCAAGCAGCTTATTTATTTATCATTTTGCACGACCAAAACCAGCCAAACGGCTTCCAAAATCCTATACTTACTCAATTTAAACATGTAAGTGACAAATATACAAAGTTTATTAACATTTCACTTAATTTCAATAACTAAACACATGCATAACATAAGCAATATACACTAAACAGTTTCCATAAGCAAATTTATAAGGTTCCGACACAAATTTAAATGCTTTCAATCCATTCACACACCATCTCACTCAATTCATTCTTATTTCGTTCCATTTAAATGGTTTACACTTCATTGCTTACATTCAATTTATTTTAATCCAAACGAACTCATATTCATTACAATTGATTCAAAAATCAATTTTATTTTCTTCTATTAACTCATAGAATTCTATACAATCTTGTTTGCATCAACGACGACCATTTCTATGCAAATTCAATGATATTCACTTAATAGAATATCCATTCTAGTTTATAACTAATTTAAATTGATACCAATTCAATCTATACTTTCATCTATTTACAATCAATCCCATTTACATTTTACTTTTTAACTCGGGATTATACATTTTATTTAGCCAAGTATATATTTTTATTATTCCATAAACATTTTAAATAAGATTCCAGAGTTTAATCAATTTCCCAAAATTTCAAAATCACCTTTGAAATCAATTATATCCAATTCAAAAATCTCCAGGCAATAATTTCTCTCTTGGAAACTCGAAAATGAACATTGATGATGCTGCAGTCATCACCGAAGTTATTTTCCAGCGACCAAAAGAGAGTTAAATGCTTTTATCTCTTTTAAAACCCCTCCAAATATTTTAAAATTCCAAATCTCTCCAGATTTCAAATCCAATTCAAAAATATTTCCAAAATAATATCACTATTATTTCTTCAAAACTTTTGAAAACCATTTTCAAACCTAAAAGGATTTAAACTTTTTCCAAAATTTTAAATTTTAAATTCTTTCAATCTATATTCAAACATTACTCTGGAATTTTCATCTCAATTTATTTTCAAATATTTCTCTGGAATTCTATTTCAAATTATAAATCACATTTAAAATTCACCTTAACAAATTCCATTTGTATATGAATTTATTTCTTAGCTTTTAGTTATGATTTCAATTTCTTATTCAGATTTTACACAACAATGATAATTATTTAATATTATCATTCCTAACAATTAAGCAATCATATATATAACTATAATAGTTTACGAAAATGTATTTCTTTTATATACAAAAATAATTTGGGTAAAATTATTTCATTTACCCTATTTGAAAACCATACTGTGTCGGTTTATCTTGTTTAAAAGTTTAGAAATTCCTATCGATAACATGGCGTCCCACATATCGACCAGAATTCATAAACATTCAATTGATAAGTCAACACAATATAAAATCAATTTTTATATTCACTGACGAATACGCGCTCATATCTATTAATACACTCAAACTCATTCTAGAGTACTATGGACTCTATTTCAATGAGTAATTCCCACCAGAGCCAAGGTTATCGCTAGCCTAAGTTCTGATACCACTATAACAACCAGGAGATTTTCGACCTCGAATATCGACATCAATACGCCCACTGTATCGAATGCCGAATATCCAAGTGCCGGAAATACCAGGTCATTAGGGTTAAAGAAGAAGGAGGTAGAAGAAGAAAATAGAAAACAACATCATAATCTCACAATCGCAGCGGAACAATATATAATAGATAACATCTGATCTTTACAGGAAAGAAACTATATCTGTTTTTATACATTACATCATCAGAGTACAATACAATCAGAATCAAATAACGGACAGTTATATTAACTTGTCCCACAAACAGAATACACAGTATACACAACACAGCGGAATATACATCAAGTACGAGTGATACGTCTCGCCATCCCGCTCGTCTCCTGAGCTCCACAGAATCCTATCCTGTATCTGAAATACTCGGTCTGACCCGAGCATTATAATAAAATAACCCCCGAGTCAGTTTGGAAAACCAGCGTGAGTAAACACACTCAATTGGATTATTAAAGTTTCAAAATCCTTTGAAATCAAAAGCATCTCGTAAGACCACGCCACAAATAAACATGTCGGGTTTTTACCTTACGATAGCCAAAACACTTTTTATCAAATCCGTCTGATATTATAATAGTGTCTATAGAAAGTAAAATAGAATCTAGCTGAAATGCTTGCATCTCACGTTTCAGCAATGGTTGGGCACAATCAAAACCGTAAAGGCACGTAGGGAGAATTGATTTCCAACTAACGACTAGGCACTGGGGTACCACCTGTCACAGTACCTGGTCTAGATCAGCGAACCAAGGACCACGCCCGATCTCCTGCAACACAAGGTCGGAACTACCCCTTACTGGATAATTCCGAGTAAGATCACCCCACGGTTGGGATCAGCAACCGCACCACTAAGCCGAAATAAAAAGGAACATCTAGACAGGGATGACCTCACCCTAATGGGTGCTACCCACATAGCCTTGCTGCATAACCCCTAATTTTCAGTCATTCCCGGTTGATGAGGCTCGAGGCTAAGCGTTACCTTTTTAGAACACATCTCTTAGAATGCCCACCGTCTACCTGACGATGTTCCAAAAGTATTCATCAATACAAGTCCGTCCCGGGTTCGAACGGAACCGAAGGCACTATTCCTACTACATCCATTTTGGAATCACCCTCAGGATTAGTAGAGACTAGTCCTTGCACTTCACTGCTCCATCTTCGATTCCAAACTCGTTTTCCCTACGAAAACGTACAAACCGAATCGAAGTGGTTTTCGAGAAATTAATCCCGATCCCGGTCTCTTCGAAACGATCAGTGCATTGGCCAATATTGATAGTCGGTGATTTAACTATCACTTAACATTCACAAACATCCATCAAACATAAATAATTTTCCAAATTATTTATTTACCTCACAAATATCTTCGCAAGATATATTTCCATTTTCAACCCTTTTGAAAACGGTTTCAAAAACCACCTTTCTCTCACGGAGTAAATTTCCCAAATATTTTCTATCTCCACTGAAATCACCAAGTACAAACACTTTAGATTGTTAAAGTAATTTAAAACACTATATTATAAAATATACTTTAAACAAAACATTTAAATTAAAATTACTTTAATACTTTATTCAACGGTATATACTTTAAGAATATTTAAAATAAAGCTACTTAATAAAATATAAAACTAGATTTTTACCTTTTAAAACATAATACCAATTCAATTTTAAATAATTATTACTAAAATAAATTTGAAAAATACTTGCTTTAAAATTTAATCATTTAAGAATAATAAATTTTCTAAAACATACCTTTAATCAACTTTAAAACTTTAACTTATACTTAAGGATTTGCTTTGAAATCGTACTTGGCAATCCAGGGAAATATACTTCTCTTTCACATCTTAAAAATAAATCACTATTTATTTTTAACCAAATTTATCCATTCCTTTTAAAAATTCCCACCCTGAATTTATACTTCCAAATATCCACTGATATATTGCTTCACTTTATAAACCCCGTTTATAAATTTCATAGTCTCAACTTCCTTTTAAAATCCCAGTTTCAAGTACTTAATCAATTCTCAAATTGATTTTCAAAATTTACTCCGTTTACAAATAAATTCTTTACTTATCCAAATTTATTTCAAAACTTATAAATTTCAGGTTTAACTTCCTTGTGATGATTTAAAATCTTACTTTAACTGATAATACAAATTTCCACATTTATTCCAAGATTTTCTTTTATTTCTTTCTAAACCATTTTAACTCTGAATTCAAAAATAAATCTTTCATTCCTTTAAATAATATCACTTAAGTTTAAAATTCATTATTTCCCTTTTATTCAAAATCCCATTTCCATACTCGGAATTTATTTACTAGAATTTAAAAATCACTTTATCCTTTTCCAATTCATTCTTTATTTTTTTAATTTACTTTACTTAAACATTCTCTCATATATTTTCTTATCAAAATCCAATTCTATATATTTTGATAACTCGGTGCACCGAAATATATTCAAACAAACCATAGCATTCAATATTCCAATTATCAATATAATTAATCACAGAATATCAAATATTCATAACACGGAATATTAAAATAATCTAAATAAATTTGAGGAATCCAGTTGGATCCCTTCAACCTGTTTCCCTGCATCCACAGTTGTTAGCACAATACCAATTCCACTTCGAGGTGGAATATCGCGGTATGTGGGTTTATATAATATCATCCGCTATTATGCGGCGCATAGGGTCTGATTCGCTATATAATGCGGGAATATCAATAACTCCAATATATATATACACTACTATTTATATTATCACATCCAATCAATTCAATCATTCAACCAGTTATTTAAATTTAACCATTTAAATTTAAATTAAACCTAGATGAGTGAGATTAATGAAAGTCTATACGGAGTGGATCGTGTAGTGTATATGCAAGTATATGTGGAAAAATATATGATGCACAATATTAATCTAAGTATATATAAAATAATCACACCAGGATTTTATACTGGTTCGGACCTCCCGTCCTACGTCCAGTCCCGAAGCGCCTCTTCGGAATTTCCTTTCAACTAACCCTCACTTGACCTGGAGGAACAGGTTTACAATAGCAGAGTTTCTTTGTCAAGAATGTGTTCTATAACACGGATGTTGACTATTGAGTACAAATGCTTCCAATATATATCTAGAGAGTGTTGTCTATGAGGAACTGTATATTTGGAAGAGTAGAATACAAGTATAGATTTGCTTGAGATCAAGACTATATCAGAGTATAAGAGTAGAAAGCGCAAATAAGTCAGATGATCTTTTCTCTTGAATTCCTGATGCTATTTTTAGTGATGAAGAGTCTCTATGTGTAGTTGCCTTCATTAGCAATCGTTGTATAGTTTCTCCTGTTGGTGATGAAGAGTTGCAGTGAAGAGGAGCGGATGTGTCCCTTCGGATGCGACAGTTGGAGTTTGAAATTACACAGTCGAGCCTATTTTCAGACGTCTGGAAAGTAGCCTCAGACGTCTGGTTTTCATATATTTTTTGTGTTTGGTAGCATTTCAGACGTCTGAGTTTATAATCCAGACGTCTGGTCTTTACTTCTGTTTTGTGTCTGGATGTATGTCAGACATCTGAGTTCTAGATCAAACGTCTGGTTTCTTCTGAGATTGTGAACCAGAGGATTTCTTTAGACGTCTGGCTAGTGTCTTCAGACGTCTGAAACTTGTACATGTTGAGTTCGTGCATCTGTGTCATTGCTCCATTGATCCTATCGACTTGTAGTCTTTTGTAACGTTCTTTGAACCTTGTTTTTGTCTCTCTAGTGATGTTGTTCTAGCAAGTTTAATGTATATGTACATTTGATTTTCGTTGTATAGTTGTTGTCATTAAAACCATGAATTTTATTTCCTAACAATCTCCCCCTTTTTGATGATGACAACTATACAATGTAATTTTTATAAATCTCCCCCTAAATATGTGCTTTCCATTATCTCTCCCCCTTTGTCATTATCAAAAAAGAATGTGGTTTCCATTATCTCTCCCCCTTTGTCATTATCAAAAAAGAATGTGGGAATCATATTTGTAAATTCCAAAATCTTTCCTTTTGTTTCTCTGAGTACCTGCAATAAAAATCATTTTTTGGTACCCACTTACTATGTTAGGGTCCGGGGGGTTAGATCTTTGGAAACCATACCCATTTGGGTGTGGTTGAACCTTTATAAACATAATTTCCATTATTAACTATCATATCAAAATAATCATCAATGTATTTTTCTCTATTTTTCCAATTAACAGGAACCCAAATACTTAGATAATTTTTATTCATATTTCCGTTCAATGATTTTGTACTTCTAGAGAAATTATAAATATTATTGACCATAGTATTATTTGAATTTCTATAAGAATTTGATCTAGACTTTACTCGAAATTTAGTACTAGCACTAACATTTTTACTATACATGAAAGCGTATCTAGTGCTATTTCTACGATCATTTTTATTATACCCTAAACCACTTTTGTCATGTAAAGGTCTAGAACTAGATAAAATCATGTTTAAATCGTTTTGACCTTTATTAAATTTTGTGACTTCAGTGTTAAGTTTATCAAATTTAGCTTTGAAGTTAAAATTATTTTCAAAAGAAATATTACTGTCTTTCAAAATATCCATTTGCTTATTTAATTCAGAATTCTCCCTTTTTATTGTACAGTTCTCTTTTTCGAGAAGAAAAATTCGAGATTCTGAATTATCTAAAGATGATTGTAGTAAATCATTTTTTCTTTTCAAATCCGTAATTTCTTTTGAAAAAGTTTCCTTTTCTTTATCAAAGATAGTATTTTTATTTTGCAAAACATTGATTTCCTCTAAAAGATCATTGTTTTTATCTTCTAACTGTTCATTTTCTTTTTGTAGGAAATCTTTTTGTGAAACAAGTTCTTCTACGGTATTTTCAAAACATTTAGTTTGTTTTATCAAAAATTTATTTTCCTCTTTTAAACTGGAATTTTCTTGCTCACAATCTTTAACTTTTCTAAAGCAATTCTATTAACTTTATTCAAGGTTTAACAATCTTTTAATAATTCATCATGTGCTGACAGAAGATCTTTATATAAAGAATCTAAACATACCAATTGTGATCTGAGTTTAGCCATGAAGCATTTGTTTGTTTTCTCCTTTGAATCTTCTTTATTGCTCTTCCTATTGCCTTGACTAGATCTCTTTATAGCCATTTATTCTAGGATGTTGTTACGATCTCTAGAATCCCAGGCTCTGATACCAATTGAAAGTCTATACGGAGTGGATCGTGTAGTGTATATGCAAGTATATGTGGAAAAATATATGATGCAACTAAAACAATATTAATCTATGTAAATATAAAATAATCACACCAGGATTTTATACTGGTTCGGACCTCCCGTCCTACGTCCAGTCCCGAAGCGCCTCTTCGGAATTTCCTTTCAACTAACCCTCACTTGACCTGGAGGAACAGGTTTACAATAGCAGAGTTTCTTTGTCAAGAATGTGTTCTATAACACGGATGTTGACTATTGAGTACAAATGCTTCCAATATATATCTAGAGAGTGTTGTCTATGAGGAACTGTATATTTGGAAGAGTAGAATACAAGTATAGATTTGCTTGAGATCAAGACTATATCAGAGTATAAGAGTAGAAAGTGCAAATAAGCCAGATGATCTTTTCTCTTGAATTCCCGATGCTATTTATAGTGATGAAGAGTCTCTATGTGTAGTTGCCTTCATTAGCAATCGTTGTATAGTTTCTCCTATTGGTGATGAAGAGTTGCAGTGAAGAGGAGCGGATGTGTCTCTTCAGATGCGACAGTTGGAGTTTGAAATTACACAGTCGAGCCTATTTTCAGACGTCTGGAAAGTAGCCTCAGACGTCTTTTCATATATTTTTTGTGTCTGGTAGCATTTCAGACGTCTGAGTTTATAATCCAGACATCTGGTCTTTACTTCTGTTTTGTGTCTGGATGTATGTCAGACGTCTGAGTTCTAGATCAGACGTCTGGTTTCTTCTGAGATTGTGAACCAGAGGATTTCTTTAGACGTCTGGCTAGTGTCTTCAGACGTTTGAAACTTGTACATGTTGAGTTCGTGCATCTGTGTCATTGCTCCATTGATCCTATCGACTTGTAGTCTTTTGTAACGTTCTTTGAACCTTGTTTTTGTCTCTCTAGTGATGTTGTTCTAGCAAGTTTCATGTATATGTACATTTGATTTTCATTGTATAGTTGTTGTCATTAAAACCATGAATTTGATTTCCTACCAATTAACTCACCTTTGATTTTAGTTTGCAATCCATTCAAATCTTGACTGGTTTCATGATTTTTGACCTTGTATAAACATTATACAGTTTATTAATATTCGAACCAAATTGAACAATTCAATTGCCATTTGATAAATTTAAATTACCAATAATTTATTTTAAACAAATCTTCCCTTAATAATTTATTTTTAATGGCTAAGGTAATTAAATAAGTTAATTTAAACCCAACGAGTAAATTAAAAATGTATATTTACTAAATTAAAAACAAAATGATTTTATACCTTACTGTTAAACAAAAATATCATTTCCATATAAATTTCAAACATGCATGTGTATACACTTATAAAAATAATTTATAGATCTCAATAAAATTCTAATATATATATATATATATATATATATTCACTGTATCTGTACACATTAATATATGTATATATTATCAAATTTAAATTTAAACAAATAACCATTACCTTACTGTTACATACGAGCTCGTCGACCAAGCCTACGACATCCGCCACTGCTACATCGCGAGCCACCCTCGACGGCAATCGCGACTTCGTCGCCTGCTCCTTTTGCCCCAGCGAAATCGAGATCTCATGCAGAGCCGCACGCCCACGAACGCGACTATCCCCAATCGTGTCCCATTTTCCACCTTCACTTTGACGTGCCACCGAACCAAAACGACCTCCGGCTGAGTGCCCAAACGCGAGCGCGACCCCAGAATCGAGCTGCCCCCTATTGTCTCCTCTTCATCGAACTTGATTTGAACAGAGCCGCGATTTGATTTGGGAAAGATTTCATTTTAGGAAACGAGAGATCTTGGAATTGAATTTTTTTTAGAGGAATACCAGATTTTAGTTTGTCCGCCATTTTTTTATTTTGTGAATTTGATTTCGCTCGGCCATTTGATTTTATCTCTGAGAATTAAATTTTCCCAGGCTTCGGCCATTTTATTTTCTTTTGAACGTGAATTTCTTTTTACTGAAGCTTTTCAATTTCTTTTGAATACGTCTGCATTTTTAATGAAAGAATGGGGGAATAGGAAAAGGCGTTTGCGTGAAAGATGCAGGCTACAGTAATTAGCAGAGTAAACCAAAAAGCTTTGATGCTGAAAGAATTTCAGCTGATGCAAAGAAAAATTTGATGGGAAGAATTTGACCAGTCAACTGTATAAATTATTTAAATTTAAATCGTTTCGAAATTACAACTCAAACTCCCAATCTCCTATCAAGGTGTGCCGCTAGGCGTTTATAATGTTATATCCCTATTCCGAACACGATGGAAAAGTTTTCGAGTCCTAATTCGATCGTATGGAGAAGATAGCTTTTTGGACCCAGTTATAATATTTAATTTTCGATATAAATTTCAGCGCGTTTATCTATCGTACGATCACACGACAACTCCAAACGCTCCAAAATTTGAAATTCGATAATAATACACTATTACGGATCAAATGGAACTTGTTTCGTCAAATTCCGAGACTGTGCCTCGAAAGGCTATTTTTAAATTCGATTTAAATAATATATTTTCAAAACTGAACAAAACACTTTTAAATTCAATTTTAAAAGTTCTATCACCTTCGGTATTGTCAATGTAAATTTTTCAAGCCTTCAAATTATTATTAACAAGCTTAAAACTCTCGATTCAGCATTTTACCCAACTTCAATCCATTTAATTTAATAATTAAATTACCCAATAAATAGTGATATTTGAAATTCAAGTTAAAATTTAACTTTTATATATTTAAAATCAATTTAAATATTCCAATTTCAAATGTCCAAAATTCCGGGTCATCACAATATGTGATGCTTTCCAATTAGGAAAACTTAGGAAGAGTGTTTTCAAATTAAAAGATATGATTTCAACTTCAGAACCTCTTGAGTTACTTCATCTAGATTTATTTGGTCCATCTCAAATTCAATCAATAAATCATAATAAATATGTCTTTGTAATTGAAGATGATTATTCTAGGTTTACATGGACAATTTTTATGAAACATAAAAGTGATACTTTTGATTCATTTAAATTTTTTACAAAAAGACTTCAAAACCAACTTTCTTTAAAAATTATAACTATTCGTAGTGATCACGGTGGGGAATTTGAAAATGAAAATTTTGAGAGATTCTGTAATAAAAAGGGAATAACTCATAATTTCTCTTTTCCAGGAACTCCACAACAAAACGGAGTGGTTGAACGTAAGAATAAAACGATTCAAGAGTGTGCTAGAACAATGCTTTCTGATAGTAACTTATCTAAAAACTTTTGGGCTGAAGTAGTCGCTACAGCTTGTTATATATTAAATAGGATTTTAATTAGACCATTAACTAATAAAACACCATATGAATTACTTTACAAGAAGAAACCCATAGTAGCTTATTTTAAAGTTTTTGGTAGTATGTGTTTTATTCTTAATACAAAAGATAATTTAGATAAATTTGAACCTAAATCTGACAAAGGTATCTTCATCGGATATTCTAATAGAAGTAAAGCATTTAGAGTTTATAATTTAAGAACTAACACTATTGAAGAAACAATGCATGTATCTTTTGATGAAAATTTTAAAGATACTGTACAAATAGAAGATGAAGAAGATTTTGTAACTTTAAATAATGAACCTAATGAAACTAATTGTGAAATCATTCAACCTAATAAAAGAATTAGGCTATTAAAAGATCATCCTATAGAAAATATACTAGGAAATATTGAACCTATTGTTAGAAATAGAAATCAACTAAATAACATGAGTAATGTAGCTTTTATATCAACTATTGAACCTAAAAATCCAAAGGAAGCATCATCTGATGATTCATGGATTCTTGCTATGCAAGAAGAATTGAATCAGTTCACCAGAAATGATGTTTGGGAACTTGTTCCTAGACCTGAGGATAAAAGTATAATTGGAACAAAATGGGTTTATAAAAATAAAATGAATGAACTTGGTGAGGTCGTGAGAAATAAAGCTCGATTAGTTGCACAAGGTTATTGTCAAGAAGAAGGAATAGATTTTGATGAAACCTTTGCACCCGTAGCAAGATTAGAAGCCATTAGAATTCTACTTGCTTTCGCAAATTATAATAATTTCAAATTATTTCAAATGGAAGTTAAAAGTGCTTTTCTAAATGGATTTGTTAAAGAGGAAGTTTATGTTGAACAACCTCCGCACTTTGAAGATGAAAGATTTCCAAACCATGTTTTCAAACTTAAGAAAGCTCTATATGGTCTAAAACAAGCTCCTATAGCATGGTATGACAGACTAAGATCTTTTTTATTACAATCAAATTTTGAAATTAGTAAAGTAGATAATACTCTTTTCATTAAAAGAAATAAAAATGATATTCAACAACTACAAGTTTATGTAGATGATATTATTTTTGGTTCAACTAATCATGAAATGGATAAAGAATTTTCTGAAATAATGACAAAAGAATTTGAGATGAGTCATATGGGTGAACTTGCTTTCTTCTTAGGTTTACAAATAAAACAATTAGATAATGGTATCTTTATTACTCAAGAAAAATATGCTAGGGATCTAGTGAGTAAATTTGGTATGACTACTGCGAGTGGAAAAACAACTCCCATGGCAACCAATGAAGCTTTAAATAAAGAAGATCATTCAAAAGATGTAAATCAAAAACTATATAGGTGAATGATTGGATCACTACTCTATATCACTACGAGTAGACCTGATATCATGCATAGTGTTTGTCTCTGTGCAAGACACCAATCTCAACCCAAAGAGACCCACTTAAAAGCTGTGAAATGTATCATAAGATATGTTAAACTTACTTTTGACTATGGTTCATTTTACCCTAAAAATGATTCATTTGATTTAATTTCTTATTGTGATGCTGGTTGCAAATCTGACCGAAAAAATACAAGTGGAACTTGTCACTTTTTGGGGCATTCTCTTGTTTCATGGTTTAGTAAAAAGCAAAACACTGTTTCTTTATCAACAACTGAAGCATAATATATCTCTACTGCTTTGGCTTGCTCTCAAGTCATTTATATGCAACAAACTCGGAAAGATTTTGGATTAACAATTTCAAAATCACCAATTTATTATGATAATTCTAGTGCAATAAATTTGTCTAAAAATACTACTCATCATGCTAGCTAAACATATTGATATCAGACATCATTTTATCAGAGATAATATAAGTAAAGAGATTATTGCTCTTGAATATATCAACTCCGAGAATCAAATTGCTGATATTTTCACCAAACCCTTAAATCAACCTATATTTACTAAATTAAGAAGAGAACTAGACATTTGTTTAATAACTGAGATATAGAATATAGATATAGTAACATATATATACAAGAAAATCAAATTTTTCATAAGGATGTCGACATACCCCTACCACCCATGTCGACATACAACGGCAAAAATTTTAAAATTTGATTTTCCCACTAAAATCTGTTTAAGTAGTTATATAAACCTATGTATTTCGAATTTTTCTGTCTTCTCACTTTTCTTTCTCTGAAATAAAACTTCTATAAATTAAAATTAATGGCCTCCTCCACTAAATCAAACCAAGTTGGCACTATTTCTTTCCCTTCTCCTCATTCTGGTACATTCCAACACACTACACCGGCACGTGTGATAAAGATTGAAGAATCTATGAAGGATGCCATGCAAATGTTGACTGAATTTCAAGTTGCGCAACTAAGGATGGCAAAAGAACAAGAAAAGCATGGCAAAATTCCTCGGAATTTACAAAAATTCCTAATGGATAATCACGCAAATCCTATTGTGATTGAAGAAGATTCTCCCAACATTCACGTGCATAATCTTTTAGAGCACAACGAAGAGGAAGAAGAAGAAGAGGAAGAAGCACCTATGGAAGAAGACGACAACGTGGTCTGTGTAGGCGAAGTCTGTTTTGGCAAAGATGGGAATTTGGTTGAACAACGTGGAAACTTTTGTTTTCATTATCCAAATTGTTCGATTCACAAATATCCAATTGTCAAAAACTCTCGTTAGTATTGTTATTCTATAATTTATGTACTTAAATATATTTGTATGTTTATGTTTCGTATATACATGTAAATATAACATCGTATATAATAAAATATTTGTTTCACTTATTATACTTCCTTATTAGTATTTAATTTAAATAGTATTAGATTAAGGGGGAGTTTAGGATTAGTTTTTTGTTGATGACAAAGGGGGAGAAATATAAAATAGAGTAGTTAGGCTTAGATTAAGGGGGAGTTATTAGTTTTAGGGGGAGTTATTAGTTTTAAGGGGAGTTATTGTGAAGGAGAAGTATATTTTATAAACATAGGTTGTCATCATCAAAAAGGAGGAGATTGTTAGTCCTTGAGAAGGTTGGTTTTGATGACAACAACCTTAGAACTTGTTATAAAATATAAATACTAACATTATAGTTTAGATATATATATATATATATATATATATATATATATATGTATGTATATATGTATATATATGTATATGCAGGATATAAACATGCAGGTACCAAGAATGAAGACTGTACAGTATAGAGATAAAAGAATGATGAATTTAAAGATCAAAGGTATCAAGATTGAAGACTCATGAGTATCAAGAAATCAAGTTATCAAGAGTTCAAGATTTTAATAGTACAAGGTAAGTATTGAGTCTAGAATTATGTTAAAACTTCTTGAAAACACTTACTTCTTTATTCGAAATTTATTCGTGGCACGGAATCCACTTCGAGCCTGTTAAAGGGATGGAACCCTAGTGGGATGGAATCCACGACAATATCTAGTGGAACATATAGTGGTCCTATTTTGATATCCACTAATTTTATAAAAATGTTTTTCAAAAATATATCTCTTATTTTAAATGTTTTCAAAACCTTCTTTTCAAAAAGACATCTCTCTTGTTTGAAATATTTTAGCCTCAAAACTATTTTTATCATTTTTAATATTTTGATTTCAAAATTGTCCTTGTTTTTAAACCATCTCTTGTTTTAAATATTTAGCTTTAAAATATTTACTCAGATTTTAAATCACTTTATAGATTAAGATTATATATATTAAAAATTACTTTCTAAACTCTTTTATACATTTAAACTATATTCAAATATATTTACAAAGTTTTAGAAATCATTTTAACAAATTATTGAAACCAATTTTAATAAGAAAATCAAAATCACCAATTTTTCCTAGAGCATGTCGACATCCCTCAACCCCCCATGTCGACATGGTGCCTGTTAAATTCAAAATTCAAATTTTCAAAAGAAATGTCTATTCGTCGTATCCTTTCACGAATAGATATAGCTATTGATTTCCTATAAATACCAGTAGTTCTAAACGAATTTATCATCAAATTTCAATTGTTTTCTCTTCTTTTCATCTTCCACATTTATCCTAAAGAAATCCCAAACTATACTCTGCCGAAATACCAAGTGAATCAAACTTGATTATCTCTTGTTTGATTCTCTGTCACTCTCTCCATAAGATCTCAGTGCTATTAAGAGTTATATGATTATTTGTAAATCAAACTGTTGAGTAAAAGGTGCGGTTGAGCCTTGAAATCAATTGGGTGTGATTGTTGCCCCGGAAATCGATTAGGTGACCTTATGGCCTGGTAAATCAAGAGAGTTTGCCCCAGACTCGAATACAGGAGGGTGTACCTCGTGGCCTTGAAATCGAGGGTGTAATCTGGGAGATTATTTTGATAAGAAATCTGTACGTTTGTGCGGGACTGGATGTAGGGTAACTCCGAACTAGTATAAAATCCTGGTGTGTTCTTTCCTTTACTGCTTTTATTTATTATTTGCATCTGTGGCTGATTCTGTGATTATATCTGTGTCTGTGAATTGCATTTGTTGGTGATTAAATTTACATAAGTTTCAAAAAGATTTAGAAAATCAACAAAACACTATTCACACCCCTCTAGTGTTATTCCAGCCTTAAGATAATTCGCATTTGTCACAAGTATATTCCTTGCTTTCATAGTTCAGTGAGTATAACTTATTCTGTGGGTGTAATTTAATTATTTTATAGTGAGTGTAATCTTAATCTCTTTCCTTTGACTCATTTACATTTTGATAAATGTTCTGTTAACTATTGGTTGTAAATTGTTAATAATAATAGGTCTGTTATTATTCTTGTTTGGTTGTTTGATTTGTGCTCAACCAGTTTATAAGCAATAACCTTGACGTTTAGTTAAAGGGAACGTACACCACCTTTTAACTTAGGATTGACATTTAGTGACTTTTTGGTTAAAAGGAAATAACACCCCTTTTAGCTATCTTATTTGATTAAGAGGGAGCTTCATCCCTCTTGGTCGTATTCTCCTTTAAATATGATGGGTTTAAGTTATGATTTAAATGGAAGTTTTAAATCTTGGTTTAAAGTATTTTAAAGGAGCTTTGAAATTTATATAAGTGATTGATCCTCTATCTGTGAGATTTAGAACCGAAGTGTCTAGGAAAGGCTAGGAGCGACCAGTGCCCTGACACACCTGCCTTTATTTCTGGACAAGGGATAGAGTAAGTTAAGAATATCAGAAGCATGACAAATGTAGGAGATTTGATTTCCATAAATGATCTTTATAATTATGATGGTATGGACAACATTCGTTTTTCTTATAGACAATTGTTTTTGATCCATTTAAGTGTGCTTTTGAAATATGAAATCCTCCTAAATGTTTTGTGAATATACCTATACCAATAAGATAAGTATATGGATATTTTCCAAGCATTGAAAGTGTTTAATATTTAATTTCCATATACGATCGTTTTGTTATCCCCGATAGTTAATATCTTGACTATCGATTTCGATACCTTTCTTCCTTTTGTTTTTGTTTCATCAATCTAAGACGATTTGTTTCTTATTTGGAGCATTGATATCCTTTATCGGAAATGACTAAATAAAGAGCGAGTAGGGGCCAAGCTATGTGGAGTTGCTCCTATTAGGGTATTGTCACATCTACTCTAGATTGGTTTCGGTTGTGTGCGAACAGAGTTGTGAAATACTCGAATACTCGATAAGGTTGGCAGGGTCCGGCTTAGAGGTTTCCGAGAGCCATCATAGTTCTCAAGTATATTTTCTAGAGGTATACTTTCAGTAAAGGGGGTGCACCCTCCTAGTCAATGTTGGAAAAATTCCTTTTCCTTATTTTTGATTCAAACCTTTGGATTGATTCCTTCTTAATTGCATCAAGAAGCATCTTGCGCTCTTTGCGATGTTTAACTATTTTTGTCCATTCTTTTATGGTTGGATGTTGTCCTTGTGAGGGGAAACCCATTCCGTGTTTTGCAACATGGTCTCACAAGTTATTCTATGTGTTCTATTTTTTTTATTTGGAGTTTACTTATACCAGACTTATTGTCTGACCTGAGTTATTTATTCTCCCTAAATTCTCAGGTACTCATTTATATTTGAGTAGTCTGAAAGTGACATGTTTCTTTGGGCCCTTTTGAAAATGATGGACGAGCACGAGGCTCCTTATCTATCTAGCTATTCATTTCTGCTGTTATGAGATGTTGGCTCTTTGTATGTGTATTTTATATCAAGGCAGGTTGTTATAACTGGCTAGAATGATAGTAGTACTTTTGTTGTAACTCTGATTACTTCATGTTAGGGAGTAACCTTATATACTATCTCATTGTTATGTTATATTAAACCGTTCAGTTGTGAGATTTTTGTTCTATTCTGGTATTTTACCCTATGACAACTCATCTTTCGGATGCTTGGGCAACAACACATGAATATCATGGATGTATTAAGTGTCATTCTGATGGGTCAGAAAGGTAGGTCATCACAGTTGGTATCAGAGCTTCGGTTAAGCGAATACCTTAGCATGATTGGGGTACAACTCATTAGAGATAGGGTAAGTAACGCCCTAGAATGAGTTTTTCTAGAGAGAGCTTATTTGTAATTCATATAATAATAATTATTATTATCCTCTAAAGTCCCGTTTTAGATCCTTTGGTGTTGTTTCCTTAAACTATTTCGATCCTATTTTTGTATTCTAAAGATACCTGCTATTTGTTCGGATAATTGAAAATGAATACAAGAAGAGAAGGAAGTAGAGGATCTAGAACTAGCACAGCTACCAATGGCAAGGTACCTAGAAATGCTACTGTGTCAGCTGTAGATCCGGTAGAGGAAATGGAAGTGCAAGTTTAGCCCCTTATGAACTTTACGGCTTTGTGTAAAAAAATTACCACTTTTGGTGGGAAACCGTTCTATAGGACTGAAGATATTTTTTGAGTGCAGATGTGGCTTCGATCTTGTGAAAGAATATTTAGAGATCTTCGGTTGGAGGATGCGGATAAACGGCCATTGGCATAGTGACAACTTTAAAAGTCGGCGATGGATTGGTGGGATTCAGTAACAGCTAATACTCTGAAGGAGGAGTTTTCTTGGGCCTAGTTCAAGGAAGATTTTGAAGCACGGTTTATTCTGAAAGCCGGAAGAACTCAGTTGTTTAGAAGATTCATTGACTTAAAGCAGGGTCATACGACAGTGTCGTAGTATGAGCATAAGTACAATGCTTTGTCCGGTTTTGAACTTGGATTGATAGCCACACCGCTGAAGAAAAATAAAATGTTTGTGAATGGAATGCGACCTGAGTTCCATCGTGAAATGATCAATAATCTTATGGGTACATTCACCAACATTATTAGCATGGCTTTGAGGTTTGAGGCTCTTATATTAAGAAAGGAGTCCAGAAGGGCGTAGTACTAGCAGTAAGTGCCAAGTGTTTATCAATTATACAAGTTGAAGGAAAGCCAAACTTCAAGCGTAAGTTTAAGGGAAAAAAGCAGGGTGCAGGGAAGAAACCCGAAGATGGGGCTCCAGCACAGAAGAATCAGACCAACTTGGCCGACATTCTTTGTTTCAAGTGCAACAAGATGGGCAGTTTTGCAAATCACTGCCCAATTGCCACATGTATTAATTGCGGCCAGCCAAGACACATGAACAATGAGTGCCCTTTCCCTAAAAAGGATCTCAAGGACAAACTTTTACCATTGAAGAGATATCCACTTCTTTAGGTCAAAAAGGGAAGCAAGTGTTGCAAGGTACATTATCCATCTATGGTATTCCTGTAAGGTGTTATTTGATACAGGGGCTTCCCATAGTTTTATTTCTTATGATCTAATGAACAAAGTAAACCATAAATATGTTATTGTAAGTAATCCTCTTTCTGTGTCAAACCCAATTGGAGGTTCGACAAATCTTGACACTATGTGTCTAAATGTACCTATTTCTTATCGAAATCATCTCTTTCCTTTTGACTTGTTTGTTCTTAGGTTTATGGGTTTCTGAGTGCTGCTTGGAATGGATTGGTTATCTAAGTTTAAGGCTATCTAGAATTGTGGTAGAAGGCTTGTCAGAGTTAGCGATGTTGGAGATGCTGGTGTTGATATTAGTTATGAAGAGCCTAAGAAGTTAATGGGCAGTTTTCTAAATTTACTCAAAGTGGTTAAAGCGAAGCTAGGATATGTGCCGGTTGTTGGGGATTTCACTTATATTTTTGATGAGGTGCAAGGTTTACCTCCTCACTGTGAAGTGGAGTTCCGTATTGATTTGGTTCCGAGAACCAGACCAATTGTACAACCCCTAGGAGGAATGGCTCCGAAAGAGAAGAGGGAGTTAGAAAGGAAGACTTGATTTATTGTAGAAGGGCTTGACTGATGCAGCAACTCAAGTTGGGGATCGCCAGTCGTCTTTGTTACAAAGGCGGACAGTTCTCTAAGGTTATGTGTAGACTATCAGGAGTTGAAAAAAGGACTATCAAGAAAAAATATCCTTTACCAAGGATCGACGATATATTTGACCAACTCCACGGTGCTCGGATATTTTCTCAATTAGATCTTGCCACCTGTTTCCACCAATTAAGAGTAGTAGAGGAGAGTGTTCCCTTAACAGCTTTTCGGACTATCGAAAATTTCTACGAGTGGTTAGTTATGCCATTTGGACTGACTAATGCACTCGCTTATTTTGTGGACATAATGAATCAAGTATTTCAAGATATTCTTAATAAATTTATTCTCATCTTTATTGATGACACTCTTATCTAATCAAAGATAGAGGAGGAACCCAAATATCATCTCCGTGTCGTACTCGATACCTTAAGAAGCCATATGTTGAAGGCTAAGTTTTCTAAGTGCCATTTTTGGAAATCCGAAGTTAGGTTTCTAGGGCATGTTATTTCGAGAGAAGGCATATCGGTGGACCTAGCTAAAGTTGTTGTGGTTCAAGACTGGAAGAATCCCGAAAGTGCGACGGAAGTTAGAAGTTTCTTGGGATTTCTGGGTTTTGTACCGTAGGTTTATCAAGGACTTCTCGAAGATTGCTTCTCATCTGATGAAGTTAACAAAGAAAGATGTTAAGTTCGTTTGGACTTCTAAGTGTGATCAAGCATTCAATGAATTGAAAGAGAAGTTGATTAGTGCTCCTGTTTTAACCATTCCAGATGGGAGCGAAGGTTTAACCATGTATACTAATGCTTGTGGAACATGATTAGGAGCAGTTCTGATGTAGCATGGGAAAGTTATTGCCTATGCAAGTCGACATCTAAAGCCACATGAGAAAAATTATGCTACGCATGATTTGGAGCTTTTGGCTATTGTCTTCGCATTAAAGATGTGAAGGCATTCTCTTTTGGGTGAAAGGTTCGAGTTATACATGGACCACAAATCCTTAAAATACCTTTTTACCCAGAAAGATTTGAATTTGATGCAGCGGAGATGGTTGGAGTTTCTTGCTTCTTATGATCTAGAGGTTCTTTATACACCCGAGAAAGCGAACGCCGTTGTTGATGCACTGAGTAGGAATGTAGCAATGGTTGCAAACCTAGAAGTTAAGCTAGTATTGCTAGAGAGGATTGCATCCATTCAAGAGGCAGATCCTATTTTGGCTCGGCTTAAGAAGGATGTTGAAGAAGGTGTTGTTTCTAGCTTTGAGATCAATCTACGGGACATATTGAAAATGAATGGGTGTATTTGTGTTCCAAACTTTGATGGACTTAGGCAAGAAGTGTTAGCTGAATGCCACCGTTCAAAGTAACCTTTTCATCCAGTAGTGACCAAGATGTTCAAGGATATTAAGAGGGTATTCTGGTGGAAGAGAATGAAGCGAGATATTTCAAACTTTTTGAGTTGTTGTGCAAACTGCCAGCAGACTTAGAGTGACCAGCAGAAGACAACTGTACTGGTTCAGCCACTTGAGATACTAAAGTGGAAGTGGGAGCATATCTCTATGGAATTTATTGATGGGCTTCTTAGGTCAAGAAGAGGTAACGATGGCATTTGGGTTACAGTCGATCGGCAGACCAATAGTGCCCATTTCATTCCTATTAAGCTGACTAGGACTGCTATGATTCTGGCGAGTTTGTATGTGAAGGAGGTTGTGAGACCCCATGGGATTCCTCATAATATTGTAAGTGATCGAGACCCCGATATTCACTAGAAGATTCTGGAAGGGACCGTAGACTGCTTTAGGGACCGAGCTAAGTCTAAGTACAGCTTAACATCCCTAAACATATGGCAGACGGAGAGAGTGAACCGGATCTTGGAAGATTTATTGCAAGCATGCATTCTAGACTTTGGGGGTTCTTGGGAAGATCATTTACCCTTAGTCGAATTCACTTACAACAATAGCTATCAAGCAAGCATTGGTATGGCCCCTTTTGAAGCTCTTTATGGTCATCCAAGTCGTTCTCCTTTGTGTTGGGTTGAATTTGGAGATAGACTTGTTCTTGGACCCAACATGATCTTAGAAGCCAATGAGAAGGTAGCTAATATTAGAAGAAAGATGAAGGAAGCGCAAGATCAGCAAAAGTATTATGCATATCAAAGGCGTAGGGATCTAGAGTCCTCAGTCGGGGACTTGGTATTTGTAAAAGTCTCTCCTCTGAGAAGTTCCATGAGCTTTTGGAAGACAGGGAAGTTAGCCCATCGATATATTGGCCCTTTCCCCATACTGGACCGGATTGGTAGACTTACATATAAAGTGGAATTACCAGATGGACTATCAGATGTGCACAATGTATTTCACATATCTCATTTATGTAAGTATGTAAACGACCCTTCAATGATAGTAGAACTGGCACAACAAGTTGATTTGGACACTACACCAAAAGTGACTTTTTACTGCAATTAGTCCTAGCGTTCAAATAGTGAAAGCTTTAGACACCATATTTGGCGGTATTATTTTCAAGGTTTAACGCTGACAAATTTTTTTTTGTTTTTCGCCTCTTAACACAATATTCATCCCCATGTAAGTTGGAAAAAAAGCCCATTTTCTCATCTCTTCACACAGTATTCATTTCCCTCTCCCTCAGTTTCCACTTTCCCTTAGGTGGATTTTGATTTCAACTCTTAATCCTCCATGTCGATTTCTCTATCACTAGCTAAACTTGGCGGTTTTGCTTTCCACTTTGGGTTCCCTACCTGTGGTTTCCCTAAACTAAGCGGCTTCACTTTCCACTTCGGTTTCCCTCTTCGCGGTTGCCCTAAATTTGGCTGAGAACGAAGAATTTGGTGAGCATTTTTTTACCCTAGTTTTCAGTTCGATTTCAAATCATTGTTTGTTATCAGATCGAGTTCAAAGTTTACCCTATTTTTATTCAGATCTTGCATATATGATATAATAATTATTGCTTACAACTGACGATATTGCTGAAGATAATATCATGTTCAAAGTTTCTCCTATGTGTTTGGGTGTGTGTAGTCCTTGTATAGCCTAAGATAATGCTTAATGCTTCATTGTTGTCATATTAAAGATGAAATATCATTTAGACGAAATTAGTGTATGTAGTAACATTTGTTGTTTGTTGTGCCACTATTTGTCAAGCTGATCAAATCAATAATAATGCAGTTTCAGAATGATTTTAATTCCAGCTTAATCTACAATTGCTCTTGCTTTTGTATGAAACAGTTAACAAATATTAGGTGGTTTGAATGCAAAATATGGACATTAGAACAAGGTCAACTGAAATTTATTATGATCAACATAAGATTATTTGAAATTTATTGTAACCATACAAGTAGGTACTTTGATTTTTCATGACCCATGATAGTACATTACACCAAGTGGTTTTGAAGATGTAGGTGGTGTGAATTTTGAAGATGTGTAACTATAAGCATGTGCAAGTATATAGCTGTATGTGTTTATGAATATCTACGTTGACTATGAGTGTGTGCACAAGGCTTTTGAATCTTAAATCATAAAGTATAAGTATCTAATTGTAAATTTTTTATAAAGAAGCACGATGTAATAGTTTATTATGATAGAATTACTCAACTTTAAACATATATATATCAAATATGAAAAGGGGAATCAGTTCATATCTAGACTGTACAGTACTTCAAATATAGTTCTACATCCAATGTTAACTTTTTACGAGTTCGATTCAAATCTTTTTCGTGTTCTTTTTATTTCTATTGATTTCCATTTTCACATTCTATTATTTACTAAATAGTAGTGTTTTTTAATGAACACGAACATGATCTGTTTGCAACCAAATTGGCAACAAACACCCGAGAATAGGTTTAAATAGTGAAATAAATGAAGAAATTAAATGGAAACAGAGTAACAACACTGAATATCAAGAAAAAATGCAGCAGAAAACAAAACACCAAGATTTATAGTGGTTCACAATTGACTACCTACATCCACTTTGAATATTCTTTTTATTGCTTCATAATTCACTTGATTACAGTTACAATCAGTAAGAAATAGTAAGAGGTCAGAGAAGAACAAAGAAAGTTGAATATAATAATGGCAGAGTTTCACTTGCAACCCCCAAAATAGTCCCTCAGTATGGCCCCCTGCCCCTGTATTTATAGAGGAAGGCAGCCTCCAATCTAACTGACACTTTGGCACCTGAACCCCCTTAACCACATGGGCCCACCATAAGGAGAGCTAGGCTCAACTCTCAATGGATAGGGGTCAATACCAACCCCTCCATGGGTTGAGTTTGGGGCTAGCGACCCATATGGTAGCTCTCTTATGGTGTAACATGATGGTAGTTCAAGTATTACGACATTTGGACATGTGGAGCTATGATTCTGGTAGTGCTTTGGTTTGAGTTCTAAACTGATCAGGGAAGTGCCGACCCCTATCTGTATCCTCAACACATACCGATCCATCTCCCTATAAGGTGCATGCCGACCCATCCTCCTTGGACTATACTATGTCGAGCCTATCCTTCTGGGAACATATTATGCCGATCCATATCTTATGAACACGCTATGCTGACTACCAGCATGCCGACCACCAGTATGCCGACCCCACTGTATCCACATCCTATGTCGATCCCACTATTTCCACATCCTATGCCGATCCCACTATTTCCATATCCTATGTCGATCCCTCTATGCTTCATCCATATTATGCCAAGCCAAACTCACTATGCCCATTTGTAGAAGCCATCAATATGCTGATCCCATTTGTTTTACAAGTTATGCCAACCCCTTCGCACTCCCCTCAATCTGTTAAACATCCATTCCGATCCTTATTCCAACCAAACCAAATTCCATGATTTTGACATCCTGTATTATCTATATGTCGACCTTACTCACCCTGGGCTGGATATAACTTTTTAGACATTATACTCTGGTCATGTGGATGTTGTCTCGTGACCATCCTTCCCAAGAATAGTTGAGTCTGGACTTCATAATCAACCTTGTGTAGCCGGGCCAAGGTACCGGGTAACACTTTCCTCCCAAAGTACGTCTTGTGAATAACATGACGTGCTTTGAACTGGAGAAACCCAGGTTCCCAGGAACAGGCCTATCCACGTCACTGGTTGATTATTGTTCTTTTATTAACTTTCGATAGAACATGTCCGACATCTCGTTCCATTTGAATGCATAGATTTGGTCATATGGAGTCTTCAGGTTTCTTCCTGACTTAACTTTTCAAAAAGTTAAATTGATAAATCTCTTCCATGCACGTTCATACACATGTTTTCGTTATTGACTTCTGGATGTGTTCGGACATTCGTCGACCTTTACCAAAGTACTTTATTCTATATGTTTTCGTTTACCGTCTAATCTTCACGATATCGGTTGCCATTCAGTTTTCAAACATCTGCCATTACTTTCTGTTCCCCTTTCTATTTCATTTGCATCCATCATCCATGCACATCCCCCTTTTTCTTCCATTGTATATTTTTATATTTTTATTATTTTTATTTTTATTTTATTTTTTGGTAGGGGGGTCGGCATTTGGTATGCCGATCCCTCGGTGAATCCGTATGGATAGGGATCGGCATACCCTAAGGCCGATCCCTTTTTAATATCATGACCAAGTCTCCGGGTTATGGCCTGTTCCTCTTCCACCTATCTCTCTCTCTCATATAAAAACTCATACCCCCTCTTCTTTTTCTTTACTTAATCTTTCACTTTATTTGCCCTTGTACAAGTATTCAACCGAACCCAAATCATAGCCATTTCCCTTTCTCTTAACCCTAAAGCCAAAAACAAGCACGAAACTCCATCCCAATCCATGTCGCCTGCAATTCATCCTTAATCCAAAGTTTCATCAACTCGTCCATAACTCAATTCGATATATATAGGTATGGCGCCTCTTTTTTAATCGTGTAGTGAGTCATGAATCCCGAGTTTGCGTGAGTTTGAATGTTTTTTAGGTGCATAACTTGATGGGTTTCATTGAGATAGGCAGGAGATGAGGATAAGATGATGAAGTAGGGGAAGAAGAAAGAGGACGGAGGGTTCGGCTGGTGGCCTAGAAGGGATGGAGGAGAGTTGGGTCCTTCTCTCCTTTTTTTTAAGTGAACTTAGGAAAAAGGGGTTGGTGTTGATCAATTGGATGTAAGGGCATGTTAGAAGTTTTAAGGAGTAGCTTTGTTGAGGGATCGGTGAGAAGTAGCAGCGAAGGGAGAGGTCGGTGTACGAAGTGGATTTGATGAGAGGGATCGATAAGAGTTGGTTCTGTGAGGGATCGATAGGAGTTTGTTGTATGAGGAATTGGTTGTGAGGGTTAAAGAATAGGGTTCGGTATGTAGGCTAATGGGAAGTGATCGGTATTGCCAAGTGAAACTAAGTGTAGGGATCGGCTACGAGGTTAAGGCATAGGGGTCGGCATACATAGCAGGGATCGATGTTGATCATAAGAACCATCTTAACTCAAGTTATTTAAACATATGACTATACACTGCCTTGCCCAAGCATAAAGCGACTAATAATAACGCGACTAGCATATCTAGACCAGTGGAGTTAAGTTTGAACGAGCAAATTTCCAATTTACTCAACATGAACTAAGTATAAAATTGGCCCAACATACTCGAACAATGGACTTCATAATTCAGAATGTCAATATCTGACCCTAAAGCTTTGGTTGCCAATTACCCTTCATGCCATTTGAGATGGTCAGCGATGACGGTCTCCCTAGGTTAAAAATCCAGGCTTTGACATTTTACTTTTGCTTTTATGATTTCAAACTGCTTATGTTTATTTCATATTGCGCTGCACTAGTTCACACACAACATGGGGGGACAGGTTATTATTTCTAATATTGATTGTCTACTGAGTATAGTTGACATAGATCCCAAGTTATATGAAGCATCCAACCACAATGTCTTCTGAATTTTCCATGAGATCAAGTTCTTCTACCTTCTGACAAGCATGCACCGAGTCAGCATATAGAACAAGCAGGGGGATCTGACCCACAAGCAAGTCTTTTTCCCAACATCCCAGTCCTTCCTACGGAAGTTATTGACCCAGCTCCCGATGCTGCGGAGGATGCTATCATTTTGAACAATCCGGTTGACTTATAAGCGTCCAAAATCGGCGAGGTTGCCCTTCGTCGATTATGTTCTATCCACGGGATTCCCATTGAAGACGTTTTGGTTTCATCATGACAAGATAAACCTCACTTGCCCCCAGTCGGATATACAGCATGCAACAAGTTTATGTGCTGGGCCGGATGCGTGCCACCGTTCAACTCTTTTGTTTGTGAAATGGTGAGATTCATGGGAATTGCTCCTACTCAGCTACACCCTAACAGCTATGCTTTTATCCATGGCACTTTTCTTTTCTTCATGAATGTCTTATTTCGTTCGCCAACTACCAAAGACATCCGATACATTTACAACTTCAAAAAATGGGTCGATAGTCCTTCGTATGTCTTCCTTGAACCCTTGCCCAAATGCAGGTCTTAACGGGCGCATGGAATAAGCTCTCCTTATTCAAACACGAGTGGTTCTACGTACGATGTCCTCCCGGCTTCGCAAGAAGATGGTTGGAGGGACGTAGTGCAATTTCTGCCTTTGCATTTAGTTCAAAGATTCAAATCGCAGCTTCTTCCTTAATCGTACTAATTTCTTCAACTCTTTCATGTGTTTACCCTCAGCCTGAAGGCATCGGATACTCCAGGGTTGTTGCAGCTATTCACGCTACTTCGGTGGAGGATCGAGAAACCAAACTCCTCGTCACCGATAAGTTGCTCTCGCTATTTGGGCTGTTAGAAGACGGCCGCATAATTGGTCTCACTGAAGTCCGAAGACTGTCATTGAGAGAAGGGGAGAACTAAATGACCCTGCAGTGCCCACTGTTGAGGGAACCCAAGAAGGCACCGAAAAGGGAGAGATAAAGGAATTAGAAGATGTAGGGCCGAGAAATGAAGACGTAGGCCTTGGAAAAACGCTGGCGGTTGAAGCTCCACATACTAGCCAATCACAACCTCTCCCGAAGAGGGGAAAAAGTTTAGCGTACAAAATTCGTAAAAGGAAAGCTGGGGCAACCCGAGAATTCATCATAACTCCAGTTGAAAAAGGATCGTCTTCCCAACAGATGGAGAGCTTGTTGAAAGGACTCTCCGACATTTCCATCTCGGACGATTTTATAAATTACAATTTCATTAATCTTGACGTCGAAGGGCTTAACTCACCTACGAGAAGCGGCGAAGGCATGCAACCTTCTAACAGATGAGAAGAAACTCTAATGTGTAAAGCTAATGTAACTGGTCCGTCGGGGGGAAACACTAGGACACACACAAGCACTCCACCATCCACTTATGATTAACTCTTTACATAACAACTCCTAATATGCTCCTATTTGGCTTTTTTATAGGTGCAATGTCTCACTTGCATGCTTTCGATCGTCTCCGTGACTCTTCCACTTACTACTGCTCAGGTCGGGATTCTGAATCTAGAAGACGCTGAGACAAGGATGAAGGACGGGACAGAGTTTATTATTCTCGAGAATCTTCTTCGTCGTCCAAAAGGAAGTCTCAGACACATGCTCCACGCCAAGGCGATCCATCAAGCCCTCCTACTCATAGCGGAGATAAATCTTCACACTGGGGTTCTCTAGATGCCGCTCCCCATGACCAACACTCTGGGTCATCAAGCACAAGGCAATCCCGCGAGCATCGTAAACATCCATTGGTTGCATATGAACAGATCCCCCCAGTCCCTACCCTAGATCCTACCACAGCAGAGAAACTAGCTGAACTCAAAGCTACTTTCCTGAAAATTTGCTTCGACGGGCTCAAGTTTCTTCCCTCCATACACATCATTCATGGGAGTGCCAAAGAAAGTTCGTTAGCATGCATGAATGATGTGTACATCTAGCATGAAGCATTCATTCATTTAACTGAAAAAGTCGCCGAAGTTTCCATCGAGCGCCAGAATGAGATTAATCGCCTTAAGTTAGAGGCCATTCACGACAAAGATATTATCAAACATCAAGACATTGAACTACTCGAATATAAGGCTCAACTTTCCAAGGCAAAGAAAAATGCGAAGGAAATGGCTGAGGCAGTAAGTCGCTTAGAGACTTCGCACAAGAGGGAACTGGACGTTGCACTTCAACGCAACGACACCTTGGCTTTAGAGAAAGACTCCTTACAAAAGGAGAAAAATGTCTTAGCCTGCCACTTTGAGGAGCTAGAAAAATCACTGTCCAAGGAGAGGGAAGAAAAAATTGAGGCACATGAAGAGTCGCAAAAATACCGCGAAGAGATTGTTGAAACAAGGAACTTAAAGACGAAACTCGATGAACAACTCGCCCAAATCGAAGTCTTGAAAGAAGCCGCCCGTGAAGATGGCACGAAAGAGGTGCTCGTAGAATCCAACTCCCAGGTTGAGGCAGCCACTGAGTCCGGCACAGAAGAGATCAAGTGCTTGTTCGATCCGCTCATTGCCGAATACAATGCAAAAAATCTCCTTCACCGTGACTTGACTTTTTTTGGCGAAGACAATCTCGAATCACTTGCCAAAGCTTGGGAGATCATCATAAAAATCAAGAAAGAAGAGTTGGGAGCAGCAGAGCTTGATGAAGAGGCACTTGCGCAGGAAGTGATCCGGGGAAACGGACCGTCTGATTTGGCTGCCGCGAAACTTCAATTCTGCAAAGCTCCTGCACCGCCTAAGGAAAAAGAATATATCGTAGGGCCTTCTGGAACTGAACCCAGGGTCCTCCTCCTATTCAGTAGGCTGAAACGTCATCTTCCCAACCCATAGAGCAACACGCCGGCTATGATCTAGACAGGCCCGGACTTGGCATGCACATGCTGTCTCCCATCATTGAAGGGAGTACTCTAATGACTACTGAGAGCCAACCGGATGCTGGTACTGTATTGAACCCTTCAAATCAAATAAGTTATTATTTCTGACATATAATGGCTATAGACTAATGCTTGCATTTTTATGAAACTCTGTAGGTCATCCTGGTACTGAATTAACTCCTAGGAGCGATGTCGCCATAGAGCAGGAAGGAAAAGTGGCAGAGGCTGCAGCTACTACAGATACTCCGGGGCCCGATGCTCAAGTTATTGGGGCACTCGATGAGGACAAGCCTGAAGACCCATCTTTTGCTGAAGAGCTTGACGACGTAGTAGTCACGGGTGCTTCAGAGCATACCACTAAACTCAGCATGAAAGAACAAATTGAAGAGGAGGAAAAATCAAAACGTGAAGTAAAGGGTGATCTTGATGTGGTGGCAGTTGAAGATCCTCTTCTTAGGCCTCTGTAATTCATCCCGCCTGGCAGGACAACTCCTATTGAGGTTCCTTCTCCTTCCTCAAGTGCCCCCACTAAGGGCGGAAAAGGATCTCGAAAGAGGCGCTCAACCGATTCAACTCCTGAAAAACCGAAGAAGGAGAAGAAATCGAAGAAATAGTTTGCATCTTGTGTTAGTGTGTATTGTTTGGATAAGTTAGACATGTGTTTCTTTTGTTTTTTCTCTTAGTAGCAGATACACAGGCGTGGATTCCGACCTTTCAAATAATTTGTAAGGAATTTTTGAGGTTGTGAATAATTTTTTTTTCTTGGTTAATCATCGAGTGAATTATTACTTCAACAGTAGAGTACTTTCTTCCCATTCCAACTACTTGTAATAATTTCCATAAGTTTCGTTGATAATTCACTATATCGATCTCGAAGCCTCTCCGTAGGCGCCATTTTAACTCGTAAGCGACACCAAGCTGGAACCCTAACTAACAGTTGTATTTTGCTGCTAACAGTTCAAGCCTCTTCCGTTGATTTGAGATCGGTACTCGTGGGATAGCGAATGACCGGAAACTCGTTTGTCCACCCATTGAGTTTTCGAGTTAGCCTGTAGTTTGTGGACTTAGAATTTTTTAGTCCGCGGTCAGGGACTTAAAATTTTCATCAAATCGTTTATACTCTAGTTCGCTTCAGGGACTTAGAGTACTCTAGTCTGAATCAGTGACTTGAGATTTTTCGTCAAATCGTTTATGCTCCAGTCCGATTCAGGGACCTAGAGATTTTTGTCAAGTCTTTTATACTCTAGTCTACTTCAGGGACTTAGAGTACTCTAGTCCGCTTCAGGGACTTGGAGATTTTTGTCAAGTCGTTTATACTCTAGTATGCTTCAGGGACTTAGAGATTTTCGTCAAGTCCTTTATACTCTAGCCCGCTTCAGGGACTTAGAGTACTCTAGTCCGCTTCAGGGACTTAGAGATTTTCGTCAAGTCGTTTATACTCTAGTCCGCTTCAAGGACTTAGAGTAGTCTAGTCCACTTTAGAGACTTAGAGATTTTCGTTAAGTCATTTATACTCTAGTCCACTTCAGGGACTTAGAGTACTCTAGTCCGCTTCAGGAACTTAGAAATTTTCGTTATTCTCCTACCTTTAGCGACCTTTGTTCCTCATTATGAAAATTGCCTTTTGATTCATCTATAGAAATCGCCAGCCGAGCAAACTAACAAAACCCCCCTTGTTCATTCTCATCGGGGATCGGTATAACCGGCCAATTTTTAACTCTACACATCTGTTCATACATCGCAAATGTCGATATCAATCAGTTCCAACACATACTTAGCATAACGTGCAATAACAGTAGTTTTTGCAAAGGAAGCTTCAAGCTTTTATTCATCATAAAAATAGGAACAGAATAACTTGTCTTATTACATATCAAAAAAAAAAGTCTGTACCAAAGCAAATATTGAAAGCAGATACTACTGAAATGTGAAAGAAATAGTCTAGGTGAAATAGCATCATAAATGCTCGCTATTCCACACTCTCGGAAGCGTCACGCCATCAACAGTCGCTAGCTTGAATGTTCCTTCTCCAAGCCTCTGTTCAATGACGTATGACCCTTCCTATGTCGGGTTCATGTGCAATGGGACTGGAAAATTTCATTTTAGGACAAGGTCGCCAACTTCAAAGGTTCTCGGTCGGACTTTAGCATTATAGTACCAGGCGATTTGGTGTCGATGTGCGACTACTCTCAAATCGGCCTCCTCACGCTTCTCATCGATAAAGTCCAATGACTCCAATCAGAGATTTTAGTTTGTTTTGGGATCATAGTAATTCACCCGATGGAAAGAGACTTCGAGTTCTACAAGAATGACTGCTTCGGCTCCGTAAGCCGGAGCGAATAGAATGTGGCCAGTCGCAGACTTATGAGTGGTCCTGTAGGCCTAGAGTGCCGTAGAAAGTTCATCCACCAATTTGCCCTTAGCCTTTTCCGAATAGACTTTATAATCTTGTTTACAACTTCAACTTATCCATTCGTCTGAGGGTGACCGACCGCTGCAAATCTGTTTTCAATGCGATATCTCGGGTAAAACTCCTTAAACTCAGCACTATCAAATTGAGTCCCATTATCAGTCACGATAGTTCGCGGAAGACCGAAACGACACACAATGTCCCAAACAATGAAGTTGATGAATTTCTTGGTTGTGATCGTAGCTAATGGCTTCGCTTTGGCTCATTTAGTGAAATAGTCAACTGCGACAATTGCGTATCTCGCGCCACCTTTGGAAATTGGCAAAGAGCCGATGATACTGATTCCCCGTAAAGCGAATGGCCATGGAATAACATTTGTGTGATCTCCGTTGGTGGTGCTCTTGGGACTTTCACATATATCAGGCATTTGTCGCATTGTCTCACATAATCAGCGGCGTCTCAGTTCATAGTCGGCTAGTAGTACCCATAATGTAGTATCTTTTTTGCTAGCATTTGCCCCCTAGTGTGATGCCACATTCTACCTCATGGACTTCATTCAAGACACGCTTTATCTCGTCACGGGCGATACACCGGAGTAAGGGAACAGAGAACCCCTTTCTATACATAGCTCCTTCTTGCATAATATACCGGGATGCTTTACGAAGGACTTGTTGCTTTTCATTCCTCTTCTCAGGCAAGATTCAATGCAACATGTATTTTTTAAATGGAGTCATCCATGACTCCCTTTCGGGTTTTGTTTTTGGTACTTGATCAACTTCCATCACATTTATACTTGGGGTATGTAGTATCTCGACTGGAACCAAACCCATCCGTTGTGCATCACCAGTGCTCGTAAACTTTGCCAACAAGTCGGCTTCTCCGTTCTGCTCACACGGGATATGCGAAATGTCATAGTATTCGATATTCGCCAACAACTCCTGAACTTGGGTAAGATATAGGGCAAGCCGTTGTCCTTTTTCCTGGTAGTCCCCTCTAACTTGGTACACCACCAGTTGCGAGTCACAAAAGATTTCGATAGATTTCACCCCGAGCTCTCTTACAAGCTTAAGTCCAGCAATTAATGCCTCATAATCGGCCTCGTTGTTCGTAGCAGGGAAATCAAGCTTCAAAGCATAGCAAATTGACCAGTTCTCAGGGGTTACAAGAATGATGCTCGCTCCAGAATAATGATCATTGGATGCTCCATCGGTATATAGCTTCCATCGGATAGTAGGGATTACACCACTCTCTAGGGGCTCGTCCTGCATGGTAAACTTTGTATGAAGTCTGTCAATGCTTGTCCCTGGATAGCTCTTCAAGGCAGATATATGATGTCGAACTGATTGAGCTCGATGTTCCACTTAAGCAACCTTCCAAACATCTCGGGTCGCTGCAGGACCTGTCGTAAAGGCTGATCGGTGTAGACGTTGGTTGAATGTGCTTGGAAGTATGAGCAAAGTTTGCGCAACGCGATCACCAATCAATACGCCAATTTCTCTATCTTCAGGTAATTTCTTTCTGCCCCCGTTATTCGTTTACTAACATAGTATGCCGGTCTCTGGATCCGGTTCTCCTCACGAATCAATGTGGCACTTATAGCATATGGCGATACAGCTAAGTAAATTTACAACTCCTCATGATCCACCAGCTTTGACAAAATAGGAGGTCTCTCCAAATGACTCACCAAAGCTTGTAATGCACCTTCACAATCTTGCGTCCACTCAAAATTCCTCTTCCCTATATTAATCAAATCGAAGAAAGGAATGCATTTATCAGTCGCCCTTGAGATGAACCGACTCAAAGCAACGACTTTCCCGTTCAGGCTCTGCACTTGCTTAATAGTTCTGGGTGGTTGTATATCCCAAATGGCTTGAATCTTCTCTGGATTTACTTCAATTTCTCGCGCATTAACAATGAAGCCCAAGAACTTCCCTAACGCAACACCGAATGAGCACTTAGCGCGTTGATTTTCATGCTATAAAATCGAAGGATATCGAACATCTCTGCTAAGTCTCGAATTTGGTCGTTTGATCGTCGTGACTTCACAAGCATATCATCCACATAGACTTTCATCGTCCTCCCAATCTGATCTTCAAACATTCGGTTGACCAAACGTTGATAAGTCACACCTGCGTTCTTTATCCTGAATGGCATTACTACATAGTAGTATAGCCCAACGTCCGTGACAAAACTGGTGTGTTCCTGATCTGGGAGGTGCATCGGGATTTGGTTGTACCCCGAGTACGCATCCATAAATGACAACAATTCGTGCCCTGCAGTTGAATCAACTAGCTGATCAATTCTAGGTAGGGGAAGACTATCCTTAGGGCATGCCTTGTTCAGGTCCAAATAGTCAATACACGTTCTCCATTTCCCATTTGCCTTCTTCACCAACACAGGGTTAGATATCCATTCAGGATAGAGGACGTCGCGAATAATATCATTGGCTTTAAGTTTATCCACCTCCTCTTTAAGAGAAAAGGATCTCTTCGGATCCATACTTCGTCTTTTCTACTTCACAGGGACATACTTTAGATCAATATTCAATGCATGGCTTGCGATGGCAGGCTAGATCCCACACATGTTAGAATGAGTCCCAACAAATACATCCAGATTCGCTCAGAGGAAATTGTTAGGTTCTCTCATCATCGACTGGCTGAGTTGTGATTCAATCTTTAACACCCGCGATGGGTCATCGTGGATGACTGAGATATCAATCGTCAGTTCAGCCAGCGCTGCCTTGGCCTCCTTGGGTTCCTCCTCATCATCCCTCAGATCTATATCTATATAAAACCGACTGTGGTGCCCAATCCAAGGCTTAGGCGCTATTTGTCAATCTTCAATAACCTGGATGCGGACAGACTTGTCCACACCCTTTCCCTTCTCTTTCAACTGAGCCTCTCTTAACTCAGCCACGTAACAGGCATGACCAGTTGCCCGATCACCATGCACAACACCTACTATATTATCTATCGGAAATTTCAACGTCAAACGCCACGGGGCCAATGCTGCCCGAAATTCGGCCAGGGCCGGATGGCCGAGGAAAACATTGTACGGTGAATCCACACCCAAAACAATGAATGGTAGGATCTGCACCCTCCTACGCTCACCTTCTCCTAGCTCCACTGGCAATTCAACATAACCAACTGCTTCGGTTGCCTCGCCATTGAAACCGTGTATATGAGCTTTAGACGGTTTCAAATCTTTAGCCTCCATCCTCATTTGATCATATGCCTTCTTAAAGATAATGTTCCCAAAGCTTCCGCAATCAATCAAAATTTTCCTCACCAGAGCAGGGCCAATCATGGCAAAGATGACCATCGAATCAATAGTAGGGGCCTCTACTTTATCGGCATCTCTACTTTTGAATACTATATCATTTGTCATTGTACGCTGTTGCTTGGCGGGAGTTCCATCCTTTGTATTTGAAAAACGTTCAAAGTCCACATGTTTCATTGAACTGGCATATAGCACTCCATTTCCTGCCCACTCCGGTCCGTAGGGTGCGGTCCACCAACTATCATGTTTATTACCAACCTCCCACTGGTCTGGGCGGGCTCCTTAGCCCGCTATGGAGCTTGTCCTCGATTGGGATCAGACGTTCCCTATCCGCCCTCCCGTGGATTCTTGACAAACTGCTGTAACTTTTTCTAGCGAATCAATTTCTCAATGGCATCATGGAGATGCCTACACTCGCCAGTATTGTGTCCGTAACACTCATGAAACCGACAGTACTTCTCGGTTTGCTTTTGTTCCTCAGTCGATTCTTTTGGACGTGGCTTCCTATATTGGAAAGTATTACAGGTAGATAGATAGATGTTCTCCAAAGATGCATCCAAAGGTGTATAGTCATTATACATAAGAAGCCTTGACCTCCACTTTCCAGGCTCCCTCTTCCGATCAGGATTTCCTTCTCCACTACTTTTCTGTTGACCTGGCTTGTTTTGAACATTGACCTAACCTTTCCAGAACTCTCTCCAGATTGCTTTACTGCGATGTGGCTCTGTACTCCTTCTCCGCATGGCCCTATAGCATTACTTCTTCTAGACAGCCTGGCCTCTTCCTTTCTCATGAACTGGTTTTCCTTTGTGTTGAAATGCTCCAATGTGGCTGGCGGTTTTCCAGCTAGCCAATCTCCGAACTCGGATTCTAGGTCTACCCCCTTGTCACAACCATAAGTATAGCGTGGTCATTTGGGTTACTAACTTCAGTGGCAGCAACATGAAATCTCTGCAAGTAATCCTTCAGTGATTTCCCCGGAGCCTGGATTACACTGGATAGCGACATCACATCTTTGGGGTGAGTGGTGTGAATCCAGAACTGCTCCACGAACCTTGTAGCCAGCTCGTCAAATCTTGAGATCGATCGTGGGGGTAACCTCGTGAACCACATTGTAACAATCCCAAACAAAGTTATAGGGAAGCATATGCATTTGGTAGCATCATTCGCTCTTGCTAAATCCACCAACCATTCATACATCATGACATATGTAACAACCCTAGATTTTTGCATATATTTAAATTTGACTTTATTTTATTTTAAACTTGTTTTATTTCAAACATTTCATTTTTAAATATAGTTGTTGATTTTTAAGTGATTTATAGTTCAAACTAGCATAATTTGAATATTTTAATGTAAAGTGAATTTCTGGTCAAACAGTTCAATCTTTGACTTTTAAACTTCAAATTTAAATTATATAAAATCTTAAATTTTATCTTTTATTATGAAAATAGATGTAATAACTTGAACACTGCTTTTTGTTTCGTTGAAAACGGAGTTAAACTGTAAAAGTTATGTATATTTCAATATTGAGTGCAATTTGTTTTATTCTGCAATTTTGTTATTTTAAATTTGTATAAATTATATTTTCTTTGTCATATTTTATTTTAATATGTGTTAATATGTTATTTTATGTATATTTTTATCTTTTAATAATTTTAAAGTGATAATATAATTTGTCCAAAGTTTACTTAAATTTATTTCAAATTATAGTGCCTAGTTTCCATTTTTCTGCTATTTTCTTCATTTAAAATTATATTTAATTAAAATTTATTTACTTATTTTGTGAATTAATTTTTATTTTGTGTTCTTATCTTTATTTATAAATACTTTTCAAGTACATAAAAATTTTCCAAAGTTCATTGCATTTATTTTCAAATTTTCTAGACTAGTTTGCAATTTTGTGGTATTTTCTTATTTTAACCTTATATAATTAATAAATATTTATATATATTTTATATTTTGTTATATTTTCGAATTTGTGACTGAATGTATTATTATTTTCAGTAAAATAAACTTATATAAAGAAATTAAAAGAAATTTGAAAGGTTATGACTTTTGATTTGCCTAAGGCCTTTTATCTTCCAACCTTTCATATTTGTAACTTATCTTTTCATCAATTAGCCTTTACTATCCACATCTTTCGGCTCCATACTCTATTTTCTATTCACGTACATTCATTTTCATTTCTGAAACAAAAGAATTTCGGCCATGGCTATTGAGGAAAGTTTGGGTAATGTTTTTCAACTTTTTCTTATTCTTTTTCTACTTGTTTACATTGATTTTTGCATATGTTCTCTACCTTCATAGCTCCACTCCTCCTCAACCAGATCTGGTCCGACCTCCACCACCCCCTTTCTCTCATCATTACCCACCCTACTACACCACCAAGGCAGGCCAAGCACATCCATGGCAAGGAGCACCACCAAAATCAACAAAAACCACCACATATTACACTAGCCGAGCCTAGATTGTTAGCACCACCTTCTACCACCATTTGCCGCCACTACTACCACCACCACCACCTCTGACCTGACCTCCACCCTCTGCCACATCATCCACCATCACCAGAACCCACTGGCCATGACCCATGACCTCTGGCCGAACCTATTTGTGCCAAAGATGTGAGGTTATGTTGCATTGTTTAGCCTTGAACACCTAGTTTTTGCACCTAGACTTCACCACTTTGTTAACGCATGCTAGGCCGACCCTATGAAACCCAAAACCAGATCCATACCCACCCCTTAGCTATGAATTTCAGATCTGGAGCTGAAGCATAGATGGTAGAAAGCAAGTGCAAACACTTTGGTTTTGTTTTATGCAGTTGTTCCTAGCATTGTTTAGTGGCATCCTGTTTTGAAACTTATGTTTTATATATTTGTTTTGTGTAATGTTTTCAAGGGGTATAGCTTTGGCTCTTCTAATCTCAAATCATTGTCATGCTTTCGTGCCTCTGGAAATCTTTGTCGTGTGTTTGTGGTTGTCATCTCCAGCTTGAACAAGTGAGTGATTCTCACCAGACGATGTGTACTTATATAACTAGTAAACTGACACCATTTGAATCTGTAAAATTATATCATCCTGTTATAACTGTTATATTATGATCATATAATGTTTACTCCTATTATTACATATGTTGTATCATCTATTACTGTTATATGATGTTATTCAGTTCATTTTATCAGTTTATCACACTGCAAGTTTCCTGTAGATTAGGTTCACTATGGGTTGAAATGATACATACCCGAACGGACTTTAGAATAGGGAAAGATCGTTATGGGCTGAAATGATAAGCCTGAGCGACTTTTTATTTATTTTATTTAACTTGGGATTGCGGATTTGAAATGATAGAACCCGGTTTTTCTTTGTAAACTGCGGATTGAAATGATACATATCCGTATCACTTGACCTAGGCTAGAAAATTATATACAGACCCGAGGTTTATGTATTTTTCTGGAAATTTTAAATTATTTTAAAAATGTAAATATTATGATATTTTGATTTAAATTTTATTAAAATGATGTCTATAAAATATTTGTGATTTTCTACAAATTAAATAAGTGAATTAAGTAAATGGTGAAGTAGAATGTGAAATATAAGTTAATTTCGGAATTTATGATTTTGTTTATAAATGGAATTTATGTAAAGTAAGAAAATATGACAAATTTGATTTAAAAGATGAATTTAATGATTTTTATTAAGTAATAATAATTTTTAAAAATGTTAATGATTTTGTACAAATTAAAATATGAAATAAATGAATGTTTAAGTTGATTTTTTTTGAAATATAACTTAAATTGGGAAATTGTGAATTTTGTTAAAGGTGAAATTTTAATTAAGTAAAATAAATGGAAATAAGTTATTTTTTGGAAATTTAAACTTAGTTGTTAAGTTAAGAATCTAATTAAAGAAATGAAAATTTAATTGTTATTTAATTTGATTTTTGTATGGAAATTTGACTATTTAAAATCATAGAAATAAAGGTATTTAAATGATTGTTTTAAATGTGAAATATATGATTTTATAAGTTAAAATGATTTATATTAAAAGTTAATTATGTGTGAAATTGTAAATAAAACTCTGAATTTGATTTGACAGCATTTTTGAAATGTAATGTAAAGATATTACAGCATTGGAAAATGCTGTAGTTGTTTTAAATGAACCAAATAGCAAATTTGAACTAAGGATTATTATAGCACTTTGTTAGTGCTATAGTTGTTAAATTTAACTAAAATTTTAATTGAAAATAATTTAAGATATTATAGCATTTTAAATGCCGTCTTTTGTTAATGAACTATTTTAAAACATAACATTTCGTAGCATTTTCTAAGTGCTGCGAAAGTTGAATTTTCTTTGTTTAATAAATTCAAATGAATAGATGATCTTTGAAAAAGAGTAAATTTTGGAAATTAAATATTTAATTATTAAATATAATGAATTGACTTTAAATGATTTAAATGGAATAGTTGATTGGGAAATACAACTATTTTGAAATGTGATTAAATGGTATTTAAATTTAAATTAAATAAATGATGTTTTGAAATGATATTTTGATATTTTTAAATGAATCTGAAATGATATTAAATCTTGGAATGAATAATTAAAGTTTATATTACTATGAAAAATATTTGGTTTACTTGTAATTTGAATCTATTTAAAAGATATTGGACTTATGAAATATAGGATAATAAAGCTTTGGAATTTATTTTATAATTTGAATTGTTATTTTGTGGATTAAATCTATATTTGAAATTTATAAGATTTGAAATGGTCTATGGAAATTTAATTGAAATAAATGATTGAATTGAATTGAAACTTTGGAAATTTTAATACTTGATTTGAAAGTATAATAATTACACTTTTAAATGGTTTAAATGAATTATTTTGGTTGAGATTAAAAAGGTGACTTGAAATGATAATAAATGAATTATATCTTTAAATTTAAAAGGTATTTAAAGTTGAATATTTAGATTTGAACTCAACTGACAATATGTTATTTTATGTATATTTTTATCTTTTAATAATTTTAAAGTGATAATATAATTTGACCAAAGTTTACTTGAATTTATTTCAAATTATAGTGCCTAGTTTCCATTTTTCTGCTATTTTCTTCATTTAAAATTATATTTAATTAAAATTTATTTATTTATTTTGTGAATTAATTTTTATTTTGTGTTCTTATCTTTATTTATAAATACTTTTCAAGTACATAAAATTTTTCCAAAGTTCATTGCATTTATTTTCAAATTTTCTAGACTAGTTTGCAATTTTGTGGTATTTTCTTATTTTAACCTTATATAATTAATAAATATTTATATATATTTTATATTTTTTTATATTTTCGAATTTGTGACTGAATGTATTATTATTTTCAGTAATATAAACTTATATAAAGAAATTAAAAGAAATTTGAAAGGTTATGACTTTTGATTTGCCTAAGGCCTTTTATCTTCCAACCTTTCACATTTGTAACTTATCTTTTCATCAATTAGCCTTTACTATCCACATCTTTCAGCTGCATACTCTATTTTCTATTCATGTACATTCATTTTCATTTTTGAAACAAAAGAATTTCGGCCATGGCTATTGAGGAAAGTTTGGGTAATGATTTTCAACTTTTTCTTAATCTTTTTCTACTTGTTTACATTGATTTTTGCATATGTTCTCTACCTTCATAGCTCCACTCCTCCTCAACCAGATCTGGTCCGACCTCCACCACCCCCTTTCTCTGATCATTACCCACCCTACTACACCACCAAGGCAGGCCAAGCACATCCATGGCAAGGAGCACAACCAAAATCAACAAAAACCACCACATATTACACTAGCCGAGCCTAGATTGTTAGCACCACCTTCTACCACCATTTGCCGCCACTACCACCACCACCACCTCTGACCTGACCACCACCCTCTGCCACATCATCCACCATCACCAGAACCCACTGGCCGTGACCCATGACCTCTGGCCGAACCTATTTGTGCCAAAGATGTGAGGTTATGTTGCATTGTTTAGCCTTGAACACCTAGTTTTTGCACCTAGACTTCACCACTTTGTTAACGCATGCTAGGCCGACCCTACGAAACCCAAAACCAGATCCATACCCACCCCTTAGCCATGAATTTCAGATCTGGAGCTGAAGCATAGATGGTAGAAAGCAAGTGCAAACACTTTGGTTTTGTTTTATGCAGTTGTTCCTAACATTGTTTAGTGGCATCCTGTTTTGAAACTTATGTTTTATATATTTGTTTTGTGTAATGTTTTCAAGGGGTATAGCTTTGGCTCTTCTAATCTCAAATCATTGTCGTGCTTTCGTGCCTCTGGAAATCTTTGTCGTGTGTTTGTGGTTGTCATCTCCAGCTTGAACAAGTGAGTGATTCTCACCAGATGATGTGTACTTATATAACTAGTAAACTGACACCATTTGAATCTGTAAAATTATATCATCCTGTTATAACTGTTATATTATGATCATATAATGTTTACTCCTGTTATTACATATGTTGTATCATCTATTACTGTTATATGATGTTATTCTGTTCATTTTATCAGTTTATCACACTGCAAGTTTCCTATAGATTAGGTTCACTATTGGTTGAAATGATACATACCCGAACGGACTTTAGAATAGGGAAAGATCGTTATGGGCTGAAATGATAAGCCTGAGCGACTTTTTATTTATTTTATTAAACTTGGGATTGCGGGTTTGAAATGATAGAACCCGGTTTTTCTTTGTAAACTGCGGATTGAAATGATACATATCTGTATCACTTGACCTAGGCTAGAAAATTATATACAGACCCGTGGTTTATGTATTTTTCTGAAAATTTTAAATTATTTTAAAAATGAAAATATTATGATATTTTGATTTAAATTTTATTAAAATGATGTCTATAAAATATTTGTGATTTTCTACAAATTAAATAAATGAATTAAGTAAATGGTGAAGTAGAATGTGAAATATTAGTTAATTTTGGAATTTATGATTTTGTTTATAAATGGAATTTATGTAAAGTAAGAAAATATGACAAATTTGATTTAAAAGATGAATTTAATGATTTTTATTAAGTAATAATAATTTTTAAAAATGTTAATGATTTTGTACAAATTAAAATATGAAATAAATGAATGTTTAAGTTGATTTTTTTTGAAATATAACTTAAATTGGGAAATTGTGAATTTTGTTAAAGGTGATATTTTAATTAAGTAAAATAAATGGAAATAAGTTATATTTTGGAAATTTAAACTTAGTTGTTAAGTTAAGAATCTAATTAAAGAAATGAAAATTTAATTGTTATTTAATTTGATTTTTGTATGGAAATTTGACTTTTTAAAATCATAGAAATAAAGGTATTTAAATGATTGTTTTAAATGTGAAATATATGATTTTATAAGTTAAAATGATTTATATTAAAAGTTAATTATGTGTGAAATTGTAAATAAAACTCTGAATTTGATTTGACAGCATTTTTGAAATGTAATGTAAAGATATTACAGCATTGGAAAATGCTGTAGTTGTTTTAAATGAACCAAATAGCAAATTTGAACTAAGGATTATTATAGCACTTTGTTAGTGCTATAGTTGTTAAATTTAACTAAAATTTTAATTGAAAATAATTTAAGATATTATAGCATTTTAAATGCCGTCTTTTGTTAATGAACTATTTTAAAACATAACATTTCGTAGCATTTTCTAAGTGCTGCGAAAGTTGAATTTTCTTTGTTTAATAAATTCAAATGAATAGATGATCTTTGAAAAAGAGTAAATTTTGGAAATTAAATATTTAATTATTAAATATAATGAATTGACTTTAAATGATTTAAATGGAATAGTTGATTGGGAAATACAACTATTTTGAAATGTGATTAAATGGTATTTAAATTTAAATTAAATAAATGATGTTTTGAAATGATATTTTGATATTTTTAAATGAATCTGAAATGATATTAAATCTTGGAATGAATAATTAAAGTTTATATTACTATGAAAAATATTTGGTTTACTTGTAATTTGAATCTATTTAAAAGATATTGGACTTATGAAATATAGGATAATAAAGCTTTGGAATTTATTTTATAATTTGAATTGTTATTTTGTGGATTAAATCTATATTTGAAATTTATAAGATTTGAAATGGTCTATGGAAATTTAATTGAAATAAATGATTGAATTGAATTGAAACTTTGGAAATTTTAATACTTGATTTGAAAGTATAATAATTACACTTTTAAATGGTTTAAATGAATTATTTTGGTTGAGATTAAAAAGGTGACTTGAAATGATAATAAATGAATTATATCTTTAAATTTAAAAGGTATTTAAAGTTGAATATTTAGATTTGAACTCAAATGATATTTTGATATATTAAAATGATTTGAAATGAAGTTTTGAAAAGATTGATATTTTGATATATTAAAATGATTTGAAATGAAGTTTTGGAAAGATTGATATTTTGATATATTAAAATGATTTGAAATGAAGTTTTGGAAAGATATGATATTTTGATATATTGAAATGATTTGAAATGAAGTTTTGTAATGATATGATATTTTAAATATATTGAAATGGTTTGGAATTGATTTAATCTTTATTTTGATAAAGATTTGGATTTGAAATGATATTCTATTTTAAAGTATAAACTATTTTTAAATTATAACCACGGGTTATAATAACGATTGGTTGTTAAAGAGACCGGGATCAGATATGGACATACTCTCTGTCGATACCGAAAACCACTTTGACAACTGTGTACGCGGTGGAGTTTCCAGAATGAAGTAGGATGGTGGCGACGATCCTAAAGGTATATACGTGGACCCAACTCCCATGAGTTGGCATAAGGTGGCTAAAACATGAGCGATTGACGGACCAAGGAGGTAGCACCTCTTATCGGACACACTTCTTCGATACCATTCTATTACTTGTGATTGATTTGGTGCGCACCCTTGATTTGGGAGTGTTGTTCGAGGTGGGCGGTAGTGGCTGCTATGCGTCACCACCAGTCCGGATGCGTAATTGGTATATCTACCCTGGCATTGCCTTGTGTGCCGTGTCACCTACCATATCGAGCCCACTACGATTTTGGTTTAAAGATCCGACCGCGTTAAGGTTCACCATCCCCTTAACGCTATTTTCTATATGATTATACTTTACTAATTAGACACTACTGTATATAGCGTATATTACTACATAGTAAATAGTTTAACGGATCCTTAAAGAATGGGCGATCCCAAGCATTCTTTAAGTTACTTGTACCTTTATTACATTTCACTTGAGTTGGTTTACATTATATAAGTATATATTGTCCTGACTCGAGTGTTTTGTGTTTTGCTTTACGCTCGGGTCAGCCTGAGTTATTCACAGATTTGGATTTCCACTCTCTTGGAGATTTGAATCGCTGGAGATTATCTGCTTGTCTTGTCCTATCTATTTCAGTTCCGTTGTTCTACTCAGCTTGTACTTGGTTATTTTATTGAGACTTCTGTTGTACTTTATTTCTTCTGTTGTATCTTATTTAACTCTGATATATTTACATGGTAGCTTCATGAACTACTATTTCTTTACTTCCGCTGCATTATTTTACTCTGTGTCTGTGATCTGTGATTATATTTATTTACTGTATATTCTGAGATTTGCCAAATTTTATTTACAACGCGTTATTTTGAGCAATTCAAGTCCGACATGTGCGGATGTGAATGGTTGAAAATATCGGGTCGTTACAGTTGGTATCAGAGCTTTGGTAGCTCTAGGCAAAACTTAGAATGTATGGTAAATTTAGTTACAAAATCACTTTCGTTCGAGCTTAAATCTTTCCTCCTTGATTCGAATTTCCTTTGAATTTTATAACGTTCCCTACGGTTCTAAAATCCATTCTTGTCCCTCGATATTCATCTTCTTTTGATTCTGGAGTCTCACATAACTCCACTTCGAATGAGCTTTATAGTGAATTGGCGGTCTCGCCAATATTCTAATGACTTGTAAAAATGGAAACTCCTTTAGAATTAGCATCGATTCACCAGAGATTTATATCTATCCTTGGGTTAGATGCTAATATCTTTTGTTATTCCAAACTCTATCTCCTGAGATCGGGTGTAGATTTACCCCAGAAAAAAATCCACATTTGATCTTATTCTTTAAGTCACGGTTGACCCGGTTAAGGTTGCCCGCGATTTATCTAAGATTATCCATCTTCATATTTTGTTAATTAATCATCTTGTCTTTGTTTCCAAAATATCTCCAAACATTTTTGAATTGTACTTGTAAATCTATGTTTGTTTTATATATTGTGTTGTTTGAGTTGTTGATGTTGATTTGGGTTTCCGATCGATTCGTCTGATCAACGCTATCGATAGGATTTCTAAAACACTTTGACAGAACAAACTGACACAATATTATTTTAAAATTCGGTTTATGAAATAAATTTTGATATCAGTAAATATTATGGAACTTAATAAATTGATTTGAATTGATTATTTGAAATGATAATACTTGATTTATCATTCTATAAATGAATTTATAAATAGTTGTTTATAAATTTGATTTGGTAACTGAAATGAATTTAAATCAAGAATTTGAGAATTTAATTTCCAATGGTTTCAAACCTTGTGTTTAAAGTTTTAAAAGGATTTATTATTTAAAGTATTTTCGAATAGAAATTTGTTTTCAAAGAATTTTAAAGTTTAAATTTTAGTGCTCTTCTCTTTGTCGTTGGAAAATAATTTCGGTGATGACCGCGGCATCATCGACGTTCATTTTCGAGTTTCAAAGTGAAGAAACCATTATGTAGTTTTGCTACAGCTTTGTTTTGGGAAATTTGATTGATTTGAATTCCTAAAATATGATTTGATTTATAATATATATAGATATATGATTTAAATTTGACAAATTATGTACATACATTTATTTGTCTCTGAATGGTTTGAAAGGAATCAGAAATTTTATTCTTAAATTCTATCTTAAATAATAACTTCAAGTATAAAAAGGAAATCAAAATTTTGAATAAATATTCAAGCTTGAAATGATTGAATTAGAATGTTTATATTGTATATTAATTTTAGAAAGTTTTATTTGTATAATTCTCAATTGCATTCCAATATAACTTACCTTAAATTTTAGAAGTTAACAATGTAATTGGATAATACAATATAAAAAGATTTTCATAAATAAAATTTGGGTGGTTATAATAAATGTTATACACTTAAATTTTAGTTATAAAAAGATTAACAAAGGTAAATAGAGTAAAAGAGTAATTGAATAATTTACAATATAAATGATGTTAAGGGAATTAGGAATAAATTAAAACAGTTATAATAAATGTAAGTATATTTAACATAGGTGATAAAATATATTGAGAGGAATAAATTTAATTTTAATTAGGAATAAAGAAGAATTAAATTTATTGAATGTTATACACTTAATTTTAATCAAATCCATGATTTTTGAAATTTTTGGTTTAAGAAATTAGATGATAAGATAATGAAATTAGAAATAGTTAAGATTTATTTAACTTGTGTAAAATTAATTATCTATTTAAGTTGAAAACTCCATGGTTTCAAACTTATTATCTTATTTTGTTTTCCAAACTATCTTTGGGTGTCCTTATTTTCCTTATCGTGCTACAAACTGGTATAGGTGTCTTTCTAGGACCTTTCTGTTTAGAAATATTTCTTTAATCTTTGATGACCTTTGATACTCAATTGAATCTGAGCACTGCTTGCCATCCACAGACCGTCAGTCAAGCGGAAAAGGTGAATCAGATTTTAAAGGATCTTTTCGTACTTGTGTTCCTGATTCTGGAGAATCTTGGGAAGATCATCTCCACCTTGTTAAACTTACCTATAACAACAGTTATCAGGTATAATTCTAATCTTCTTGTCATCTTGTCTTAATCTTATTTCACTCTATCTTTTTCCTGTGCTTTCCCGTACCTCATTCCTTTTCGGGGATGAAAAGTTTTGAATGGGGGAGAGTGTAACAACCCTAGATTTCTGCATATATTTAAATTTGACTTTATTTTATTTTAAACTTGTTTTATTTCAAACATTTCATTTTTAAATATAAATGTTGAATTTTAAGTGATTTATAGTTAAAACTAGTATAATTTGAATATTTTAATGTAAAGTGAATTTCTGGTCAAACTGTTCAATCTTTGACTTTTAAACTTCAAATTTAAATTATATAAAATCTTAAATTTTATCTTTTATTATGAAAATAGATGTAATAACTTGAACACTACTTTTTGTTTCGTTGAAAACGGAGTTAAACTGTAAAAGTTATGTATAGAGTGCAATTTGTTTTATTATGCAATTTTGTTATTTTAAATTTGTATAAATTATATTTTCTTTGTCATATTTTATTTTAATATATGTTAATATGTTATTTTATGTATATTTTTATCTTTTAATAATTTTAAAGTGATAATATAATTTGTCCAAAGTTTACTTGAATTTATTTCAAATTATAGTGCCTAGTTTCCATTTTTCTGCTATTTTCTTCATTTAAAATTATATTTAATTAAAATTTATTTATTTATTTTGTGAATTAATTTTTATTCTGTGTTCTTATCTTTATTTATAAATACTTTTCAAGTACATAAAATTTTTCCAAAGTTCATTGCATTTATTTTCAAATTTTCTAGACTAGTTTGCAATTTTGTGGTATTTTCTTATTTTAACCTTATATAATTAATAAATATTTATATATATTTTATATTTTTTTATATTTTCGAATTTGTGACTGAATGTATTATTATTTTCAGTAATATAAACTTATATAAAGAAATTAAAAGAAATTTGAAAGGTTATGACTTTTGATTTGCCTAAGGCCTTTTATCTTCCAACCTTTCACATTTGTAACTTATCTTTTCATCAATTAGCCTTTACTATCCACATCTTTCAGCTGCATACTCTATTTTCTATTCATGTACATTCATTTTCATTTTTGAAACAAAAGAATTTCGGCCATGGCTATTGAGGAAATTTTGGGTAATGATTTTCAACCTTTTCTTATTCTTTTTCTACTTGTTTACATTGATTTTTGCATATGTTCTCTACCTTCATAGCTCCACTCCTCCTCAACCAGATCTGGTCCGACCTCCACCACCCCCTTTCTCTGATCATTACCCACCCTACTACACCACCAAGGTAGGCCAAGCACATCCATGGCAAGGAGCACAACCAAAATCAACAAAAACCACCACATATTACACTAGCCGAGCCTAGATTGTTAGCACCACCTTCTACCACCATTTGCCGCCACTACCACCACCACCTCTGACCTGACCTCCACCCTCTGCCACATCATCCACCATCACCAAAACCCACTGGCCGTGACCCATGACCTCTGGCCGAACCTATTTGTGCCAAAGATGTGAGGTTATGTTGCATTGTTTAGCCTTGAACACCTAGTTTTTGCACCTAGACTTCACCACTTTGTTAACGCATGCTAGGCCGACCCTACGAAACCCAAAACCAGATCCATACTCACCCCTTAGCCATGAATTTCAGATCTGGAGCTGAAGCATAGATGGTAGAAAGCAAGTGCAAACACTTTGGTTTTGTTTTATGCAGTTGTTCCTAACATTGTTTAGTGGCATCCTGTTTTGAAACTTATGTTTTATATATTTGTTTTGTGTAATGTTTTCAAGGGGTATAGCTTTGGCTCTTCTAATCTCAAATCATTGTCGTGCTTTCGTGCCTCTGGAAATCTTTGTCGTGTGTTTGTGGTTGTCATCTCCAGCTTGAACAAGTGAGTGATTCTCACCAGACGATGTGTACTTATATAACTAGTAAACTAACACCATTTGAATCTGTAAAATTATATCATCCTGTTATAACTGTTATATTATGATCATATAATGTTTACTCCTGTTATTACATATGTTGTATCATCAATTACTGTTATATGATGTTATTATGTTCATTTTATCAGTTTATCACACTGCAAGTTTCCTGTAGATTAGGTTCACTATTGGTTGAAATGATACATACCCGAACGGACTTTAGAATAGGGAAAGATCGTTATGGGCTGAAATGATAATCCTGAGCGACTTTTTATTTATTTTATTAAACTTGGGATTGCGGGTTTGAAATGATAGAACCCGGTTTTTCTTTGTAAACTGCGGATTGAAATGATACATATCCGTATCACTTGACCTAGGCTAGAAAATTATATACAGACCCGTGGTTTATGTATTTTTCTGAAAATTTTAAATTATTTTAAAAATGAAAATATTATGATATTTTGATTTAAATTTTATTAAAATGATGTCTATAAAATATTTGTGATTTTCTACAAATTAAATAAGTGAATTAAGTAAATGGTGAAGTAGAATGTGAAATATTAGTTAATTTTGGAATTTATGATTTTGTTTATAAATGGAATTTATGTAAAGTAAGAAAATATGACAAATTTGATTTAAAAGATGAATTTAATGATTTTTATTAAGTAATAATAATTTTCAAAAATGTTAATGATTTTGTACAAATTAAAATATGAAATAAATGAATGTTTAAGTTGATTTTTTTTGAAATATAACTTAAATTGGGAAATTGTGAATTTTGTTAAAGGTGATATTTTAATTAAGTAAAATAAATGGAAATAAGTTATATTTTGGAAATTTAAACTTAGTTGTTAAGTTAAGAATCTAATTAAAGAAATGAAAATTTAATTGTTATTTAATTTGATTTTTGTATGGAAATTTGACTTTTTAAAATCATAGAAATAAAGGTATTTAAATGATTGTTTTAAATGTGAAATATATGATTTTATAAGTTAAAATGATTTATATTAAAAGTTAATTATGTGTGAAATTGTAAATAAAACTCTG